>VZTI01004184.1:237216-283531 GCA_013397865.1 Struthidea cinerea
GTTTTTTCTGTCCCTCTCAGGCTCAGTTTAAAGACACAGAAAAGATTGCTGGGCATAGGGTAGCGATAGGGGATACACATCATAAAGTCACCCCAAGACAAAGGTGTAAGAGCTTCAGAAACCTGGGGCATTCCCTCATGTTGAATCAGGAACGTGAAAGCAGACAGCTTCAATTTCTACATGGAAAATGTTTTAAAACAATTCAGTACAGAGGAATTTCAGAGGAAATTTTGATATTCCACGTTACTTGAGTTGTAAGTTATACCATTATTGTTGCAAGAGTATGAATGTGTCAGAAGCTAAATCCTCAAATTTTTAAGGAGTTAGTTTAATTAAATTTCATTTAAAACTGGTGTGTGAGTAAGCATAAAATAATCCCAGACCAGAACTAAACCTGATACATATTACTGCAGGAAACTTGTTTTATTTTGCTGGTAATGACTAGGGTCAGAACAGTAAAGGGCAATTATTTATAGTCCTACAGTTCCACAATATTAAAAAATCTTAAAATCTTCACCAGATTATCCATGCCAATAATCCAGGGATTGTTTCTTTTAAAATGCTATGTGATCATCTTACTTTAGCTGACTGCTGGTATTGTACCACACACATGTCAACATATTCTCCCCTTTCCTTGTGTAACCAAATGGATCTAAATGAAAACATAGACTTGATTAGATTAATGGAGTATTACCTAACCCTGAACTGCAGGAAGCATATTCCATGGTGAGATAACAAAGACTTCCCATTAGAGGATGATACTTCCTAAGAGTAAATCCATTAACCAAGTCCTCTAATAGCTTTGAAAGCCAGCAAACCCTGAACAATCCAAAGGAGTTCAAAGGAATCTGTTCCTTCTTTAACATCGGAGAAACAAATTTCTCATAATTCAAACAAAACCTGGTAACATTCCTATTCCTACAGCCACTGATTTAAATAGAAATAAGACAGGAAACCTGACATACAAGGTGTTATATGCTGAAAGAATATGAGCTCTCAGGAGCTTTCTCAAACTTGAAGTTAGGTGGAAGAACCAAATAATGTAAAGCTGATTAATCAAATCACACACTTGAGCTAAACTGAAAAACAATATAAGCTTATAAGTAGCACCAAAGATCATACATGTATGCAATTGCAGAATTTAGGTACCTCGACTATCATTAGTGCCGAGGCCCAAAATCTAAATTCTAAAACACTCATTCAGCTGTTGCCTATGTCAGGAAGCATTAAACTCCTGTTTCATGGAAGAATGTAGGTGTCTAAAGTGGAATTTAAATCAAACACATGTACTTAAATCCAGGAGTGCCAGTCAAAACAACAGACCCCCACATTTCTACCAGTACAGGAGATACACACAGTTCTTCTTGACAGAAAATAGTGAAACGATCCAATCACAGGGCATTAAGCTTGAAGCCTTGCCTTATAAAACACATTCTTTCCTTATGGCCCAAAGAATATTTAAGTATTCAATTTTAAAGTGGAACAATTTCAAGTAGTGGCTGCAAGCACTCCTTCAATGAGCAAAAGTTCCCTGCTTCAAGGGTTATGTCCTGTGAGTTCAAATACTCTTCAGGGAAAGGGAGGAACAGAAACACTTCTCCAAGGTCCAAAGTGAGTGGTCTGAGACATGAATTCAAACGTTTGGCATTTTCAAAATGTATGATTTTTTTCTTGATGCATTTCTGAGTACTCCCAAGTATATCAATCTCTTACTTTCAGGGAAAAGTACTTTGTTAAGTAAACATAAAATTATGAGCATTTATTAGTGCCCAAAATGTATATATTGCCTTGGAAAAAAACACCTGATTTTTCAAAACAGAGTAAATGAAAGATAAGCATGCTTCCTACAGAAACATTAAACCTGCTTTAAAGTAAGAGCCCCAGCCTTCACTTCCTCTAAACTGAGAAATGCAGAATGAAACCTCATGCTAGTGCAGGTCAAGGGGAGGAGGTCCAGAGGACCTCAGAGAGTTGGAGTCAGTCTATATGTCAAAGAGATGATATTAAGCACTGGCAAATGCAAGGTAATGTGTGCAGAAAGAAACAATGTGTTGAGTTCTAAACTAACTTTACATCTCAGCAAAGAGAAATCTAGAGATTAAAACCACAGTTCAATGTGCTGTGACAGATAACAATGCAAACAGTCTTAGAAACAACAAAGATGCTGAGAGGAAAGAAGAGTGTATTTCAACATCTTTTATCCATCACTGAGATAGTCTCCCAAAAGACTAATCTTGACTCACTAAGTGAAAGAACACATAAAGAACATACATGTGCAAAGACGGTCAAGAGAAGAAATGGAAAATGAAGCTGGGAAAGACATCTGTATGAGAAGACAACCAAAGCACTGTAATAATTTGAATCAGAGAAGAATAAAAATACTGTATAGGAACAAGACATAATGGTGCAAAGGAGGAAAGTTGAATGTTTCTGCCCACTTGTTCTTAGAAATACAAGAAATAATATATAATATTTTTGCTAAATATCATGTATATGGCTTTCCATTCCAATGTAATACACCCCAAGTGCTCGTCACAGAATTTTCTTTGGTTTGCAGCAGTCATGAGGAACTTCAGCTGAATTCTAAATGCCCTTATGCCTCAAGTAGGAGCAGTCCTGTTCCTCTTGCATTGTATAATACTATGCAGAATTACAATGGAAAGCTGTTTTAGCCATGGAATCCACAGTGAATCATCTTCATTTCTGTAAAGTAAATACCTATTCTTTCTTTTTCAAGTATATTCCATCATGGATAGCGAGATCAGCAGACAGCAGCTACAAAACTGCTATTCAGGTTAGAAATTTGTGGGAAAAAAGTTAAAATTTTGCTTCTATTAGTGAATATACAGAAGCAGTTCAAATTATAATGGAATGGGGTTGTCTCATAATAGTATCTACCACGGTAAGATATATATTTAAATAGTATTAAATATAAAAATCTTGACCTCTAATCCATTTGTAACAGTCCACAAAGCCAAGGTGAGTTCCAAAGGATTCTGTCCTGTCTGGGTTGTCTTAAAGACCCCTGATCACATCACTGGCTAGAAACTCAGCATTTTCCTAGATCAAATTGAGCTTGGTCAATGAGAAAGTTAATTAACAGTGAAAGCAAAGATAAAAAATTATCTTTGGTAAGATAAAAAGATGTTAACACTTGGTTAGGAAGAATCTGTTTTGCCACTAACAGTGTCATTTTTCCATAAATTTATGTTAATTATCATTATGTTTTCCTCCTTTAATTATGTATTAATCAACACTTCATTTTGCTCAGACCAGTGTCAGAAAAGTCTTCATTGCTCTACAGAATGTTCCACCTAATAAAATAATTAACAGATGTTACCTATACCTATAAACCTTCATTTTCTTACAATCTCAGACCACCACTACCAGCTACTGTGTCACTATTAGTAGATAACACTCTGCAAAATACACCATTATCTTTAAAGAATATAAAGCTGTAGAGTCAGAAATACAAAGGATCTTGGTCAAGTTGAGATCATGGTTTAAGACTTGGAAATAATAAGCCTGAATAGAGTAAGAGATGTTCTAAAATCTCACTGGGGCAGCTGTGAGAGGGAATGGATGGAGCTTTAGAATTGATGCAACACAATCTCATCTGCACTTCAGACATGCAAATTGCAGCTTCAGAGCTGTTGCACTGAACAACAGAGTTGCTTCATTGCAATTTTTCACTGGAAAGAGATAAGAGTTTATGATCCGGAAATTGGTAGAAAGCTCATGGAAAGGGTAGCATATTCAAGAGAGGAACACATTCAGCAGAGCTGAAAAAGCCCACAGAGATCCAAGCATTCTGAGCTAAGCCAATTACGGGCATTATTTTTTGTCACATAGTTGTTGCAGATGCTATTTGGGTAAGCAGGTATAGACTAGTTTTCTTTATGCCTCCTGCACTGATGATTACATCTTGTCACTACTCCTGCACTGAGAAATGCAGTTCTCGCCTGCAAAACCAAGATGGAGCAATAGAAAAACATGACTCCTTCCTAATTACTTTTGTCTTTTGAAACCTGTGTATTTCTGATAAGCCAACATCCATGCTCATAGCGCAGGGGCCTCTGGAGAAGCCACATGCACTACAGTAACCCTGAATTGTCATGGCTGATGTTTACATCTAATCAGTCTCACAGATGTGACAGGACAATTCCGCCTGAACTGTTTACTTTCAGCAGTCTGAGTCATATAAGATGTCAATTATACTGGAGTTAGTTAAAAGATACTTAATTTTCTAACTGCAAATTCATATAACGAATCAGACTGAAGAAAAAGGATTAGTTAAAAAACAACAAACAATAATTGCTTGTATTTTAAAAAAAAGCACTCCAACAATATAAAATCTAGTTCAGTCTTATTTTCCACATGCTGGTCAGATTATTTAAACTCATGAATAATGGATATGTATCTTCTGTGATGTCTTGCTGCTTTCTATAGTATGAGAAGACAAGCATTATGCAAATGTAGTATCTTAAAAACAGTCTCTGTCAAATAGTCATCATTTTAATTTTATGTTGTTAATATAATTGACAAAATACTTCATACTACTGATTATGCCTTTTCTTGTAAACTACTTATTTGATGGTCTTAAACAGCTGTGGATTTGCCTCTATGAGTTTGTGAAGCTGTAACCAGGCTACGAAACAGCAATAGGTGAAGTCTTAGGCACATTATCCGACAAGCTGGTAAACATCATTTCATAGCAGCAATGGTATAATTCAATCAACATTGCTACATTTCTAAAGAAAGGGAGGAGGTTACTATTATTCTTCCCTCCTCCTCCCCAGGTAGTCAAACCCACATGAAATGAACAGAGATTTAATTTGCAAATCTGAATACAGATGTGCCTGATTTATATAGAATATCTTCAGAGATCTGCAAACATCTGTCACTGTTAATCAATCTGCATCTCACCCTGGGACCCCTTCAGTCAATTCAGCTCTTTTCAAAATTTCTTTTAGGATCCATCATATCTGATATAAAATTAGACCACAGGCTGATTCAAACATAGTGGCTTCAAGATTAGAGAAAACAAGGTTACAGTTAAGGCATGTCTTGTTCATCACTACATTACACCATTTCTGCAAGTGGAACTTTCCCAAATTCTACTGCAATAAAATTATTACAACCAAGAGGAAAATTGTGACCGAAGATTTTGTTTGGAAACGCTTACTACAAAGCTATTTGCCACTGAAGTACTTCAAACTTTTCAAGTATCACACCAGATTAATTCCACATTACTACAGACACTGAGTGAAAAATCCTCTTCTCAAAAATATCACTTTCAGCTTGACAAGACATTGGGGGTCAAGCCAAAAGAAACGTTCATTCAGCACCCGAGACAGAAAACTCAGAGACATCATGACAAACTGGGATCCAACTGGCTGAAGAGCAACCCTGCTGAAAAGCTCCTGGGGTCATCGTGGTGGGTCTCAAGCTGGACACAAACCAGTAGAGTGCACTCACAGGAAGCAAACTACGCACATGTTGGGAGGAGTATGGACACCAAACTGCAGCAAGTGGCAACATCTCCCTGTGCTTGGCATGGGTGAGGCACACGTGGAGTAATGAATCCAGCTTTGTACCACCTAGCTTGCGCAGGAAATGAAGATAACTGGAGAAGGTACAGGACAGGGCTCATGAGGCTGAGGACACATGGGCTGTGAGGAGAGGTTGAGGGAAAAAGTATTGTTTAGTTTGACACGGAGGAGAGGAAGGCTGAGAGGAACTAACTGCAGCCTGGAGGAAGCATCTGAAAGGGGTTACAGAAATGGTGGTGTCAAAATTTTTTAAAGATGGTCTCAATTGTAAGTTAATACTGGACACTAAAAAAATGCCAACACATGTACATTAAAGCTATTTTGAATTTTTTCTAGGTTCCCAGCAATGATCCCTAATATCTATAGAGCTGTCCGTTGGTCTGAAAATACTGGCATGGATTAGTATGGCCCAAAGCCTCACTTTCTTTCATATTTCATGATGGTAAAATTTGGAGGAAACACCAGGAAAGGTATTGCATAAAACTGCTTATGTCGACTCTGCTATTTTCTCCTTCGGAATAGCAAATTTTGATGAGGCTATTTTAGCCTCATGAAAACAAAACTCTCATCTTATCTCCACATCAGTGCTTAGATAAACAAGCAACCCAAAACAAATTGTAGAGAAACAGCAAGCAGAAATGAGTATACATTTGCACTTCAATTAGTTTACATTTCATTCTGTGTTATCCCACCCTTTGACCTACGCATGCAAATACACTCTGTATTTGGAAAGAAAAATGTGCTTTGAACCTTCCCTGTGGTTATAATACTTCTTCCTCGTGCCTCTAACTAAAAGATGTTACTATTCTTTAACTGTTTTTATTCAGTTTAATCAATTTGACACATTCAAGGAAAAAAAATCTTTCTCTGCAATTCAGCTTCAGAAAAAACTCTACCCCTTCTAATCAGCAACTCAGTATTTCCGGCAAGTATCACTGAAAAGCATTAATTTAGGTGCCAGGATCTGTGCCAGATTTTGAAAGTCATATATAGGTCATTTGCCTGCAGTGATTTTATTTGTAATGTTTTACATGTATTATATTTTACAGATTGATCAAGAAATGTAATCTACCTGTCTTGAAAGTCCACACCTATAAGCCTTTCGTTTCCCACCTGTCCTTTCTTTCCATATCACTAATAATAGTAACGATAAAATAATAACAATTATAACAATTGTAACAATTATAGTTACATTGATTAAAAACCCACCAATCAAAAAAATCCCAGCCCACACTTTGTGTGAGGACTAAGTAGAACTCTGCTTTACTTTCCATAAAAGCACCATGTACTTCTGTATTTTTCTAGAAATGCTTCTCAGCAAAAATAACAGAACAGAAATTTCTAGGGGGGAAGAAATAGGCCTTTGGGATAGATTTCGAGTCAATAAAAACACATGTATTATTACCTTCTGATGTTGCACCCAGTTCCTTCATAGTCTCCACATCTGATAGCCTCCCTAAAACAGCAGTGTTTTCTGGCTATCTAGTTGGAGTACTGCTCTTAAAAGGCTGCACTTTTTAATGTGGAAGTGATTTAATTGCATGCTTTCTCCTTAATGCTACACTGAAAGAAAACAGGCTTTCTCAAAAAAGGGAAGAATTTAAATATTTTAGTAGAGCAAGTTTTATGATTCAGAAACACATTCCTTGAAAAAGTATGTAGTAAAATCTTCAATGCATTCAGAACTACGGTGTGTGGGGAAACAGCTTTAACAGTGGAGTTGGGAACGTTGACACACTGATGTGTACGGAAAATGTTAATGGCTATAAACGCGCTGGTGTTTTACGCTGACGTGGTTCTACCTCTCTCTAAGCACTCCTGAGGCTGCCCCACAGCCAGGGCCGCCTGTGGCCAAAGCTCCCAGGCCCAGCTCTGATACAGCCAGGTGTGTAACCTTAGCTCTAAGCGCTAAGCAAACTGCAGTGTGAGAAAGAGCAGTGAGAGGATCTGCAGAGTGAAGCTGGGCAAGATAAGAAAGGTAAAACTACAAATAGAGGATTACTGAGATAAGGATCCTCAGGAGTTTATGGGGCAAAGAAAAACAATGTATAAACACATAAAAACTTTCAGGGGAGAAAAACAGAGAATCACAAGATGAAATTCAGCATCATCAAGGATCTGTTCCAAGGAGGAACAGAAGTCAGCCTTCCCCCTCTTGAATGATACCAGCCTGGACAGCATTTATAATGTTTGCAGTAAAAAATACACGTTTCCTTGCGAGGTTGAATTATCTGATAAATACGAAGTGAATGATCTGTCTTATGCAGTGTTCATTTTGGGGTACTTTGTCTGATACTCCTATCTCGTGGCTGATATTCAGATCACCTAAATTCTGACTTAACTGGAATGCAGGAGAACTTTTAGTGACCAACAGCCAAAACCGTAATAGATTGAAGCTTTTTCTGGCTGGTTATTTCAGATAAGCTCTTTACTTCTCTATACAATCCAGTGAGTTCTGACATCACAAAAATATGCCATATAAAGACTAGAGGAGTCCTCCTTATGAAAAAAACTGGTCACTTTCCTTGGACAGCTGAAAGGCATGTTCAGGGAAAAGAAATGAAATTTTGCCTAGACTATCAACTACATAGGATTAAAGGTATAAGAACACAGTGATGATTCCTTGAGCAAGCTTGAGCGTGTGGAGAAGCTGTAGATACCAGATTCCGAAAACCATCATTCCTGATTCCTTGAGGGATTAGTAATAAGAAAAAGGTGTCCACACAGCCAACTTTAATACACATGACATCACTGTTGATCAAGAAATCACTTGATCACTTAATCTATGAAGACGAGCCAGTTACCTGAGCAAGTCTTACAAATTTAAGGGGTCTTCATATGGCATTGGCACTATGAGTCTCAGCAGGTCCACTAAAAAACTTTTCATGGATGGACCTTACAATTCTACATCTTCTGTCTCCAGAGCAAGGGCAAAGCCTATTTTTTGGAAGGCAGAATACTTGCTCACTATGCTATATTCAGCATAAACAACAGCTTAGAAAAGTTGTGAAAGTGCTTAAACTAAAGCCTAATTGCACCTTATATTTTCCTTTTTTTCAAAACAGAGCATGAGAAGCAAAAACACCAAAATTCCTATATATTCTCACATTCTTCCTAAACACTGTTTGTACCACGGTTACTTACAGGGTTTGCAGGGTTCAACTATACACTCTCATTAGCATCATGTATTGCTTCTTTCCAATTTTTTGTTACCAATGCAGAATAAGCAACAGAAAGCAACAAATAAAACTGTGGACACTTTTCTTATGAATAGTAGTTTTTCATAATGACATAGAGCATTTAATACATACAGTATGAGTATGCAATATTGTAATTTTTAAAACATGTCCTTGATAGTTTCTAAAAGTCTTATTGTAAAAATCTGAACTTTGCTTTATTCCAAGTCGAAGATGCACTCAAGTCCCCAATGTGAGAAGCATTTCCCCCAGAAGCTTTTACACCTTGTACTGATAGCACTCTTATCACTGAAAAGTAGTGCCATATTATACACAAATCTGTGTAACAGACTGCACAAGTCTAATCTTGCTCCAAGATTGGTTCAGAAATTAATAAAAAGTTAATACCATTAAATTTTAAAACAATGTGTTCTGAAGGCTGTGTTTATGCAATGAACATCTTACATTCATTTTTGCATAAACAGAGCATGATTTCAATTACACAAGTTGCTTTAGATGCAAGATCCCTAGCATCTCCAAAAAAAAAATCTTGTGGAAGATCAATTTCTACACAAAAATATATTGGTTTATAACTTTTTATTATAATTTTATTCATATGATATTGCTGAATTTATTCTAAGGGAATATATTTTCTTTGAAAAAGTAATATTTTTGAAGTATTTTCTACTATGTAATTTGTACATGTTAAAAACAAAGATTGAAAAAGAAATCCCTAGGGTTCCTTTTCAGATTAACTGCTTTCATTTTGTGTTTTAAACTCATACTTTCCCTGCATGTCAAGGAAGGGAGAATATCTTGGAGTATCAATGGGAATTAAGTACCTGTGAAGAAGCTACTGCAAAAGAAGAAGACCATTAGGCTGCCCAGCTGCCAAATTCACACTGTGCTCAAGCACAGAGCAATGTAAGACCCCTTTTGGACCCAAACAACACCACTACTGAATATGGATGACCAGCAAATGAAACTATTTTCATTACTCAATTTCCGTACCTTTTCAAGCACTCTGTTTATGGTGAGAAACAGAAAAAGAAAAAAATTATCCCCACTGGCAATTTTTTTTACCTGAACTTCAATATATGTTGACTAAATTTAACCAAAGTTCTAGACAATCTCAACATATTTAATGTGTGTGTGCTTTCCAGCCAAGTGCTGGAATTTGGAGGACAGATGTGGAAACATGGCCAACCTGACACGCTCTCCGAAGAAAAGAGACAGGATCATGAACTATAAAGTTATGATTTAAGCAGCAGCATTACACTACATGAGTCTCATTACACCAAGTAAACAATGCCATTACAAACTTAATGATATTCTTGAGACACCCGCATTAGCACCACCGGTCTTTTATTTATTTCAAATTACTGTTCTTATTTACCTCAGCAGGGCTCGATGCGATTAACTCCCCAGACTGCTCAGACTCCTGTGGGGATGATTTATATTGTCATTCCAATATAATGTTTCCCATAATTGTACTGTGTTTAAAAAACATTAGAGCCCAAGGGGCTAGACAAGTAGTTATATTATTAACAGCATGCTCATATAAATCAATTTACTCCCTTGGAGGGAAAAAAAATTGAAAGAAAAGAAGTTAATAAGATTACAGAAGAAGTACAAAGCCAGTGCAACTGCTTTAAGTGTGTTCAATCAATAACTGTAAAAGCATCACAGATAACTCCTGGAAATGACAACATAAGCAAGAATCCATTTCCGCATGTGTAGTACTATTGCCATTAGTAGACAGATCACAAAAATTAGAAAAAACATCATTTCACTGAAGGCATTCAATCCCAGAAAGCAGTGAGTGCCCCCAATATATGCAGAGTATTTTTAAGAGCTCTCAGACTCCTGTAAGATCAGCCTGACATTAGTGGCAGACATAGATTTATAAATGCATCATTTTGAAGATTCCAAATGCTTTGCAGGGATCACGACATAACCCATGATTTCAGAAACTGACTATTAAGGATAAAACCTAATGATGAGGGTTATGTGGGTAGAAAATCAGGGAACTTCAGTCTCTCTTTTCCATTACTCACTAAAATATCTCATTTTCTTTTTAAAAGATCTCACAATTCAATTTTTAATATGCTTAATGCTATGTGCAAGCATAAGATAACTCAATACATTCAGAGGATGGATTACTTGTAGCTCAGTCTGACCCGAGCCTCTAGATGCAGTGTTGTTTATTGTATTCACTGATCTAATTTTGCTGTACTGTAGCTACATTCTAAGATACAGCTGCTAATCACTTTAGAATAAATTGAGTGTAATAAAAAAAACTACAAGACTGAAACAAGGCAACAAATATTAAAAAAACCCTACTTTTCTGATATACTTGCTGATTGAAAATGTAGCAGCTGACTAAACCCAGGACGTTCTTCTCCCCACAAAAGAACAGGCTATTACGCAATGAACATACCATAAATCCTACTGCAGATGTACCTTTAGGATAGATGAAACTTCTATTCCTTTAGTGAGTTCATCCAAAACCTCTCTATGGTGATTCCATTTCTGTGAGGCTACAGCTAAGTGATCAGAATCACAACTAGTTTTTGCAGCTTTAATCTTACTTAAGTTTTCTTTACCCTAATGAAAACTACTTTTAATCTTTTTCCTGTGCAGTCATTGTATCCAAGCATCTGTCTACTTCAAACGCCTCCTCTAAGATACTTCCAGGTGGTGTCTGTCTTAGGACAGACTCTTGTTTTCTGTGAAGCACTCCACTTTGCAGGATTACATAGAAATATGCCACTTCACAGCAGCTGAATACCTAACCCTTCGCTCATTAACTAGAACAATGAAACTGGCTGCTGATGTAAGAACTAAATTATTATTTCACATTACAAAATATTCAGAAATAAGGGAGATGGTTCATAAATTGGACAAGCTAATTTAAATGTTACAAACTTCTCATAGCACCAAGCCACGCAAAAAATATTATTTACTTCAGGCTTGTAAAAAAAAAAGTTAGTATTATGAACAGCAAAAGAAGGGACCACTGAAGGGGTAATCCTGGACCTAATGTAAGAGAGAAATGGGGTGGCACTAGAGCAGATCAGACAGAAGGGGGTAGCAAATTAACTGGGTGTTGGTTGGTATCAGCCAGTAATGGAGGAAATTGGAGTTCCTTCCTCCTGCACAACTGCCTTCTGAAATCAGGTTAAATATTTGGCTTGAAAAAGAGTGTCCTTCTGAACAGCACTAGGATGTGTGCCTGTTTCAGCTTGGCATTGCCCCATCTTGAGAAAAATGAAAGCACAGCACAAGATTAATAATAGTCATACAAAGAACATCATGCACATATTGGTCAGGTGACCATGTTACCTTCCTTAGGAAGAAACCAGGTAAAACAGGTGAATTAAACATATAAAATTTATCCCAGTCTTTTCGTAGCAGGATTTTAATTTTTATCCCAGACCAGTTTTAAAAGCCAAATCCATTTATAAGCATGGCACCATTCCTTGGAAAATACAGTTGTTCAGCGTTGTCCACTGGTTTTGTGATTCCTGGCTTCTGGCTTTCATTAAAACAATAAGTAATGAGAACATCTGAGCATGAAGACCCATAGCAGATAATTTAAATGTCTGAATAATTTAAAGGACATAGAGTATATTTAAAAATTTCACATTGCCACAGTGGATTACAATCATAAGCTCTTCAAAATTATTCTCTTTATTTTATTTTTAAAATGCTTCTCTGAAAGTACTTCTCCATGGTGAGGATGGCAAGAGGTTAGAAGGATATAGAGGAATACAATTTTTTGGGTTTTTTTCTAACTTATTTTCTCCTGCATCATGTACATGTTGTATGATTAAGCATCAGGCTGCCATGCGTTTCCCAAGTGCAGCTGCACACTCCTACAACAAAGAGCTGCCACATTAAAAAAACAACAAAACAAGTCATTCCAGGGAAATTATGCTGTTTATTCATTTTTTTGCATATTCATTAGCTCTCATAAGTCATGAATGTATTGGGTCTCTTGCCCTTGTCCATATTTTATCTCTGTCAATGTGCTGTGTCCTGAGCACATCAGAGCTACTGCAGAGACTGTGGAACAACCAGGTGTGCCAGTGCTTTTCACAGCAAACCATCCTGTGTAAATTATCTGGATAATGCAAGAGGTTCTGCACTTTCTCATTAAATATATGACTGGTGCAGTTGTCTCTATTTGGATAGTTAAAATTAGAGTTTGGCATGACAAAAACATAATTCAAAACTCCCTATGCACAAAAGGGTAATTTGGGAATACATCAAAGCTATCTCACATCTACCTGCTGCCAAAAGAGCAGCAGTCCCACTGCCTTTCCCAGACTGAGCACTTGACCCAAAGCTGTCATTTACCTGATGCCATGGTAAGGCAGTTCCATGGAACCAGCCTGGCAGCAAGTTGGAACTGTTTCTCTGCAGGACCAGAGGCACACCAGTGCCAACTGAGAGACAACTGTAGCACATGGATTAAAGAAGGGAGCAGAGCTGGAAAAACAGAGCTGTCTGGATTTGCAGCAGCTGCTTCCGTTTAGCCATACCACCCTGTAAGCAACTGAGAATCCAAAACTGACGAGAAAGATTAAATGCAGATTAGGAAATCCAATATCCTATCACCTCTGCAATGTTTATGTTCCTGAACTAGCTTTCGTCCACGGAGGCAGCAGAGGCTAAGGCATTCGCCCAAGAGCTGGTACTTACAAATGCTATTACCAAGAACAGAGCAGGGCTTGCTATTCTTTTTTTCTTTTTAAATCACAGTGAGATATATTTCTTAGGGAAAGCAGGACAGCAGCACGTGAAAGACCAATATGGAAACCCGTTTTGTGCATGAAGAAGTTCAGACCACATCTTCCATTTTCTTAAATGGTACCCTCTCCATCAGGCCCTATACTGAGCAGAATAGTAGACCAACATCTACAGCTCACAGTTCCCACTGAATTGCAGGCCCTAATCACAAGCACAATAAAAACTACATTTTCTTCAGCAGGACTGAGCAGCAACTATAGTACACAACAAGCCAGTTTGAAACTATTAGCCCATTTAGGTTCAGAATCATACCACTGAAATTACAAAATATAAGTCCCTTTAAACTCAGGCTGTAGAATACATGAAAGTCCCAACTCATAACAAAATGACATTGTATGAAAAATAACCTTCATCACAGCTGTTATTTTACTGTTCATAGGTGCTAGAATTATCCACAAAAAGGTAGTTACAAATAGAGTTAAATAAATGTGAACAGTTGTGTATAGCAGCTACCTTTAAAGATTAAAACGCTGTTGCTTTTACCAAAGTGGAGATCTGTAGGAGAGTCACGTTGTAATGTAGATCTTGAGGGCACAGAAACAGGTTGCTGTGAAACATGGAAACAATTTGCCTTGGAGCAAGAAAAGTAGACAGTAATGACAGCCCGTTTTCTGCCCCTGTGACTGAAGAGACGATTAGGTTAAAAAAATAAAAAGTTATAGCATGGCTAACAGAGGCTCTGAGACCTGAGCTGTACTTGAGGCTACTGAAAAGGTTCTTTGAACTATCCTTTCTGTACTCCATTCATATTGTTCCCACAGAGAACAAAGGGAAACAAGCAAGTAAACATTCCATGCTTCGTGCTATATTCTGTGATCGATGGTCCCAGTACTAAAGAAAAGATGTGGCTTAAACTCTCATTTCCAAGAGAAGAGGAGCAACATTAGGCATACATTTTATTCCAAGAACAGAAGTTTAGGGGGGGAAAAAATCAGCTATTTTATATAAACAAGGAGAAAATTCTGCTTGTTCCAATTCTAAATTGTTGACAGCCGATGAGTGTGTAAGTGTATTTTTAATAAAAATTATCTGGTGAGACTTCAGGTAAATCCAGAAAGAGAATATGGGCACTAAACTCTGTGTATCCACCAAGTGACAGGGGCAGTGGCAGGGGTGCTTTTTTCACCATCCATCACTCCTCTTGAACCAGTGTAAATGTGCAACAAATTCATGAAACTAGCAATGGAGAAGATGGGAGGAGCATGAGTCTCGAACTGAGGGTTAGCAAAGCCATTTTGGAAGGGGACCTTATGGCTCTGCTCATTGCAACTAGAACTCCTATTTATATTGTCTGCATTTTATTTCACATAATTAGATCTAAGCAAAGAATCCCAGGTGCAAAGACAAAGAATTTGGAGCATCACCTCTCAGGAGAAGGTCTCAGCTTCAGAGCCTTTCCTACAGTTTCACTTATGTGATCTCTCAGGGAGTTTGAATTTTTCTCTAGATGTCTGCAGTTTCAATGAAAAGAACAGAGCCACATGCAGTAACCTGCAGGCAACTGCACCCCTTTTTTATTTTTTTTTTGAGATGGGAGATAAATTTTAGCATCTCTCATCCCTCAGCTTGGAGGAAGATATGGAATAGGTCTCAGCTGCTAAACAGATATTACGTGTGCTTCAAAATTCAGCCAGAGTCACCTTTATGTGCACTAAGTGCTGTATTACACAGCCTTCTGAAAGCAGCCACTCTTGGGAATGGAGGTGGGGAGAGCTCAGCTTTAGTTTCTGGTTAGGCTGAGGCTGGAGCCATGCAAGGAGCTACAATACCTGCATGGTTCTGACCACCCCTGCAGGCATGCAGCAATCCAGCTGCAGGCATCCTCTTTAAAAAACACAAGCTTATGCTTAGTTGACTAAACTCTTACTGAGCCTTACTTCCAGCCCCTAATCCCTCTCTCAGATAGAGCAAATTTTTGTGCTACAAAGATATATGATTATTAAAAATATATCCACAAAAAAAAAGCACATTTTTATAAAACTGAGACTTATTATGTGAGATGTTTTTTAAAACTAAAAAATCATTCTAAAAATTATAGAATGCTTTTACTTACAAAATCAAATATTTAAAGTCCTACAGTTGATCCCACAGTTCAGCTAAAGTTTGAGCATCTCTAATTGGCTGTATGCAACATTCTCCTTCTTCCTCTCCATGAAGAATTAAAAGAATCAGGCCTTTGACACTGAATCCAATATAGAATCTACCAGGGAAAAAATCAGCTCATTCATATGTTGCCCGAAAAACAGCATAATAAGGCCTTGTGTTCCTCTCTGTGGATCAACATGTTTTTCTATTAAATCTTAATACATTGAATATTGCTTCTGTCATAAAAAATGGACTAAAAGATTACAACCTCATAGCAGAGTAGATGGCTAATTTAAAAAACTGAAAAACAGTACCTACATCATTTTGAGAGATGCTGTACTGTGCAATCCAATATTAAGCATTATATGCTTTTGCTTTAAAAATATAAACACCTTCCACCCCTTGTCGGTTTTCAAAATAGGTTTGCATAGCATGTTCTATTGATTTATGGAAGCCTGCTCTGGAGTGCAGTGAACGAGATGTTTAGCCCATTTTCAGTATGAAACATAAATGCAAGAGCAGGGAAAACGCTATCACAGCCTTCATCTGACAATACAGAATAAACTTGATTCTTTCATTTTCTGTGAGAAAAAAGAAAAAAAATTGCAGTTTTTAGCTTTCCATTATCCACATTGATCTTGGAAATGCTGTCAGAGGCAAAAGGCATCTGTGCAGAGACCTTGTGTTCCTATACAGCTGCTCTGAACATACTTCGTTAATCAGAAATAGAGGACATTAGAGGTTGTAGGTTCTAGGCTCCCTTGTTTTATAGCAAAGGAATCACATAATAGGTTACATTTATACCTAATCCCATTATCAAGTAGCAAAAGCCTAGTGCTGATTTAATAATTGTGGGAATCTTCTGACGGTTTGGACGGTCGGGACGGCTAGAGACGAGAGATCTCTGAAGACAGGTCTTTGAGCATGAGATTTATTGTGAAGGGCGTGGTAGCAGGGGCCCTGCTTGGAGCTGCAAGCTGCAGCTCGAAGCAGGGCAGGAAAGCAAGAGAGAGCAGAGAGAAGTAGAGGTAGAGGTAGAGGCAGAATAGAATAGAATAGCGAGGTTCTCGTTTACAATACTATAAATCTTCTTCTGTGCTGAATATTCTAATTTCCATTAACCAATCTAGTACAAGATACAAATCCTATAGCATTTTCATACAGCCTATAAGAATCATTACATTACATACTGTGTTACATTTTTAGCCCTAAAAACTACTCTTTGGACCCCTTCTGCCAGGCTGGTAAGGTCTGCTCTGACCCTTGGACCTGTCTGCAAGCAGAGGGTATTGTTCAATCAAAAGGGGATTACCTTCTGCCGGCCATACCATTGTTTTTCAGTTGCTCAGTAACTAAGGCTTGGTATCTCAAAGCTTGCCTTCATTTCAATCTCACTTATAGTTTCTATATTCTCAGCATCTTTTGCCAGGCAATCATATTTATAAGGCTTTCCTGTTTCATCTTCCCCAACAAATAATCCTTTCTTGCCAGCATTAATTATCAGTGGATGCTGGTATTTCACTCCCCTAAAGGGATGCTGGTATTTTGCTCCCCTGTTAATGACAGAAAGAATCAGGTTGCATATCTGAGAGCCCTTTACAGAAAACTTTCAGCTGGCAGGTCTTTGTGTGTTTAAACAAGTAATATTACACAGTTATTGTTCTCACTGTCCCAGCCATTCCAGGTGTTCCAGTGCATAAGGACACAGAGAAAAGTCCCAAGCTGACTCAGGAGTTTCTCAGATCAAGGCCAATGTCTCAAACTGCATGGGGAAATAAACAGACATTCCACATCACAAAGTACTTTTGTTATACGCTCTTGGAAAATAATTAGGCTACTCATTTCTCCACAGCATCACTTTCTTTTCCAAGACAGAACAGCAAAAAATATATCACGGGCCAGCATCTAATATAAGAGTTAGGCACCAAGGTCCTTCTCCAAAATAAATATTCATAGCTTACTGGGCAGCAGAAGCAGAAAAATCCTGCATAAATCCTGCCATGCTTAGCTAAGAGCAGCAAGCAATACACAATTTTCCATAAATTAGAACTTTAATCACAGCTGTCAGTCACACATCTTCAAAATGCAGATGTATTATTTTCCATACCTTCCAGCAGGTCTCCTCAACTTCATACCATTGCCTCGGTCTAGAGCACTGAATTGCATCCATCTGCTTCCAGCTCTGTCCTGGTCAAAACCTCATAGTAGATAAAGTGGTGAACAGCATCATTATTATAACACTATACAATGCCTACTGAAGAAAACATTAACCACCCACCTCCAGTACTGGCTATCACACTTACTGCAGTGGTTATTAGAGGGTGAAAATAGCTCAGCACAATTAGCTGATGAAAGTAGCAGAATATGTAAAAACTATTGCTTAGCAGGAAAAAAAAATATACCTATTGGCACTGCATTCCAGTTAAAAAGTGATTAAGAAACATCAGGATAGCAGGTATCTCCCACTATGCCTCCTTCCTTTCAGGTCAGTTTCTAGTACTGGAGATCTTTTTTTCTTCTTGAAGCATGTAAGCCTGGAAAACTATATGCCAAATTTCAAACTGAATTTCATAATGCTACACTGTAAAAAGCTCTTGTCTCTCCAAAGCATTGCTATCTAATCAGATGTGGATCAGATTAGATGACTTCTAGATTAGATTCCAAATCACTAAATACCCGAAATTCAGATCAAGTGTAATGATCCACTTGTCTATTTTTTATGAGCTTGGTTATCTGCCATTTCGGACTGCAATCATCTCAAGGCACTACGGAGAAATTTCAAACTTTGATCAGCCATGAGCTCATGCCTGCACTGAGAGTCCTAAGTTCTTATTCTTCCTTGCTTCCAGGTGCCATCTCCAGGTAAATATCTAGTCATATGCAACATTCTTTCTTCATGATACACCTCTACTATGATTTTCCCAATGACATTGTATCACAAGATTGTCTCTCTTCAAACTAATCTTCACCTCAAAATTCTGAGAACCCCTGCTTGGTCATTTTTGGTCTGTATTGTCACCTAGATTATCAAGACTCAAACAGAAAGATGCCTCTCAGACATTTAGGTATCCCCTCCCCTGCCCTCCCCTCCCCTCCCTTCTCCTCTCCTCTCCTATCCTCTTTCGAAGATGAGAGACTTCCATCCCTTAAGACCAACCTATCTCTCAGAAGGTAAGTAAATTCAAATAAAACTCCACAAAACAAATGTGTGAGTTAGTCAAGCCATAATTCTCAATTCAGTGTTGGTAAGCATAAAGAAGCAAAATAATTTCAAGTCCAACGTACTGCATGAAGTATCTGCTTGTTTATAGCACACATCTGTTCTGAAAAAGATCTATGTAAGTAAAAAGATCAATGCACAAGTCTTATCTTACGGAGTTAATGCTGTGGAAAGGGCAGAAAGTCAATCACATGCTTCTACAGAAGATCAGTCAGTCCACTTGGGGACCAGAATCTCAGTGTAGTTTTAATCTCTGGAGGTGTAAATTGCAGGAGAAAATGCATTTTTTGAAGATGGTTGTCTTTTTCTGGCACACAAAAAGAAAACTAAGCATTCAGACATGAGCAGCAGTAGCAATAAATATTCAGCAATCTAATATCTAATTCCTAAGCATTTATAATCTAAAACACTCTTTTTGCCAACAGTCTATTTTGGCATGGTCCCAATTTTTATCAATGACTTCCAGTTGGAAATGAACCACCAGAAAACCAAACAGTATATTACTTCTGGAATTATGTCTTTGTCATTATCAAAAAGAATTGTTGTCCTTCACTGTGTATAAACCAATTTTCTAAATGTTTAAATGTTGAACAGGAATGATCTGAATTTCTCCATGCTAATTCCACTTTTTTTTCTCCTCAGAAAAGACCAGTCACGTAAAGTCAGTTTTTCTTTCTTTCTTTCTTTCTTTCTTTCTTTCTTTCTTTCTTTCTTTCTTTCTTTCTTTCTTTCTTTCTTTCTTTCTTTCTTTCTTTTTCTTTCTTTCTTTCTTTCTTTTTCTTTCTTTCTCTCTTTCTTTCTCCCTTTCTCTCTTTCTTTCTCTTTCTTTCTCTCTTTCTTTCTTTCTTTCTTTCTTTCTCTTTCTTTCTCTCTTTCTTTCTCCCTTTCTCTCTTTCTTTCTCTTTCTTTCTCTCTTTCTTTCTTTCTTTCTTTCTCTTTCTTTCTTTCTTTCTTTCTTTCTTTCTTTCTTTCTTTCTTTCTCTCTTTCTCTCTCTCTTTCTTTCTCTCTTTCTTTCTTCCTTTCTTTCTCCCACATAATCTCTGCCTCCCATTACTACAACACTGTGTAACATGAGGTTGGTAACACTCAGGCCTAGGTAAGACCTAACCAAGGCAATTTTACACCTGCTATCTCCCATTGGAATAGTCACTTGTTTTAAGAAACCCATTCCCCCAAGAGAAAAAAGCACTCTATCTTTTCAGTACACTCACAATTTCTGCTGCAATTCACTGATCATTATCACTATTGTTTTCATCAGTGGGGTTATGATTATAGGTCTGCTTTCACTGAATCATTTTCTTCTCATAAATCATTTAATCTCTCACCAAGCTGCAATATCACACTTGGGCTGTACAGCAGAAAAAAGGATGGATGGTCAGAATAGAGGCAGCCAGTAAACCAGGTATTTAGAGGTCTATATGCTCTTTCAAGAGTAGTCAACACACAACATAATTTCATAATTTAAAAAATGTTAGTTTTCTTGTTTTAGACTTACTGCTTTTAAATGCACAAAGTTTAACACTGTTAGTCCCTCAAAATTACTTAAAATATAGGCAGATCCACAGATGTCATTGTGTATAAAAAAGGTATCCCAGGAAATAATTTTAAGCCATACATAGAGTCTCTTTAAATATGTGTATTTATGGGGCCAGTAAGAAATTATCAAAACACTAGGTAGGCTGTGTGTCTCCTCACAGATAGGGTCTGGAACATGTACTTATGAAGACTTTCTGGCTATATCTCTTTCTCTTTCCAAGCAGAATTAAAGCTGTCACTGGACAAGTTTAATTATTCCAGAACAAGAAACATCAACATTTTAATGAATTGTATGGTGACCTGCAAAAAGACACTGTGCTAAGAACTAAATAGAAATTGTGCTCTCACAACTGGGTTAGCTTTATCAAAACCTGTGGCCTTGGACTAGACATAGAAAAACATTTAGGTAACAAGCTTTGCAGAAGGAATGCAATTAGTAAAGTTAGATATACCAAAAAAAGGCCCAAAGCACATCTGGGGACCACAAAAAAGGTAACTTTATTGATTGTATGATTTTCAGGTTGTCATTTCTTCCTCAAAAAACAGTAAGTTATAAAGACTGCTATCCTTTTTGACAGATACATTGTACAGAAAACACCTTCTACTCTACTAGAGTCAAATTTAGATTTTGCATTAGACGATCACCAGCATCAGGTCTTTATTAAAATAGGAACAACAATACATAACTTTAATAAAAATTAAATCCCAGGAAATGTCTTAAAAGGATCGTATACACTGGAATCTCACTATTCTGAGCACTTGGGACCTTTCACCATTTCAGATGATGGAAATTTTCTGGTGCTAAAATGTGATTGCTACTAGCATAAGTCTATGTTCTTCTAACTTTTATTTTAATGGAATGTGAGAATTTTGACATAAGATATAATATGCAATAACTTTAAAATGACTGTACTAAGTGCATACAAACACAGGGCAAGATTAGGAGCACAGGAAGCACCAAGGTAATGCTCAGATGAGATTCAAAATGTACTTTCCATGGCACATTCTGAAAATGGTTAGACAGAAAACAAAGGGAATTTCTCTCTTGCAACTACGTAGCATGGACAGGCATTAGGAACAAGAAAGAAGCAGCAGAGGTAACAGGTAAACAGAGCCCACATCAGTGCATTTTACCTTTCTCCGCACTGACCTCCCTGGAGTCTACAGCAGCATTCATGAGAAAAGGACATGACTTCTTTTGGTTTTGACCTGATGCTCAAGTCATTACCCTGTACTTTCTGTAGCCATGTCTACATTTCGAACTCCCTTTGCAGAAGTTTTAATTAGATATTAGACTGAGTACTTCAGCCTTTCTGCATCCACCAATTATACTGGTGGCACCAGAGTTTGTATTCTGCTTGCACTGGTCACCATACTTAATGGGTTACTTTTTCATAAAACAGAAATTCAACCATTTCCTTTTTTAAAACAAATAAGATGCAATATTTATTCCCCAAAGCTGTAGCCCTTTTTTCCCCCCACAGTTTCAATGCTGTGTTTCAATAAATACATTAGTTGCTTCCTCACTACAATATAATCATATCTGAATTTATTAAGACTGCTTTTATGTTGCATTAAACATAGTATAACAAAGACACAGAGTTTACACAATTAGAATCAACAAATCTTGTGACTAGACCTTAGCTAAAAAAGTAAATTGCAGTAATTTATGTTATTAATTTTTTTTTAAATCTTTGTGTGTTCCAAAACAGGATAAATTACTCAGCTCTATCAGTACTGAACTGTAGGTGTGTGGTTTTTCTTGTCGTTTCAAGGATGTGGTTAGAAATGTATGTATGTATATCTGTATGCTTGTTCACAAATAGAAATGAAGATGTTGCAAAATACTTTAATAGCTATATCTGAAAGTCTAGGATAAATAAACGCACAAGATAATCCTCCATGGACTAAACAGATGAGATCTCAGGTAGAGATGGTAGATCAGACTGTATATTTGCTAATGCTTTTACTCCACCAAGGCACAAGCAACTGTGTTGACTTTTCTTCAAAGTACGAAGAAATCAACATGTTGCCTCATTACTAATTCTGATACAGAAGCAGGAACCTGATTCTATTCTCATTTGGACATAAAAGTCATTTTTGGGTAAAGCATGCATAACTGTCCTGAAATCAATAGGTTTAAAACAGTGTAAAATTGGGATGAAAGAGAAGATTCATATCTTTCAGCTGCATAGAAAAATCATTTTCATGATACATGCCATAAATTTGTAGGAAGCTTACATAAAATTTTCCATTTAGGCAATTTCCTGTAGCATAGCTAATTACTGTCATCTAACTAAGAGGAAACATATAATTGCAATATGACTCACTAGAACATTAAACTACTTGACAGAAGATATAGTTTGCATAAACAATCTCAGCAGCAAATTAATCTTTGAACAATACTGTTCTCTATTTATTTCAATATTTTTCAGAGATATTTAAAAACAGAAAAACTGCTCTATGGTTAAAGTTCAAGATCAGGAGGATGTGTGGTGACTTCTTTTCTCAGTGTCACTGCCAAGTTGTCATAGTAGACACAGGATGAGTGAGCATAAGGTTTTCTACAATACTGTCTCCTGCATACTTCAATGCCTATTTCTGGGCAGGCTGAGATATGTCTTAATTTTGCCAGAACTCAGAAGCACCCACCTTTTAGGGACCCAGAGACAGGCATTTCTTCTGTGCTGTTCATGGGATGCCTTGGTGAATGTTTTGACCACAACTGCCAAGTCAACACAAAGTAGAAGGCGGAATATTTCAGTGCGTTAGACACACCCAGGGGATGCGGAACACCTACCTAGGCTTTTTCTCCGTATCAAGAAAAGAATATCATTGCATAGCTCCAGGATGAAGTTCTCTGTGTAAATTAAAACTGTAGGAGGGCTTTACTCTAAAGCCTGTTGGTGGATACTCAGTTTCTCTTAAAGATTAAGTCACCTCTGTCAGTTGAAGTTTCCTCAGATCGGCACTCAGACTTTTCCAGGTTAAATTGTGGCACTCTGAGGTGTTCCAGCTGTATCCAGCCTGTTGATAAAAGATGTCACCTTTCCCTGCAGGCCTTGTCTACCTTACATGCTTGTGTTTCCTGGCTGTAGCAGTACTACTGCGGTGGTGGGGTGTGTGGGGAGCATAGGAGCGCAAGACTGCAGAGCCTGTTCGGTGGCAAAGCACTTAAAAAGTTTAGGGATAGTCAGATAGGTACAGTCAGAATATTACCGATGTCCACAGACCAGAATTGCCTTCAATACTGGAAGTGAATAGACTTGTCCTTTAAAGCTGTTGAATTCATTTTGATGCAGTGCACAGACTTTGAGAATTAAAACTGTTAACACAGCTCTGTCACAATATGAAATTCAATAGTTGCTTATAATCTGTCAGTTCTGCTACTGAAGCCTGCTTACTGTTGACTGCCATCAAAAATCTTTTGTTCTCTTTATCAAAGCACGGACAGCGAAGAGGAAAAATTACTGAATTTATTAAGAATATATACACTGAAAGTATTGAGAATTAATTATATGCTTTCTTTTCAGTTGCCTTTTAGAGGGCAGTTGTTATCCTAGTCAAGGGGCAATAAGGAAAAGTTACAGGGATTGCAATTGCAACTGCTGCTATTGCTGTTGAAATCTAATTATGTTTTATGAAGATAGACCAAAACAAGCATGTACAAAACAGGACAGAAAAGCTAAGATAACCTGCAGATCTTCATTCTTGTATTGACTGGTTTTCAGTGCTGGAGCACCTGCTCTAACAAACCTTTCCTCAATATTAGATTGCTCCTCTGATAGCAGTTCCTGTCTGCAGCCTCTTCCAATACCTGAAGACAAATGCTGCTTTCTAACTCTACTTTCTGAACTACCCAGGTGTGTATGGATCTTCATCTTCTAGATGAGGACCAGAAGCATCCAGCTTTGCCACGTGCTTTGTACTGAAGCTCTAACCATGAACCATCACCCCTGCTCTCTCCTTCCTTGTATCAGTGTTCAGAAGGACAAAAGCAACTCAGACAAAGCCAGGTAAAATAAAACTCAGAAATCATTTCAGTTAGTAGAAGACTGTCCTACATATTCTTCGGTTAAGGGGCAATCTGCCAGTGCAAGTAGCCAAACAGAATAATAACCTTTGTCTTAAGCAAGGGACTAAAAAGATATTTCTAAACAATTCAGATCAGTATCCAAAAAGCCCCAGTAAACAAAGCAACTTCCAAAACTGCTGCAGTAGACCAAAAAGGGGACTCAGTTTGATTTCACTACACCATCCTGGAAAGCCGAGCCAGGACAATCCTTTCCAACACAGTAGGTACTTCTTTTACAGTGTAACTGACAGAGCAAAAGAGGAAAGATTCTTGAGGCATTGCTTTAAAATAATGTTGCCAGAGCCTTCTGTTTTCCTGGGTTCAATGACATGCCAGATACATGTCATTGGACACTTAAGAGTTGTGTCTAAGGCTAAGAATGCCACAGTGCTCTGCTATCCAACTTTGCTCTGCTACATCTACTCAGGCATTCAGGCTGAGCCTGGGCTGATGTAAGGCGGCCCTCAAAAGCCATGGAGATGAGGGAATCTAACCTTCTTGGACACCACTTGATGTTGATTCTCTCTAACTAGTACTTGCTTATTCATGTAGTTCTTATATGCTTGTCCAATGTTTAGATCTGTATTGTTTTCAGGATGTAACAACATCTGTAGGCTGACATTCAGAGGAAAGCAAAAAAGCAATATGAATTCAATACTATAATCAGAGCTAAAAATATCTGTAACCTAATTCAATATACTGACACCTCTTTTTTTTCCATTAAAAAGTTTGGGGTTTTTTCTGAAAACTGTTTCCTTCTAACCCCCATGCAGATTTGTTCATCACAGACAAAATAGTGACTGGTTTCTTCTCTAGAATTACAAACACTGGAATGTCTAACCTGATATATGGATATACTTTGAAGCCACAATGGTTTTTCATATATGAAAATAAGTAACAGTAAAGAAATTTTAAAAACTACCAATTTCTCGAGCATTCATCTTCATCATTACTAAAATTCACAAATCACACTAAATATAACCACAGAAAATGAATGTTTACATACAAGTAGGAGAAAGAGTTTCTAATTCTGCAGCCTCAGAAAGATTTTATTGGAAACAGAATGTAACTCCAAATAGAAAAAGCATAATCATAATAACCATTAATTGCTACTAAATAGACTTACATTTTTGTCACACAGATCAGAGAAGTGTGAGGGACAGCAGCTTTTATCTATGCATCTGCTAAGACAACCGTGTATTTTAATGGATTTCCTAATGCGATTAAACACTGGAGACTCCTACCAGAAAAATATCAGATTTGTATTTTTTTCCTGAATACTCTTGTTCTTTGAAGAGAGGTATATAAAGGACTCTGGGAAATGACCAGGGATTGGCTCCTAAGATTACTGGCTAAGTGTCCAATAAAATACAGAAAACAATATGAAGTGTTGCAATTTATTCTCTTTGCTTACAAAAATGGGATTAAGTCGACGCTTTCCTGGGAAAGAATGGCACAGCTGAACCTCAAACTCATATACTGTAATATGGAGATGTTTCCTGTATTATAGGATATTCTCTTCTACCTAGGTCAAACATAGTTTGTATTACTTACATTACCTGTCCACCTCAGCATGTCCCAAGGCGACCTGCATGGTGTGAGCATAAAGTGGTAATGATCAACCTCCATTTGTACTGACCAAATGACTACAGCTTACAGAAGACAGTGAAGAAAACTCCTTATTTAATATTATACATAATTATGCCCTTCCCAAATTTTCTAAAGTAAAAACAAACACAACACCACTCCTTAATAGACAGCAATCTCTTTTGGCTGTAGCCCCTCTCTTCAAATCTAGTCTTTTCACAGACACACTAAAACCACAAAGCTCAGTTCACACCTCTTACTTTTGTTTCAGTGCAACTCCTGTAATTCTGCACATAAAAGTACAATTACACTGGCTATTGCTCCTGCAAAGTGAATAGAGCCTGTTATTTGACACATCATCAGGGAACCCTACTTATTTGGTAGTTGATGTCTGTTTTACCTTCTCAAAGTGAATTCCCATGGATGTAACATCTTTCATGCAGCAATACCCCCGGGAACTCCACAGGCATCTCCACAGCTGTTCTCTGCAAACTGTACTCAGGAGAAGTATTTGAGGAAGAACAACTTTGGCATGGACAGGTGCCACTTAATTGCCACTGAAGTCAGAGGATACATCAAAAAGGTAGAATCTTCAGTATGTAAGGACAGCTTTTTCCTCACAACACTTGTTAGGAAGCAGGAAGTTATACCAAAATGGAATTTCAATTAAACTGTGCCATTTGTATCTAGCCTGAGGTTGCTCAGGATGTTTGTTATGCATGACATTTTTAGATCCATCAAACCGCCAGATTAGAAATAGTTGGCATAGAGAAAAATAAAAATATAAAACTGAATCAGCTCTTTTCATTTGTTTGTTGTTTAAAATTCAAAAGGCATTTCTAGGCTTACAGTGATAGAGCTGCTAGTTATTTCTACATGAAAAGTCTTAGATGGTAAAACTTGTAAAGCAATAACCTGCAGCTAAGTTGTCCTCCATGTACTCATTTTCTTTCTTTTGTAACAGTTCACATACTGTGACTGAGTCAACGTCCCACTCTAATATAACTACACTTCATCATTTTTAGCCAATAAGGTAGAATGCAGTTCTGGATAAAAATCCCATAATACCAGGATACCAGTTTTTTTTAAAGTAGATTTGAAAAAGTAGAATCAATCTCAGCCTGCCTTGACTTCTTTTTTTAGATTTGTACTAAACAGTACTTGATATAATTTCCAGAACTTTCAATATGTAATTCATTCACATTCATATATAAATCTGGATGTTCCAAACCTTTAAAAATCTTTATTAAATAATTTCTGGCAAGATATCAATAAAATGGAAGCCTGAAACTACTGTCCCAAGTGAGGTTTCAGAATGCTAAAATATTCTCTTCAGCACTGAGCATTTTAATATATTTTTAACAGTCTCTGGATTTCAAAACAGCAGAAAAAGGGCAAAGGTTCAAGCTTCAGATCTGAAGAATGTTTTTATTTATATAATCAAAATATTTTTTATTATTAAAACTTTCCCAGAAATCACATCAAAAGTGATTGGAGGTCTTCCAAAACTTGAAGCCCTTGCAAAATATTTTTAACAGATGAGGGGGTGCACTAAGAAAGTACCACGAAGTTTGGTTTGAGTCTGTTCACATGGTGAAACCTCCTGCTTATACCAGTTTTCTTTGAAAGAGTGAATGATGCTAATACCCCATATGAGAGCTGACAGTGCATAAATCAATTTAGACTGCACTAAAATTGCTCTGCTCCTCTGTTTCACATGTGTCCCAGTAATACAGCCATATTCTTCCTTTCACCTTTGCTGGTGGACCCAATTTCTTCCTCTTTCCCTCTAACACTGTTCTGTTTTTTTAATAGTTCTCATGCCGTAGGGTGTCTTAAGAAACTGTAAATGTCAGCCAAGGACAGTGATCCAGAATAGGATTCATACCTTCCCTCGGCAGCTCTGAGACCAGAGTTTTATGGGGCAAGCGTAGAAAGCTCCCTCCCTGCTGCTGCTCCAGGTCCCAGGGGAGCTGTGGCACTGGGCAGCCCACTCACCCTGCAGCCCATCCCCGAGGCTGACTCCCCCCCTGTGCCTCTGCACTCCTCAGGGAGGGAGCAGCAGGGCAGGGAAATCCAAATTAAGCTCTTTGGCTCCAGGGTGTCAGGAACCCACACACAACTGAGTGCTGTCTCTACAGGGCGACAAGTAATCTGCACAAAGGGACATTCTCTGTCCTTTTTGTGACACTGGACAGTTCACTCCAAGAGTGAATATTTCATTATTCATATACAAATTCAGAATGCAAGACTGAAAAAAATACATACAATCAGCAACCTAGAGCATTGCTAAGAGGATGTGGAAGATCCAGCTCTTAGTCCATACTCCTCAACAGGGAGTTGAGGAGTTTTAATGTACATTGCCTCAACTGCCATTTTCCTGTATTTAGGGAATACAGTATTTCAGGCAGAACTAACATTCCCAGGAGCCACAGAGAGATAGATACAGCTTCAGTCACTGGGCAAGTTTCCAAGAGCTTCCAGGTACAGATCTGCACCTAGTTCTAGACATAACCGGGTGAAAGTTTCTGAAAACAGTGACAAAACTCCCATTTTTATCCATATGGGAGAAACATTACATGAAGGGAGCGAAGTTTTTACTGACTCAGATGTAACAGATTAAAAAAATAGATCTCACCACCACAGAAATCTACAGAAGATTTGATGTGATCTTGCACTCACTATTTAATCAACTGGTATCAGTAGCCACGTCTGTCTTAGCTTTCCGTGATGGCTGGTGGCTGTGATCTGACACACGACAGCAATCTATACAAAAAAGTTTCAAATTATGGTTAGTATTTGTTGAGAATTCATGGAACAAGACAGAAAATCCATTGGCTTACCTTTGAACAGGTTAAAGTACCCTCACTGTCTGTGGGCACAGGTGCTTCTTTTCATTTGTATGGTAAAGTTAAGATCAGGATGGCTATTAAATTAAAAAAAAAATGAAAAAAAAAACAACAAAAACAAAACTCTTCAAAGCAGATTCATGGTAGAAAGAAAAATGGTAGAAATTGGAAGAGGAGGTATTTTCAGTAAAAGAGCAGGTGAAACCATTTCTTCTAATCAGAAGTTTAGCGAGCCTGATAAGGGATTTAACTGATTCTGACCTTGAAATATAAGACCACTGCTCCTGTAAGATATTCGGTCTGCAATTTCCCATCATTTCAGTGTCAGACACAACACTTAACACTTGGAATTTGTCTCATGCTTACCAAGCAATCTTTCAGACTAGTGTAAAATTGCCCCTATTGGACAGAAACATTTTTAAAATTAAGATTAAATGTGATCACTTTTCCTAAGAAAGTACATGTTAAGATGAAATATTCCATCTGTATGACCCTACATTTCTGGATCTTTATAATCTGTTTTTGCAACTGTATCTGTAAGAACTGAGGCATTTTAGAGGAGCGATAACATTTTTTTTAGTTTTCTATTTTATGTGCTTAGTTGCATGTGAATTTAATATAGTTTGCATGTGTGCATTTGGGTGTGTTCATACACATGCATATGTCTGTGTGTAATATAAAAAACTTACGGCAAAAGAATATTCAGATTTCTATTTCAGACATTGAGAAATCAGAAAATGCTAGAAGGGAAGCTGTCAGTGCACCAGCACTAGCTCCCTTATTCAGAAGTAAGAGTACTAATAGATACTTTTTCACTTTTTAAATGTTATTTCTGTATCTCCCAAAGCATCACAATGCTCTGACAGACACACGTAGATTTCTACTAGTTCCACTCATGCATAGAACAACTCTTGTCAGCCTCTCAGAAAACACATGCACGTACACAAATGATACGACTGTGTAATTATTATTATTATTATTATTGACTCATTTCGTACTTTTATCTTCATATTCATATTCTTATTTAAACAGGTATTACCATTTTCTGGTTCACACATGGACAGCCATTTAGAATATAGGGATTAGGAGAGTACAATTATTCCTCCATCAAGTTTCCTTCTCACTTTCTGCCTGTCCTTTAGTTGTCTCCCCGGTTCACAGCTCTGAAATTCCTCTTTTGCCATAGTGGTATGTATTACAAAAATCACAGCTCTGAAGCAGCCAGCCAGGGTGATTGGCTTTACAGTACTCTGAGATACGGAGTGCTCTGTTCTCCAGGCATCTTGCTTACCTTGCTCTCTTTCTCCTTCTTGCACTAAGGGAATTGCAACACCTTCCAATTACCACCAATGCATGGATGTGTTGTACATGTTCCTGACTTGAATATCATTCATTTGGTTTATTATGATACCTAAGATCATCTAAATTTGAATTTGCTTTCTTCTAGTCAAAATACAAAGTAAAGAACCCAGCACCTACTGCGAAGAGCTTACACCAAAAATAGATGCAGGGAAAGGGAACGTGTGTACCACCTGTTGACAGCTTGAGCAACTACTTTATGTTGGGAGATACCTAACCACATTAGACATACAAGAATGGATAAAAACCCCAATTTCTTCAGATTGCTGTTGTGCTTCTCTCTCTTCAGAGTTATGATGCTGGTGCTAGAGAAATCTCTAAGAAGACTTTCCAAAAAATCATTTGATGCTGTGTTGAATTCAATGATCCAAAATCTCCCTGTAATCTTTCATCCTGGCAAGCTGACCTTGGGCCACCAGAGTTACTGGGCAGTGGTGTTGCCTCTCAGTGGTGGATCAAACTGAAGACTACTGCACTGAACCCCTGCCTTGTGGTACATATAGGAATTAATGTCAACAATTGTGAACAAACAAAACCATAGGATAACTAGGATTGGAAGAGGTTTCAGGAGGTCTGTAGTCCAACCTTCTTCTCAAAGGAGGGCCACCTGTGAGCTCAGAGCAAGTTTCTGAAGAATTTACCTAGACAGTTCTTGAAAATCTCCAAGGCTGAGATAGTGCAACCTTTCTAAGCAGCCCATACCAGTGCCTGACTGTCCTAATGAAAAAAGTGCACCTTATATCCAGTCAGAACCTCTCTCATTGCACTTTATACTCCTTGCCTCTCATCATCCTGCCACACACTGCTTGGTAGAGTCTGGCTCTGTCTCCTTGACACATTCCCCACAGATACTGGCACGATGCTGTTAGGTGCCCCCAAAGAAGCCATCTCTCCTCCAGACCAAAGGAACCCCTTTCCTCTTACCAGGGTCTTTGTATTGGGAGGAGAGGGGTTGTGGGGTGAGGAGCAACACTGAATGTGGCATCTAAATGTGGTCTAACAAGTACTGAAAAGTTATACAGAGAAATTATCTAATAATGGTTGCAAATGTTTTCACATATGCTCACTGATTTACAAAAGAAACTGTAAGCTCTGTAGGTTTAATGCCATGACTTGAAACTGAGTTTGCCCTGAACCCTGAGATTATATTCAGATTGTGGCAATTGGTATCATAGACACTGAAACATTTCTGCAGACAAATGCCTGATTCATAAAGCCGTGTGAACTCAAAAATAAGTCATGTGGCTCCTCAGAGCAATGTAGATGTTACAGTACAACACCCAGCACCAGCTTGTCCCTGTGCTACTTAGTGTCTTAGGTGAGCACTACAATCTGAGAGAGATGTTGCTTCAAGTGTATCCTAGATAGCCGAGTTAAGACAATTTAGGGTTGATATACTCCATTTTCATGATAACAAACATTTGCAAATGTAGAAGTATTTTACCAGGACTATTTAAAGGCAAATAAAGTTGAAGAAAAGTACTGTAACTCCTGCATTTTAATAATATTGTCCTGGCTGGAAGTCTCCACACAGAGAAGAAATAGTTTGGATTGCTAAGGTGATCCTGTGTAACAGAAGCTTCAAAAATAACCTTTATGTAAGTGATACTACATTTTTGAGGATGAAGGACAACATTGCAAAATGAGAGACCTAAAATTAGGTGCAACATTTAATGAATGATAGATTTCTGGAAACTATTAGAGAGTGTCTGTGGAATGCAGAAATTCTGCTCCTTATATTTAGACAGAACAGAAAAAGAGGCCGTCTTGAGTTCTTCAAAAAACTTAACTTTTTGAATGACACTCCAGAAATCAAATAAAAAGGGGATATCCATCTTCTTTCTAGTATTTTCAACATAGTATTATTTGCTGTGGTTAGCAGCGGTCCATAAAAAGCACCGTGGGAAAAAACCCCAACTTTAATTAATAGGAGAAAAGTAATCTAGTTATGATACACCTAAGTTTTGCTAGCTAACTGGAGATTTGCTGTCACTCGTCACTATAGCACTGCATTTCAGTTCTGACCTGGGCACACCATTTTATTGTATATGTAGCCAGCATACTTGTTTGGTTAGATCTCAGCTGAGCATCAACAGAATATTTACCTCAAAAAAAAAAAACAAAAAACCTCCCAGAACATTATATCAGCTTCAGTAAGCACCCAAGTCCATGAATGGTTAATTCATGGAGGAGTAGGTTACACTACTTTCAGAATAACCACTGCAGGCTCCATTAGTGTCTGGCAATCAGGCTGGAAATGTAGCCAGGTATCCAGGCCCACCAAAGTGTGGACAGAAGGGCTGGCACACTCTGGCTACAAGGTCAGTGGGTATGAAGCCAATCTAGCTCTGCACAGCCTCCCTGCTTGCAACATCCCTGCATAAACCACAGTCAGAAATCCCTGTCTGACTCCAGGAGTAAAGGAGAGCAGCGTGGAAGAACAGTGCACAGAAAGGTGTTTCAGAAGATGGCAGGGAAAATGGTGCTGGTCATACTTAGGAACGCAAGGCCTCTTCAGCAGTAAGAGCAAGAACCACAGCCATTGCACAGATCAGTGGGTACCCATGCAACATGGAGGCTGCTCAGAGATCAGACAGGCAGGCCAAGGACAGAGATCAAAAGGCAAAATCATGTTCCCTGGCAATGACAGTGGATAAGTAGAGCTGGTAGGACACTCATTGGCAGGACCAAAAGAGGACTAATTAGCTGCATCTCAGTAGCTGAAGGTACCTCATCATCTTTTTTTTTTCCAAAATGGTGTGTGGATGACTTCACCCCTGGGATGTGCTGCTGAGATAAGAGCCATGAATTTCAGTGAAAATAGCAGGTTCTCAATGTCTTTGAAAACTGTGTCCATGATAGTTGCTTTCATCTTAAAACATGAATCATATGTCAGGTATGGCTTGGGAGTAGCTTTGAAGGAAAATGTGTGGAATAAAGTCAGCAGTGGTTGTCTATTGGTTCTGTACTAGAAGAATTACCAAAGCCTTGTTCCTTCTGTGATGTTAGCACCAGAGCATGTGCTTTGTCTCTGCTGTTCCAGCCATGAATCATGCCAAGAACAACAGAAAATGGTGTAATTTTCGAATCTGTTGTTAAATAATTGATTGTTTTACTGCCGCCATGAGGACACCTTTAGAAACAATGCTTACATGGCAGCAAGTCCTGGGCTGTGAGAGATCTATGATGCACGTTAATTAAAATTGCTAATTTAAAATATATATTTTGGCATTTGAAGATAAATAAGTGCATGAGAGATTTGTTTCCTGAGTTCCTATGATCTGAAATTACAGATGACAGTCCTTCTGTAGAGGGTGAGAGAATTCATTTAGATTAAATTATCCTTTCATTTCCCTTTCTAAAACATCAGAAAACCTCCCTAACTGACATTTTTGCCTTTGTGTCAAGGATAACATTAAGAATAATTTTCTGTGATTGTCTCTTCGACAGGCAGAGAACTCATTTTAATCGATACATCATAAGCTGTTATTACAGCTATTTTCTATCTTAATTCAGCCTGCCCTTCATAATTATGTGGGTTTTTTCCTGTTTTTTAAAGCTCTGGATGGTGGCAGATTTCCACCACCTAGTGGAAAAAGTATGTACTGTCTCCCAAAAAACAGCTCAGATTTCCCCTTAGTGACAGTTTTAAACCTTCCCATTGTAATCCCCTTTTACCAGCACTTATTACCAAAGTATTTTTCTTTTTTTTTCACGAACTGGTGAATGTCTTGTATAAAGCTGTATAAAACTCTCCTCGAAGCTGTCAGACACTATACACTCCACAAAAAATACGTCTCAATATAGAGGAACTGTATGTGTGTGTTTTCAGTTCAGTGGTTTGCAATGCGTAAGGGAAACTGAAAAGCTTAAAAAATCGAGGAAGATCTGCCAATGAATGTGACTGATTCCTTTCGTCTGCTTCGTGGGGACCCCTCATCCCCACTCAGGTGCATCCTCAAGTGCAAACTGTGCCAAAACCCACTGTATTCATTCAGGCGATCTTCTGTGTCAGGATGCTCTGTGTTTTGGGCGCTGAGGCTGAAATGTCAAATCAAGTCAGGAGAAACTTCCAGAAAGGAGAAGGTTAAGGAAAGGCAAATGCAATTGCTATTGTCACCTCTTCCTATTTGCTGCCAGGAAAGTCTTGCATACCTATGGAGTATCCTCTTCCTTCCCACCTGTTCCAAAGTGAGCAAGATGCTTCCTTTGGCCTTAGAAGAGAAAATACTCATTTTCAGATCCAGCTTTGATCAGCAGTCAGAGCAATAGGGTTAAGAAGCTGTCTTCCTTTTACATCACCCGGATAGAACAATGACTTAGAAAAATCCTGCGCCCATTGAGCCTAGTAGGATTTTTCCTATTGTTTTCCCTGGGGGGAGGAAAAACCCAAAACAACAAACCCAAACAAACAAACAAACCCCCACACCCCCCAACCACCAAACCACAAACGAAAACAAAAACACCCCAACAACAACAAAACACCACCACAAAACCAAACCAAACCAATCGATGCCATTATCTGGTTCTTATTACTAGATGCCTCACAGTATTTATCTTATCCTCATAATGATTCTTTGAATGTTACCATCATGCAGCTTTTTGCCAGCACTTTATTTCCAGCTGTCACTTCATTCATCTGTATTCAAAACTGAGATCTTCAAAACTCCAGCTAATTTGCCATGTAACTTTGGAAGTATGCAAACATATCTTTGCAGCAGAAAACTTTCCTGATCATCTAAATAGCCTCTCCTGGCAATAGTGGTCAGTTAGCATCTAGTTCACAACTAAGGTCTGCAAGGATTCAGAAATGAGTTGTTTGCACATCACTCTGCCCTACAGTGCCCAATCTGCTCAGGTGCTTAGAGCACTTCTGATGAATCATGGTGTACATAGGACAAGAAAGGCAGTGGTAGTGTTATTGTCCCCTCTCCCACTTTGTCCACTAGCTCAACAAGAAGCTGCTCATGGTAGGCATGAGATTTCAGCTATTGCTTCCTATTTCCTAGGTGAAGGCTACAGCTCTCAAATTACAGGGCTCTTGGTGACAGCTGTTAAAGTTGTACCATTTACATGGAAAAAATATATTTGAGAAAGAAAATGTTTCAAGTAAAAGTGTCAGCAGTTAGGACTGCACCTGGGGAAGAATAACTCCAGGCACCAGCACAGGGTAGGGGCCAACCTGCTGGAAAGCAGCTCTGTGGAGAAGGACCTGGGGGTCCCGTGGACAACAAGCTATCCCTGAGCCAGCAGTATGTCCTGGGGGCCAAGAAGGCCAATGGTGTCCTGGGGTGCATTAGGAAAAGCACTACCAGCAGGTTGAGGGAGATGATCTTACTCCTCTATTCAACCCTAGTGAGGCCTCATCTGGAATGCTGTGCCCAGTTCTGCACTCCTCAGTACAAGAGAGACATGGAGCTCCTGGAGTCCAGTGGAGGGCTACAAAGATGAGTAAGGGACTGAAGCATTGCTCTTGCAGGGAGAGCTGGGGGAGCTGGGCCTGCTCAGCATAGAGAAGATATGACTGAGAGGGGATCTCTCCAATGCTCCTAACTCTCTGACAGAAGGGTGTCAAGAGGATGGACCAGGTTGCGCTCGGTGGTGCCAGGCAGTGGGACAAGAGGCAATGGGCAGAAGTTGATGCACATGAAGTTCCCCCTGAATATGAGGAAGAACTTTACTGTGCAGGTGACTGAGCACTGGGACAGATTGCCCAGAGAGGCTGTGGAGTCTCACTCACTGTAGATATTCAAGAGCCATCTGGACACAATCGTGTGCCATGTGCTCTGGGATGACCCTGTTTGAGCAGGGAGGTTGGACCAGATGACCCACTGTGGTCCCTTCCAACCTGACCCATTTGGTGATTCTCTGACTTTCATATGAAGTTGGTGTTTTTGCAGGAGGAACAAGAAAATGCAGTGCACAAGCAGCTGGCAAGAAATTAACAGCAGGTGAGAAGTACAGTCTGTGGTACTCATAAAAGAATCCCCCAGGAAGAGGTAACTTAATTAGAAATGAGAAACCCCATTGCTTTTTTAGATATCTAGCAAAGAACTAGAACTGAGCTATGCAACATAAATTGTTGGAAACTACCATAAAGACTTTTCACTTGTCAAGGACACCTGGAGCTGGCAAGGAGAACTGGGATGGAAAGTTTTCCAAATAGTTACTACATGCCAAGTAATGGTATTAGTACTTGCTATTCCTAAGTAAAGGATAGGAGACTATATCAACAGTTTGGGAAGGGTAAGTGTTCCTTCCAATTACACTGTGTAATACTTTTGTGGTTGCAAAAATGTGAAGACTGCTGTCCTTTAAATTGAAACAGAACTCTGCACTGAGATGCACAGAATCATCATGTTATCTCTTACAAATAAGATGCTTCACTTCCTGCTGTGATGGATAGCTAAACTGACTATAAATACTAATTAAAATTCCTTATATACTAGGATGACAGCTTTAAGGAGACAAGCAAGAGTTTGTCTTGAAATATTTTAAGCTGCAACAGGTTTCAATTGCTCAGAACAAAGAAATCAGTCAGATGACAGCGATCCAGCAAGGACTGAGCCCAGACCAGAGGTCCCATAGGAGGAAATCTGAATACAGAGGAGACTGCAGTCTCTCAGAAAAGAGAGGACTGGCCCATCTTGAACAGACCCAGCTCACTCCGTAGTGTTTAAATACTCCTTTCAAGAGCAGAACAAGGCAGTTTTTTGTCTACTTTGGGATGGCACGTATTGCATAACATCATATTGAGACAGCTAGTGTAGCTATTTCAGTAGGAGGATAGAAATTCAAACTACAAATCCCAGATTCTTGTAGAAAGGGAAATGTAGAAAGGGTCCATAAAGCATAATAGAGGACATTTATTTAAAGAATTGGATTCATCTTTACTAGCCCTATAGTGTACTGGGAAGGGTTCTTTAAGTGGCATAAGAAATTTTGCAGCTCAAAATGAGTGAATAGATCATGGCTGTAAAATTGCCCCTTGTATTATGATAATTTTCCAGAGGGCCCACATCTCCCCCGAATCAATGCATATGCCTAAATGCATATGCCAAAGCGTGTGCCTCCATGTTGATGTTTGTCTAATAGACTTAGCAGTACATTCTCCATCCACATGTGAATGGCCATCCAGTCACTGGCAAAATGTCATTTTATTAAAAGTCTAAAGAAAGGAAAAATTATGCTGAATAGACTACTGCAGATCCAAGTTAACCATCTCTCAGAAAACTTAACCCCAGCTCCCAGGCCTGGCCAACACTACATGCTGAGCACAGCGCTCCTGCCCCGGTCTGTCCCCAGGCAGGGCTGCATTTCACATACCCATAGGGGCCACCACAGACCTTCTGGCAGGTGCCACTCCCAGACCTTCCCCATGCACACAAAAATGCCCATTCCCCACCTCCAAGATGGGATCAGGTTCTTCCTATGACAGTCCCTACCTACCCCAGCTGTGCCCCATACATTGCCAAAGCAGATATTTGAGAGATCCATGTTTTCCAGGATTGTCAGACACAATGCCTCTGTTCATCTTCCAGTGTATGCCTCACCTGCCTGCTTGCTCCTTCCTTCCTTCCTTCCTTCCTTCCTTCCTTCCTTCCTTCCTTCCTTCCTTCCTTCCTTCCTCCCCTCCTTCCTGTGAAAGGGAATGCTAAAAGGCTTGGGTACATTTCAAAGGTCACTTACATTGTTTAATTCCCTTTTAGGCTTGATTTGATCATGACCCCCCTGGGTGCACCTGGATTGTAGTCCACAGCAGAGTGGCTTCACCGACCCCGGGTAATGGAGTCAGCAGTGCTTGGACTGCAAATACTAGAAGGCATACTGACACTAGCACATGTTTATGGCACATATTTACACGTGTACTCGATCATATTTCTCTCTTTTCAAGGTAATATTTTTGACCAGCCGCACTTTTGCCGAGCCTTCTTGCTCTTCTCTGTCCGCAAGCCAGNTCTTCTCTGTCCGCAAGCCAGATGAGTACATGACTCGACAATTTCCATCAAAATAGCAATAGGCATCTGAAAACTCATTAAAAAGGCATTAGCGCTGGTGGCGGGGAGTGGGCGGGGAGGAACAGAAAGAAGGGGAGAGCCGCTGAAGACCGGGCTCCTCAGCCCGCGGACTGACCACCAGCGCCCTTTGGCTGGGGCGCACGGCCCCGACTCGCTCACCCGCGCCCCCGACTCCCCGACCTCAGCCCGCCGGCCCCGCCGGCCCCCTCCCCGCCCCTTCCAGTCGTGCCTCCCTTGCCAAGGCGGTGCCTCGGTGTCCCCGCGGCCCCCCCGCCCGCCGGGGCCGCCCCGGCTGCCCGCGGCCGCCAGGGATCGCCCGCGGGGCACTGCTGGCACGGGGATGGGAAAGCGGCGTGTTTCCAGCACGCCTGCCGGGAATGCCTGCCCTGGCCGGTGCCTGCCGCTCCCTCTGCCCAGGTGCCCCATGAAAGGCCCCAGGGCATCTGCGCAGGCTGGCGGCTACTTCTTGCGGAAGACACAAAGAACGTGAACAGCGTTAGGGAAGAGCTTTCAAATTCCGGAGGCTTTCCTCTTTTATCAGTTTATCTCGAAGTCTTGTCAGTACCGCCCTTCCTCGAGAAGGAGGCCTTAAGTGAGTCCATCGGTATTTATTTATAGGTGCTGAATCAGTTCCCTGGATTTCATTCACTCCCCGTGCACTTCAGGGAGCTGACTCGCTGTCCATAGCTGGGAATCCTCCTGCTGCAGACTTTTGTATGAAGCTGAATGTAGTTTCAAGCCAGGTCCTAAATACTAGGACCTCAGGAAGCTGGAGCATTGATTCATCATATTCATGTCAAGCAAGAAGTGCAACTTAAAAGCTATTTCAGGTCAAAATAGCAGCTCAGGCACACCAATGTGAATGCATGGAAAGACATAGAATCCATATCATACCTCCTATTAAAAAAATCACGAGAAATATTGTTGTTATTACCTACATACAGAATCATAGAATCACAGCATGGTTTGGGTTGGAAAGGATTTTACAAATCATCTAGTTCCAATCCCCTGCCATGGACAGAGACACCTTCCACTAGACCAGGTTGCTCAATGCCCCATCCAACCTGGCCTTGAACTCTGCCAGGGTTGGAGCAGCCACAACTTCCCTGGGCAACAGGTTCCAGTGTCTCACATCCTCACAGTAAAGAATTTCTTCTGTATATCTAACCTAAACTTTCTCTCCTCAGTTCGAACCCATTACTCCTTGTCCTATTACTTTGGTTCCTGAGGAATATCCACCCATATAATTTTGAGTACTCAGACTTCTTCTGAAGAAAATGTTTCAGTGCTGCTTTAAGAAAAAAACTAAACTTAAAAAAAAAAACNTATTACTTTGGTTCCTGAGGAATATCCACCCATATAATTTTGAGTACTCAGACTTCTTCTGAAGAAAATGTTTCAGTGCTGCTTTAAGAAAAAAAAAATGGGAAGTTAATGAATTATCCATGAGCTTTTGCTGAGGAGCAAAGGGTGTCTGGGAGTTTCAACATTTCGTGTCACCTTGTAGACAGACACTATTTTCCAAAGTCAGTTATGTGATGAAGAAGATATTAAGATTAAATGAGCAGTGCAGAACTCAAAAGCAAACCCATAATTATTAATAGATATTTAAATTGGCAGGCAATCGATTTTTAAATTGTCCTTTCACCCTTGTGTGTAATGCGGTTTGCCTCACAGTGATAAATTAGCAGCAGCACTGTGCTGTGACTGTTTCACTGGAAGGTTCTCATTACCATTCGGGGGTTTTGCTGGCTCATCAGTGAATCGTGGACAGCATTTTGATTGCTGAAGTGTGGCCCAGAAACCAGAGAAAAGATCGGAAACAGAGTCTATAAAAGCCTTTTCTTGAATTCTAGGATTGATTGGGTTCTTGAATAGGACTAAGTTCTTTGGCCTCAGTGTTATTATTTCTTATGCATCCCAGAGGAAGTGACAGTACACTCACCCCTTCCATCCTTTCTTTAAATCTTCGTATTCTTGTTAATCTGTCAGGAAAATAAGAAGAGTAACATGTAATGGACTGAATGTGCTTTTTTTTTAAACTGAAAAGAACAATCCCCTTAATCCCAGTAGCACTGGGCTGAGATCTAAGGTTTTGATCCAACTTTCATTGTTCACCAACATGTCCAAGATAATTATGCTATCAGCCTATAAGAAGATCAAGTTAAGCATCTTCTCGGACAAATGATTTTCAGTTGTAGATTGTAGACTAGTCAAAACATAAGTCTATTTTTTAGTTGCTACTTGGCATTTGTTTTATCTAGGTTTTGCTTAATCAGAGTTCTAATTAGAACTAGTTGCAATTTTGTCTGTCAAAATAGATATTTTAAAAAGCTTTCACAGAGCACATTGCTTTGCTGCCATTTCCAATGGAGTTGGTTCTGTATCTCAAGAACAGAAACTCCAGTCAGACAGAGTGAAATTAGTAAGAAAACTTGGAATTCTGGATCTGAAAATTCACATTTGCAGGCGGTCTTGTATAATTTTAGAAGACTATGCTTTGATAAAACAAAAATAAATATGTGAACTTCAAAGACTTCAAAACCCCATGAGGCAGGATTTTGTTCCTTGTATACTTCAAGTTGTGACAATAGTTCTTGCCTTTGTTCAACATTATTCCAGTCTGCTCATTTTGCAAATACCTTGGCCATATTTAGCGTTCCTGAACAGTTTGGATTGTGTGCCACACACAACACGTCACCTTCGAGAGCGTGTGGTCTAACAAACTTGTGACAATCCTTTTGCTCCTCCTGGTATTTTCTCTTTTTCCAGATTCGGAGTTCACACATCATCATTACTGTTTTTAACCCGTGTTCAGCTTTGTATTGTTACCAGTGAACAAATGAACACATGAACTGAACTCATACTAGACTTCAAGAATAAATGTTAGATTAAAATTCCAAGTATCTCAGAGGGGGGAAAAAAGCTTTCTTGAAGTTAAAATTGCTTCGCAGTTAGTATAATATCAAATAAATGAAAAAATGGAAGATACTAACTATTTTTCATGTTCACAAGGGATTGGTCAGTTGATAATGGGCTTAAATTTCTTAGGGGAAAATTTTAATTCGACTTCAGGAAAAATAGATTTAAGCATGTGTTTAGTTGAACACTAGAAGGGGAGGCCCAGGGACAGTCCATTATTTGAATATTTTACAGTGTGAATAGATAAGCTTCTGTCAGGAATGGTTTGAGTAAATTGAATGCTGCTGTCAGGCAGAGGGATGGATTTGATTGTCCCTCAAAATCCCTCTTTATCCTCTGTGCCTCTTTTTCAGTTGAAGGTGCCCACTGTTCAGATTTGTGTAACCTTTGACACAGACAGGTGTCTGTAAAGGATGTTTTACCCTCAGTTCTTACATGCTGTTTGCAGATACTGAGCTTGAGCTGCTTCATTCTAGAGCAGCACAAGGCCAAGTACAAGCTGATATTCTCAAGGTAACATGTCCCCAAGGAAGGCAAGCAAAAATCTGCTCCAGCTGACCCTCTGCTATTTAGTACTGTATATTCTCCCCACAGACACTGACAGACACTATTCGCTAGTCAGATACTGTCTGATGGTTTGAGGTTAACAAGAACATGGGCTGTTGTGGATATCTGGAACAAAGGAGTGAATTTCTCAGCAAGCTAATTGAGGCAAGAAAGTATTTTGTCTACTGGTATTACCTGACAACCTAAAGATTCAGCCAACACTTCAGGGATTGGCATGATAATTCCTTTGATGAAAGATGGAGATAACTTATTTGTTAAATCTTCCACATGTTCCTCTTTGCTTACCAGCATTTTTCTAATATTGTCCAAGCTTATTCAGCAGAAAATTTCCTGAAACCATGTTGTTATTTCAGCAATGATATTACTTGGAGCAGATGAGTGTCAGTGGCATGTTGTGAAATCTATCTGAACCCTCTGTGCACTCTTTCCAGTTACAGTGGACTCAGAGAATTACTGAAAGGTGAATTACTTTGGGTAGATACCTCTACAGCCTGCAAATAAGTGAATAAGGAAAGAAGCAGTACTACCAAGAACAGCTGTGACTGCTGTAAGATGAAGCTGTCAGATCATCTTCCTCCTGTTGTAATACCAGACATTGCAAAGGCTCTTGAGATGTGCAGCGATACAGGAAGAGAGATCTTATCCAGGCCTGCCGGAGACCTTGTAACATCCATATACAGCACAGTGGTTACGTCACGTGCAGTTGGAGCTTGGAGTTTACTTAGCTGTTTATTTGAGATAAGGATTATGGACCTATGAACTGAGCTGAAATTCACGTCAGGGTCAGGTTTGTAGGAAGTTTTAAGAGTCAAGTATTGGTTTGTTTGGGACTACTTCACTGTCGGTAGATTAGACGGAAAAGTTCCCCTAAAGGAGCTTGTAGGAGGTCCTCCAGAAAGTGTTGAAGTGATTGTGGCACTCTGCTTTTAACTCTTGTTCTGATGTCATATAGAAGCAGTTCTGACAGTAAATGGATATTGTTAACTATTGTTAGCTTGAGCTGAGAAGCCAAAGGCAGCCATAAGCAGTGCTGCCCCGTGTCTTCCACGTCTGCAAGTATTTCCAACAACAGGAGTGTTTCAGCAGCACTAGCAGGATCAGCATTGGACCTTTGCACATTTTCAGTCACTGGTCTTAATTGCGGATCACTGCAAGTGAAGAAGCAAATATGAAAAGGATGATTTGAGGCCTCAGTCCTGTATGATACCAAGCATGCCTGTACATTGTTATGACTCAGCTGGTCATAAGCCTGGGGAAGTTGGGGTCACTCAGCATCTTGCAGGATGAAACCACGGAATGAAACAACAACACTTCTAATCAATAACAAAGACAGAAAAAGGGGATTTATTATGAGTACTGATTTAGCAACTAGATTAAGAGTAATTGAAGACAACACCAGAGAGATGAGGAAACTTTAATTTCTTTGTGGACTGTTGTCGTAGCACACATTTTACTTACAATTTCCTGCCAGAAAAAAAAAATCTATTGGCTCTTGGTATCAGTTTCTAGTGGACCACAGACTGCTCTGATAACTGCAGTTGCAATGAGGGATGTGACAAATACACGTTTGGGATACACTGAGTGCCAAATACTAGCATTTTTCCCTGGCTCAAAAGTATGGATGTGTGTCAGTGCAAGGCAGGAGCTTGAGAGCAGTTACAGTGGCTACAATGGGAGTGGGTGAGATGAGAACTTAATACTGTCACTAAAATGCAGGTGACAGCTCAGAGAAGAACAGAGAAGCAACACTGCAAGTGTCATGATTTTAGTCTTAAGATACCTTTGTTTTATCATTTACCAGCATTTACAGAAAAATGTTTGGGTTAGACTTTTAGGGTTTCTTTCCTTACAAGTTTTCTACACCTACATTTATCATTCTTTGATGGCTGTATTAGAGTCACCTCTGTAAAAACTATTTGTGATGTCCAGAGGAGATAACTAAAATTGCAGCTGGGAAGTAACAGTAGGAATAATAAACTCTTGAAACCAATCTTCACCATTTTCATGTGAATAATTTGACAGTAATACATCAGGAAAATAAAAATCAGGAAATAGAAAGAAGGTGATGTAAAACATAGGTGTAAAGCAAAGCGCTCCTAATAGCAGGAATAGAGCTGCTAGGCAAATCCAAGTGGAGTGATACCAAGAAATTCTCCTGGACTCAGTTCTTCACTTTGTTGTAGACAATGAAGTAGTCATCAAAGAAAGGACTACCGTGCATTTTGGAAAAGCAGGCTGCAATGCAAGCTGTTGACTTTGGTGACTTTTTTTTTGTTTGTGAAACTGTCCAGAAGAGATAAGAAAGAATTGGATGAGAATGAGAACTTGAAGTAAACGAGAAGATGTTGGACATATTCCATAGTTTCAGCTGCCACTCCACCATTATGATGGGAGTAACCAATTTATTTATTGATTATGGAGATGCCTTCTTAATGTATATTTCAGCAGAAGGTTCTGAATACTAAAAATGACAAAGCTATGCAGCAGTCCCTTATGTGATCACACTTCCAGGTGTCTGTCTCCACAACTGTGTAAATTCAGAGAGAGTGGCTCCTTTTAGCCTCTGAGGTATCGCTCCCCATTAAAACCATGAAAGTTCCAACCATATTTCATCTGGCCCTTCTCTGATGGTGACCAGCTGCAACGATAGGGGAGAGTACAAGAACATGTAGCATTTTCCCCACATCACTTCATAAGAACTCTTGGGCTTCACCTGCAAATCGTGAGTACGGCATATTGGCAGTGCTGTGAGACAGAGTGGCTGTGATGCTGCTGTGACATTACCAGTCTGAGTCCTCTAAACCCATTTTCTACGTAAGGCAATAGGACACTCACTCTGTCAATACAAATTTGGGCTGACTATGGTGTCTTATGGAAGGGTTTGTTGTTATTCAAGTTTGGGTTTTTTTCACAAAAAGAGTAGTATATCAGTATATTTAGATGCACAGAAGGGAAAACTACAAAACTCTAGGGCAAAAATGGATTTATTTATAACTTATGAAATCTGAAGTTATCCTTAAGTACAAATAATATTAGAAACAAACAGAAAGCTTGTGCAAAGGTAACAGGAGAGTGATTAAGTGAACAAGGTCATGCTGGAATCATGTGAATAGAACTTGTGATTTTCTGTGATCATTCACTTACATTTAAAGTAAAACTAGGCCCTTACCCCTGCAACTTACAATGCACAGCGAATCTGGAAGTCTTGCCCCAAATTGACAGTCCATTGTTTATTGTGAATAATATGGGCTTAATATTACAAATCTATGTCCACATAAAACAGGATAAAATATTATTTGCTAATATTTTTCATTCAGCTGACTTTTCCAGCAATGTTTCAGCAACCTGTGTGCCATATGTGAAAATATCTGAGTCATGAATATGCTGAATTTCTTTCCAAAGAAGATCTATTCTCCAGGGACTTTGAGCTCAGCATAGGTAAAGAGGTAATCATGAAGATCAGAAGGCTTTTCCTTAATTCCTGATTGATTTAGATGCTTTAATATAATACTGTTAATTTTCTTCAGCTCTTCTATGCTCTTCTTTTCAGATAGTAGTCTGCTTGATATTTGGTCCACCTCATTTCTAGTTTGAACTTGAAAAGGAAAATGTATCTCATTAAATTGGCAACACTTAAGTCAAGAGCATCACTAACCTCACTTGCATTCCTGTGAGACTTTGTAAGGAATTATGATGACTAAATACATTAAACAGGAAAACAACTGCAGAACCTAAGGATAAGAAGTTATAAATCTCATGGGCTTACCTGCTCACTACATTATTTTTTGCTTATTTTCTGGATTTTTTTTTCAGTTTAGTGCAGAGTAATAAAATTAGATACGGCTCCGATAATTTTTGCAGTTTTCAGGAGTGTATTCATTCCATTGATGTCCATAAGGAAATGTCTTATTTACGGGCTTCAAGATCCAATTTTTGGTCAGTATGTGCATGTATTTTATTTTAAATTAAAGGAAAATTCTTGCAAATAGTGGCATTTTGAGGCCAGCCTCCTCTGGCACGCCAATATGCACTTTTGGAGCTATTTTTGTTTTGGCCTTCTGAAGTTAAAAAATTTACCCATGGGTTTTGAAGCTTAAGTGTGATAGTGGCAATGCTAAATGAATCTATGCATGTGGTTTGCAAACATCTCAGATTATATAACACACACACATGTATCTATATCTATCTATACCTAATAGAACATTGTAACATAAACTGAAACACCACTGGAAATCACTTTCAAAAACCACAGACTTCCACCAACCTGAGCCCAAGCAAATGCTTTAATTCTTGAAAGAAAGCTTTTCACTTTACTTTAGCATTTTTCCACTAGAGCAACACAATACTGATTTTTTTATTCTAAGGCTCTACTTTTAGCAACTCCTTGTTAAATAAATCTGAAATTCAAGTATGAGGTATTTTGATTAGGACTTTACAATCATGTCACTTAAAATCTGCTTTATGTTCTTTACTTGTCTGATGTTTCTTTCTTTGAGTTCCTGTAAGGTAATTTAGTCATGGGTTAGATTTCCTGGTCAAAAAAAAAAAAAAAA
>VZTI01004184.1:283550-303396 GCA_013397865.1 Struthidea cinerea
CCTTGGTAAAAAAAAAAAAAAAAAAAAAAAAATCAGGATTTTTGCTATGTTCCAGCAAATTCCCTACTATAAGATATAGGAAATCTTGATTTCACATGAGTTCCAATTCTTTCAAAATAGACATGTGCATTGAAATAATGCACCTCATATTCTGTTCAATATTATTAGCTCGGAAAACCCCAAGATGATGAGGGTTCCATTAACCAGCCACGTCTTTAGCTAAACCCACCTGATCGGTCCTAAAAAACTGGAACAGTAATTATGTCTACAGACTCAATGCTACATGTAAATCTTCAGAAATGTTGTCTAATTTTTTTTCTTATGCTTAAGAGTCTCTTAGTTCCAAGCCAATTTCCAGTCAGTACTTCGATAACAATCCTCAGGTCTTCCTTCAGGTAGCCTGATTTGAGTGTTAGCCTGGGTGTAATTCCAGTTTCAGTGGAATGACCCCCAATACTGAGGTTGATCTGGAAAGGAATTGAAGGCACACGGCCAAAGTATCTCACTGCCATACAATTACCTTTAAATTTTAATTTCATTTCCACGCAGCATTTTTAGCAACACAGTATAACGCTGATGAGATAAATTCTTCACAGCTGTTGAAGCTCACAGATCCTTAGCACTAAGAATAAAATTGTGCCTTTTAGCCCTGAGAGAGTGTTGTTTGCCTGTGCTTCTGCCCTCAGGACCAGGACCCAGTGCCCAGAACCAGCCAAAGCCAGAATTGCCTTTGACCATGCAAATACAGCAGCAGCATGTTGTAACGTAGCATGACACATTTCAGAAAAGTTCTTTTTTCAATTGGCCCTACATTTTTAAGAACCACTCGTTGGTTTACTTACATATTAAGAATATTACAAATGAAACAAGTGCCAAACTGATGATCAAAGTAAGAATAAAAGTGACGAAGAACAAACGCTGGTTTCTTGTGTTGCTCCCTGCCATCCTTTCTCCAATACCACTACTGTTCTCTTCCTCATCTGTTAAGAGATGACAAATCATTTGGTGACACAGTTCGTTAAGGCTGGTTAGGATGAGCATGACAAAATACTTCTGGCTTCATGAAATGATGCGGAGTACAACATATATTTGGCCAACAGATTTTACTTCCTGTGATATTACACGAAAAATGAAGAAATCAACTTTATGAACTCAGCTTGGATTTGGAAATACAAAAAAATGATACATCTGTTATGGCTGTTAGAACACATTCAACAAAAATACTTATTTTGCTGAAATACAGTGTTTTGTTGAAGTTGACCTGTTTTACGGTTCAGAGTTGTACAGCTGTTTTACATGTACAAATGTTGCAAAGAAGTTTTCATCAGGCAGCTTTGTAAGGGCTTGAATGCACTTAACCTTTTCAAAAGGGAAGAGAGAACAATTCCTATTGAAAACCAAGGTACAGATTCATCATACACATTCATCCTCTAGATGTGCTTTTTCTTCTGTTTAATGAGAAGTATCCCTGGAATGATTAATTTCACAAAGTAAACACCTCAGTTAAGCTCCTGATGTTGGATAGAATGAATGGAGGGCTTGAATGTTTTATCTTAAAACAAATGTTTTCAATATTCTTCTTCATCTTTAGGATTTTTGGTTTCATTCCAGTTAAAAAAATGAGGTACCTATCCTCCCAATTGTCAAGAATGGAACACACTCTTATATGGACTACATATGCTGTCGTTTAAGCACGGGAAGAATGAGGGGGAAAAGGAAAGGCACTTGTAATGCTGACCTTGAATCAGCTCGACAAGCCAGTTTACTGCTTTTTAAAGAATGTGTTGCATATATAGGGAAGCTCAGTAGTTTCTCTGATAGAAACAGTTGCAATCAATGTGAGGTGACAACAAGCCCCAAAGATAACAAGTCAGGTGAACACCACGAGGAAATTCATGTGAATGTAAAAAAGTTGTACTTGAGCTAGATTTGTTTAATCTTAAATTTGTATACTACTCTAATGACTTGCAAAGACTTGAGTTTATTTTCTGTTTTGGAGGGAGGAGGAAGCTAATGTAATTTCATTTTGGTGTCAGTCTCATGCATACTAAAATTACATGCAAATTACTGTAATTTATCCTTCTGTAATTGCTGTCTTGCCATTCTGAAAGGGAGAGTAGCGTGTGCATCTGTGAAAAATGTATTTCTAGATCATGTTCTTGTTTTAGCTGGTGGAAATCTCTGAGGTCTTTGCAAATGAGCCTGTAGTGACCGAGCTGAGGAAAGGCTGCATGTGCCATTATAGCACTTTAATAATGACCCTACCTGGGGCTAGGAAATTCACTGAGATGGCAGATCTCTGGGAATATCCTATTTTTCTTTATTTTATGTTTAACACACTCCTGTCCATGAGTAAGCTGAAATATTTTCATATTTGTCCTTTGAGGTTCTATTGTTATTCCCTTAGCATTCATAACAAATGCACCATATACTAAGTGTCTGCACCAATATTGCTTTCTAATCAGAATATTAGGGATGGGCAGGGCCTGCTACTGCTGCCTGCCAAGCATCCTAAGCTATCAATAGCGGTCTCAAAAGTGGTCTGAGCTCACTCTGCCTAATGAATTCTTCTTATTATTTCATCAGGCTGAACGTGCCAGACTGCAGTGTTGTGAGGAATTGGTGAGCATACATTCTTGTCAAACTGCAAACAGTGGGAACATTTTATCATCTAAAACATAAAGAAATTACTGCATGGCTCCTACTGAAGAAACTAAAAGGTATATACATTTTAAATAGCTTTTGACATGTCTCTGATTTTCTGGCAAGAGAACCAGAGTTTTATGCTGCTGAGTGAGGTAGCTGACGGTTTGAGATATCTACAGACTCTCCAAGCTTAAAAACTACATTAAAATAATAATCCTAGAAGGAACCAAAGGACTTTACAAATTTGTGAATGAAATACCTATTAAGTTACCATTATTTACTACTGAAACATAGGGAGGAAAAATCAATGCATGCATGTGATTATTCCAGAGAACCACATATGTTTCCACAGAACCTTGTATATATACCTGAAAAGTAAATAATACTATCCAATAAAAATTGCAAAAGAAAGCAAAACAGTCACACTGAAAGGAGTTTCTTTGACATTAATATTGACGTATGCCATTGCCTCATTTCCTACTTGTAGAAGTGACAATATCAAGATAATCTGCACATGAGAATTTAGTGCTTTATGTCTAACATATTTGCGTTAAATGCAGAAACCAGCACCACTCTAGTTAGTTGGATCAGGAAAAGTTAGAGGACTTGGAAACAGAAGCAATGAGAAAATATTTAAGACCCATAACTAGAAGCATGATTAAGTTATGGCCACTTGAAACATGCTTCAACACAGCTGTTGATCTATAAATTTCTTCACTCAAATTTGCCATTACAGTAAGGGAAATAAAAGAAGATTCAAATATTATTACGTGGAATGCTGCTGAAGAGCTCCAGGTTTTGAGATATTTTCAGGTCACAAAGAACTGAAATACATTGTAGCTATCACTGGGTGAAAATACTCTTGTTGCTGTGAGAAATCAAAGGCAAAAGCCTTATCAAACCAGTAGAAGTGTGTGAGCCATATCTGAAACTATACGAAAGTCTGGAAAGCAAAATGCTTAAAGATTTCACAGGATATTTCAGGTAACTGGCTTGAGTTCTTAGGAAATGTGCCTTAAAGGAATGAACAGAAATTCTCAGGTGCTTCTATTGCCACTTATGAATTTTAGTGCTTGGGGAGAGTTATGATGCTATTTATGTAGAAGGTGTACATTGGGCGTTACTAGAGACATTATCCTGCAAGTGATCACCTCATAAATCCTGACTGAAATGGAAGATAAGTTCAGGTTTGACAGTAAATCCCAACTAAATGCAAGGATTTTCAAGAACCTAAAGCGGAAATACACAGCAGGGGCAGATAAATCAGACAGTCTGATCTGTCTAAATTATGCCATTTTCAATCTTTTTCTTACATTTTTCAGTACAGAGCTTGTCATACATATCGGCCTATTAGGCTGTTGACATCAGTGACACACAATATGGATTGTATATATAGAAATCCACATATCACCAATCGTGCATACCTAGTGAACGTTGGGATTCATCTGGACAAACATTTAGCTTGTTTAGGTTGTTTAGGGAATCAACTACATAAAGTTTTCCTTCTTCATGAGCATCAGGCAGGTTAAATTCCAAGGAAGGCCTCTCCATTGTGTCTAAAAGGAATAATAATTTAAAAGGTAAATTAACACATGGCTATGGGAAATAACAGTTGGTGTCCTGTTCTAAGGAAATACTGAGCAGCCGACACGATCCTTAAAATAAAGGGATTTGTATGACCAGCATACTTACTGGGTCTTGAAGGCAGGGATAACTCAGTACATAGCATTTGTTTATTCTTGGAAATCTTTGATGATTAAAACATTTCATTTTTACATTGTGTTTGTGCACATATGTATATGTATGGGGAAAGAGAAAGAGAAAAATCAGTTTGACTGGCTCCAGCATTGATTTGAATGGTACTTATTTAGTACATTATCCTTTGATTTGGTGAGTACTTGGTAAGAGGTGGTGTGAGATCCTGACCACAGTGAAAGCCAAACCTTCCCTAACACTTCCCGAAAGGATGTCACTCAAGTCCTCTTCTTTCAGCATCAAATAATTCAGAGATAAAACAGGGAAAGCAGGTATGAATGTGGGAGATAAGCCACAAGAGTATGTGTCTTTCTACATACCTTAGAATATCACTGTGAAGTTATTATTTGTGAAAAATGGAACAAAAAATATAGTCTTGTAATGTGGTTCTACTTCACACAGTTTTGGACAAATTTTAAAAGCTTTTTCTCCAGATTAATACCCCTTGCTTTAAAAAAAGGCACTGGATGAGGTCCAACCAGTAAAAACAGTTTCTCTGTAGAGTCTGGGTACATGAACTCAGTGAAGGATTCTTAATATAAATACAGTTTTGAAAGAAGATTATATATAGAAAAGAAGCAATACCTAAGGAGGCTGCTTCTATGTATTGCACATATTTCCTTATCAGTCTTTTTCTTTTCTTTACACCACTCTGATTCCAAAAATGTCTTCTAGAAACAAACTACACTTCTAGCCATAAGGAGATGCAGACACTCTAAGCAGGCACATTTGTCGACACTTGTCACTGAAAACTCCCTCTGTAATTATTGAAGAAAAATACATTCCTCCAGGTAATACCCCTCTCATTCTAAGATACGCCTTTCTCACCTTAGAATCGCAGCCTAAATGTACCTTTTTCTCACTAGTGAATCTAAGGAGGGAGCTCACACAGATTAGTTTAAATTTGGAGTAGAGTGCATGTTACCCATTTAGTATTTTATAAGGCTCCCAAGTTCGATTTTACCTGCCAACATAAATCAGCACTTCTTGGGATGGAAACCTCCCTTGATGATGTGTGTTAAGCACCTGTGGGTGATTTTTGAATCCTAGATGGGTTGAACTGTCCTCTTGACGTGCTTCTGAGCCTTCTCTTTCTCTCCAAGGAATAGAGAACACAGTGCGACCAGATTCCTAATATAACACTTAAATTAAAAACCTAAAATTTGAGGAATATAGCCCTGATTGTTTGCAGAAAACACTCACTCCTTCCCTCATCAAACCAAATGCAGAAGATTGTTGTAATTCCCCCAAATCTGAGCACACAGCAAAGTAGACATTCAATGAGCCTCAGTAAGTCTCAAGACTAAGCACTGAAATCAATCCTGACAACAGGGCTTGTTCTCCTGCTAGTGGAGACTGACAGAACTATATGGATATTTTCATATTTCTTTTTAATAGCCCATAAGAAAAGATTACAGCTTATTTTTTTCTCTGTTCAGAACCGTTGCTTCAAAGTACAAAGAAAGTGTAGAAAAGCTGGCATAATAGGGGTTAGCCTTACCTAGCGTATGATTTTTAGGGGTGCAGCAGTAACTTCAGGACAGATGGCTGTGCCCACTGTCCTTCCTCTAGAACATCACGTGGCACCAGGCAGCACAGCCTGTGAGGCACGTCCTCACCAGAGCTGGCTCTGCTCTGCTGTCTCCCCACATGCACATCTGCAGCCAACACAATCATTACGGAGCCCTGCATTTGAACAGTGTGCTAAAAGTTACCGCTTCGTGCACAAAGGTTTTTGGTTATTTTTAGATTCTGAAGAGCAGTTGTTTCTCTTGGATATTTTCATTAATGCCTCCCTGCAGCTTCAGGGAAGACTCTTCTTAACAACTTGAGCTGTAATAAATGTGAGTACCTTTGATTCATTAGCATCATGAATTATATGTTTCTGCATTTACTACTAATCATTTAATTATTTGCACATGTAAACAGTGAAGATTACCATTATTAATTCAAAAAAGTTTATATTACATTTGTTTGATTCCATTGACATGCCAAAGTAGAAAGGATACAAACGTCAGTGTCACTGGACAAAAGCATTGATTATTTTCCCAACAAACCAATCTAAACATTGGGAAATTTGGATTCACTTTATCTTGTACTTTAACGTTGCCTAAAGACTTTTTTCCCCAATGCAAATTTTAAATTTCTTCTTAAGTTGTTGTGGTAAAATAAAAACTTAGAATAAGAACACGTTGAAAATTCTTCACAGAAAAGAAAGGAAATAAAATCTAAAAGGTTAAAAAACCAGGAGAATGAAATATTACTTACAACCTAATTACATTCGGGTAATGTGCCAATATCGAAGAAATCAGCCGTGAAAGTCATGTGAAGAAAACTTGGTCTGCAGTTCCTCTCTCTACTTTTACTCCCATAGGAACCTGTCGAGTCCTGCAGCACCCATAAAGATAGCTATGAAACAGACTGCCCCTTTCAGTCTATATTTAGAGTTCAACTTGGCTAAGTATACTCACTTCACAAAATCCATCTGCTAAAACAGAAATCAGCACATACACAGATCTTTCTTATTATATTGGAACTATGACAATATCCGGTCAAGGAGAACGAGGGTTGTTACTGATGATCAGGATTTCACTAACCTTTTGGTCAGTGCCAAACCTCTTAGGTTTAGTGCTTGTCTAAAATGCATTTGCTATGCAGAAGAGTCATATCTACAACACTGTAGCTATGAGTAATCAGTTTGCTATGCAGAAGTGTCATATCTACAGTATTGCAGTCATGAGTATTTTAAAGTCATAGACTGGAAAAAATAGGGTCTTTTCCCCCTTCTCCCATACATTTTACGAATTCAAGTGGGTCAGTATTACGGGGTGGACTAATTTGTCTGGCATCCTTAGTTGTTCAAAGATTAAATTCTGATGAACTGGTGGTGAGTAGTGTAATTGCTCCTTTGCTGACAGTTCTTCTGACCACTTTTTTCCTTGCAGACACACTGTATTGACAGGCAGCTGACACACACAGGGCCTGTAGCTCAAAACAACAAAATTCTTTCTGAAGCCATCCTATGTTTAAAATTTTGAATCCCTTTAAACTGCCAATAAACATATTTCTTTCAGGAAATGACAAAGAATAAAGCACCTGACTCATACTTCCCACTCTAAGCTGACAAGTTCTGCTGCCCAGAATCATTCCCTTTCTGCAGGAGTCTCCTGAAAGTCCTCCCTCCAAACAAGGAACTGCAAGCCAGAAAAAAAAAAAACCAGTGTTGACTCCCATGCCCCAGAAACTCCTGACACCAACACAATCATAAGACGAGGACCCAGGCCTCTCCAGTTCTAAGCTTGAAAAGGTTTGCAAACCCCTGGGACGTCTGCAGAACTGCAGAACATCCCACCTCTGCAACAGCCCTAGAAGACACGCAGGCTGCTGTGGGTGGCAGCTACAGTGGAACAGGGAAAAAGGCAACCACCTGCTTGGCCCCCTGCCAGGAGGTGCTGCAGAAACGCTGGGCAGGAAGCTATCATAAGTGCCTGGCAAAGGACATCAAAGGTGTACGCAGAAGCCACAGGAGAGGCCAACAGGCTCGAGGGAACAGTTTAGCTCAAACTAAACTTAGTTCAGACTTAGAACTGTCTTGGGCTGGGCAAGTACAGGCACACAACTTCACCTCATTCACAGATCAGAAGTTTTTTCTCCACTTGTATGACACTGACAACACCTGTTCAGATTGCAGCTGAAGGCTTTGTGTAGTCCAAGGGATCAGTTTTGTAAGCCAAAACAAGCTCTTACATAGTGGATTATTTGACAGGGGGAAGAGGGTAAGGGAGAAGGTACAGCTCATTAGTATTCATGGACTTCCTGGAATAGGTTCTACTGTAACCAGAGACTGGGAGGAAAAAAAAAAACCACCACGCCACCCCAGCCCAAACTTTCCCTTATCAGAGCAGGCAAGAGTTTTCAGGGGGGCGGTGTTGTTTTCAATGCAATGTTTACTTCATCTGGTGATAAACATTTTAAGAATGTTTATTCTAACAAGCACCATTATAGATCTTCAGGTTCAGAAACTCCAGCTATCTAGGTTTTAGTGTCTTTATTATATAACCCCCCCCACACTATTCCTAAGACAGTCCTTAATTAATGGCACATTTCAGTCCTATAGAACCAGAAACTGAGGTTAAAAGAGTAGTTTTCAACATGATTAACACAGAGTAGCTGGAACCGTTCCTCTAAGATAAAGGACAACATGTTTTGCAGCACCAAAACTAGAAAACTTTTGACCATGAAAGAAGCAACGACAAATCAAGATTAGGCTGTTGTGCCGACCTTATGCAAGTATGAGACACCTTTGAAACACAGCAAGGCATACTTGCATGTAGCATCTACTAAAGCACTGGGAATACCCCAAGCACATGTCTGAACCAGCAAATAAACAAACCCATCCCTTTCAGCCTTTGGGTTTTGGCAGTGTTACAGCTTTTCATTCATGGAATAATTACTTTTACACAGAGATCAAGCAGTGAGTAACATCTTTATTCCAAAAATTAAATACTCAATTTCAGCACACAAGAATTTTGCTTTTATTTTACATGGAGGCAAGTATTTGTCATTCACTATTTGACTGTCAGTGGAAGTTACTGAACTTTATAATCCTGTCAGGATAAAGTTATACTTACATAGGAATTTCTTTGTCCATCTACCACTGGAGAGTTTTAAAAAGTTACTAAAATAATTTTACACAAACATGGTCATCTTTTCATATTAGGACATTCTTACCAAAACACTTGTCAATGAATTACTTTACCCTTACATAAAGAATCCAATCTGACACACAGTATTTGACTACAGTTATCCAACCCCATTTAATGTATCAGTTACAACATAATCGACCTTTGGAGCTAGTGGGGGGCTGGCGCGAGTGCTATAATGTATCGCTGCATCAAATGTTACATCGATCTACAGACTGTAGATGCAACTAAGCAACAACATGCATTATATTTACAGCCTATGTAACAAACCCGTGCACAACTGCAAACTGACTACAGAAGTTAAAAAAGTCATTTAAATGTTACAAATTCATTTTAATTACGAAAATTGAACCCTGTTGAAAAGGGAGTCTAAAAAAATTCCCCCACATCCGCTCTTTTATCACGACATTTACTTCTAGCCTTTGTCCGAGCCTTGAATGCTGCAGAGTTGTACAAGTGCTACAAAACAAAAAAAGAAAAAATAATTATATACTGTCATAAGACTTATGCCCTTCACAGATTCTTCATGTTACAAAACAAATGAAAGTATCTTTTTATTAATCTTTGAAGTAAACTGGTAGGTCTTCTGAAATTTATAGTATGCTATCTTTGCACCAAAGGCTGATTTAACTTTAGCATATATATACAGACAGATATATATATGTATATTTAAAAGAAACTTGGCCCATATAAGGAAGGCTGAACTATGAGCAGTTCTGGAAGCCAGTCAGTCTTGAACATCAAAAAGATACCATGTAGGTTATGTTTACCCCCAGACTGAACTCGGTAGCACCATTCCCCAAATTATATGCATGATGAACACATTCACAATCAACAGAACAAAGTCAACCCCCTAGTGCCCATTTCACACTGCAGAGTTTGGGATACTCTCTTTAGAAAGACTCAACTTCCATGGTTTCCTGTAGGCCCCTCCCCAAAAACATGTATCTCTCAGAAGAGACCAAGTTTCACATGTGTGGAACATGAATCTGGTAGCAACTACAGCAACCTTCAGACCCCTTGGAAAAAACACAGTAGCAGCCCGGTGGAAAATCTAAGAGCTCACAGATGCATACAAAGCTGGGTTTCATTCAGGACAATATGAGGCACTCTTAGAACTACAGTGACAAGGGTAACAATGACAGCTTCTGAAGTGCAGGACAAATTAATTAGAGTATGAAGTAAAGAAAATTCATTAAGGTGCAATAACCTACCCTTTCAAAACGGGATATCTTCATTGTTTTAAGAGTCGCAGCATCCAGCATTACTGGTGGACCAAGCTCAAACACATTCCGAAGAAAGTCATTTGACTATACAAGAAACACACCAAATGATCAGTTTCTCCTCTAATTATCAAGTCTCTAAAGTTGACTACTGTTAAATATCAAGTATTCCAGTAAGAAAGACTAAGATTTGTGTCAAATTGCTGTTATCTTTTGCAATTAATTCAAGAACACTTCGTCCTTTAACCAGAATAAGGCTAAAAGTGAAAACTGCCACCTTGAGAAGACAGACAGCTCTTCCTGCCTCCTTCGATATTTTTGTCCCAGCAAATGAGACACTGTTCTGTTCTACACAGAATCAGGCAGCTGAACAGACCTGTATGGTTTCACAACACACCAGTTTTAAAACATCTGGCTGTGAAAGTAGCACTTGAAAAAACTGAAAAACCTGCTACATGTCTGAGCTCCCTCAGTCACACAGAAATTCAATTAACACAGGACTGAAGATTTTAACCCCATGATTATCCCAGCAATTTGGGAGCATATATTCCTAAGATACAGGTCCTGCCTCTGCTACATATGTAAACAGATGACTAGTAAACAAGCAGTTCCCAGAACAGAGATAAAGACATGCATTCTCTTCTGGAATGCTGTCATCATTGGGCTGCAAGTTGTGTTCATTATTTTTGACTAAAACTTTGCCTTCCTTTTACAGGCTTGCAAAGGAAGGGTGGAGGCATGCTGCTTTATAGCAGCCAGACAACTATACCACTCTGCTAAAAGAGAGCATAAGGATTCAGGAAAAATCCTGAAGCTAGAAAGATATTCGGTTTAAATTTTTTACTTCTTGCAGAAGTCGACTACCAAGCCAGCACACCCAGGCTACAACTCAGAAGCAGCTTACCTGGACCATTTTAGCTCACTGTAGTTATTTTTTAAGTGCTGTCTTTTAATACCTCAAATGCAAAGCTCATCATTTTGCTAAGTTCTACTCAGGATTTTGTAATTCAGACTGAATTACGTCAAAGCCAGACAGGGAGCAACAGTCTGAGCAAGTGACAAAGAGCAGCTCACCTGCAAATGATATTGCATCCCCGACCCCAGAATTTCCTTGAATGTCTCGTAAGTTTGTTTTTTAACCCAGCAGTCAATATACATGCGCTCAGGTCCAAACTTCACCATCTCTGTAGGAAAGTCACGCTCCTATGCAAAAATCAAAGGAAACAACTTATATAATTTTAATTTAAACAGTCTTGTGTACAAGGAATTTTATACATCTCAGTGAACTTTGTTTTCACTGAGAAACTTCATTTTTTTAAAAATTTCACAGATTTTTAAATTTGGCACACCAAAACCTTCCAAATAATGTAGTATAAATATACTAAACATTGTATTTGATCGTAAAGCAGATGCACGCCTCCAGTCAAATCTCATGTAGAATTTGAAGCTGATACTCTTCACTATCAGAAAGCTTTTGAAAAAACAAATGCTCAACTTTTATCTTTAAAATTACTTTAATTGAACTTATCCCCAGAAAAATCAGTTCTGAGTGCAGAAGTCACCTTTAAGTCAGCCTGTAAGCCTCATTTAGTCTCTACCTTACAAGTATGAGTAGATACATTTGGGACAATGAAGTATAATACGTGACAATAGGTGACTCAGATCCTTCTACAGGCAGAACCTTAAAGGTGATTTCAAATCATGCCAAGCCTTCTTCTTAGCTTCCAAGATGTTTAACTATTCCACGTATCTTTGTTCTACATTCCTAAAAAACCAGTTCTATTTCACACAAGTCATCAGACTGTGAAATCTCACTTAAAATAGATTTTCCTGTTTCTTTCACTGAAACAGTAATTCTGTTTAATAATAAAATTGTTTTCCCTAAATTGTACACTATGTATTTTAAAGGTCTAGATTGTAACTGGGACAAAAGAATCACCTCAACAGCCCGCAGAACATCTCTGAAGACAGATCGCTGCTTTCTTTTATCCACTTTGGCCCGGTGCTTGTTTCCATCAGTAGCCAGAGCTCTTAGCTTCTCTGTTAGAAGGTCCATATCTTCATAAAAGAAATCCTAGGTTAACAACAACAACAAAAATTTTTAGTTTTTTTTTTATTATTTTATTTTCTGGCCTTAACCTCTTTCCCCACAAATAAGAAAACTGATCTCTTTTAAATTTTGGGCACAACCAAAATTTAAAACCTCTTACTCTACAACCTCTTACTTTATTTAGAAAGACAGGAAGCACTTCTGCAGTTCCATTTGCAGCGTTTAAGCCAGCAGGAACAAAGTGACAGCACCCAGTTTATCAGGAAGGGCACTAACAATCTGTGTTGGTAGTCAGGCATGCGAACCTGCCATATACACCTGCTGAACTGTTCTGCTCCATAATTCCAAGGGACTCAAACAGTCTAACAGATCTGCTGAACTACTCCTGTCAATAAGCTGAGGGCACTTTAGGTTGTTAGCACAGAGTTCGGGCTGCTGGAGGCAGATTGTGAGACACCATTAGACTGAGGGTATGGAATATTTAGCTAAAAGTATTGTATAGAATGGGAAACTAGAAAGCAGGTTTGTTTTTTTAAATGCTTAACAAAACACTTTAAGTAAACTGTAATAAATAACAGTGTTATTCATTATATTAAACAATATGTGCTATACATATAAATATTTTCTCCACTGCATTTAATAATTTGGCAGTAGTTCACCTGGACTAGTACAAATGTATGCATCCCTATGTAAAAACAAGTTTTTGTGGTTTGTGGGTTTTTTCAATCTGAATGTTTTGTCATGTCAACTGAATAGATTGAGTTTACTGCACGTTTTCTGAAAGGAACCGGTCAAAGGCAAACACAGTAAGTATTTTTAATCTGCACTGATTGCTAAAGATCCAATGAGAATAATTTGTAATGATTAAAGGGGCATTTCCTCAATGAGAAAGATTTGTAGTGAATGCAGTCTAGTTCGTTAACATATTTTAAGATTTTAATTACTTGATCAGCTTGACCAAATAAAGGAACAAGTTGTGGTCTCCATTTATTTTGCTCCTTTCAAAGCTGACTTCCATAACCAAGACACTCAAATTCACACTGCTTGCACTTATACAGAAAACTTAACATTGTTTCAGATTATGCAGTGCTAGTGTGTCATGATTCCTGATTCAAATGGAGTTATCTTTTCACTTCAGACAGCATTCTGGCAAAGCACAGCAGTCTTGATTGAGTTGGGAGCCCTTCAGGCAACTCTCTCAGACTGTGCCATGCGTAAGCAGGAGGAGGCTGTTTTCTTGTGGGCTATCAAGAAAACAGTCTGAAAATTAATAAGGCATATTGAAGAATGTAAAGACAACTTTAGCTGTGAACAAGCTAATGTTGAGCAGCTTGCACCTAATCCAATTCAAAAACAAGCGCCAAGAAATCTCACCAAACATAGTAATACAGGTATCTGTGCAAAATTGTGCAAATTCTTTGAAAATCTCCCCCTTAAAGTGACTGCCTAGTTCTTAACTGACAGTCAAATGCTCTGAAACCATCATGCAATACGAGTTATTCTTCTCAAGTTACTTAAGTAAGAATACTGAAAAAACAATACTTAAAGTCAACATGTTTTCCACCTGATGATAGATTTTTGGCAGTGAGAGCAGAATTGTGCAGATTGTGAACTACTCAAACTTGTCTACATAAGCATCTGATGAGTGTTCCCACTATAGTAAACAATACTGTTTTATCCTGGAATCTCTCTGGAGATATCTTTATTTCATTTTAAAAGCAGGTGTTAGATTTCGATTTTAAATCTTGCATTCCTTATTTCTAGTTGCTAAACAGTAGTATTTGATGCATTTTGTTACATTGGTCCTGTTTTGCAATATAGAAACTAAGTGTAAAAAATGATAGCTGTGAATTATTGCTATACCCACTTAGACTGGGACAGACTCGCTAAAAAGAACATAAACCATGGAATTATTTGCTTCTTGTTGAGATCCAGGGTGCTATGCAACACAGGTTAAGTAATTTGTCTCATCATTGTCCCAGTGAAAGAAGGTTTAGCTGCTGACATCTACTTACAGCATCTGTTTCACGTGCCAGTTCAAACAGAAGTGCTAGTGTTTCTCCAGCAGCTATTCTCATGTTGAGATCATCACAAGACAGCAGACTCGGAAGTTTATGCAAGTGCCTAAGGAGTAAGTGATATTCCATTAAGATCTAAATTTTGCTGACGCTGTTTCATTGAATATAAACAGTCATTACAAACTCTGCTTTTCAAGAAAGATACTCACATTTCAATCTTCTTCTTCACTTCGTTCATTGGACAAATGGTCAACAACAGTGTCCATGCTAAGAGAGCACTGACGTGAAGCACAGTGTTATGGGTACTTGATACACCATTAGTGTCTCTATCTCGCTGATAAGCCTTAGTGAAGATGTTTTCCAGGCATTCCATAGTAGAGTACAGCTCCTGTACAAGGGAAAAACACAATGGAAGTGGCTTAAGAGTCACACATTTTCATCTTGTCAGTCTATTACATCTGAAAGGTATCAGTCATCCTCACCGTAATGTCATCAGTGACAATGAAACAACAAATCCCTAAGCAGGTTGCACACTAGACACAAAAGAAAAAAAAAAAGTGTCAGTATTTGACAAATAACATTACAGTTGACAAAACTTGCAAACTTGGGACCTTTGAAATTTAACATCTGAAGTAACAGAAACTTGAGATTAAGACTTTAGCGGAGTCTAGAAGTCTCCAACTCTGTTTAATTCAGCTTCTTCGTAATACTTAGCTCCCAATTCCCATCTACTCTCAGGATGATTTTACAGCATATGCTACTCACAAGCCTTCATTTTTCATGTATTATTATTTTAAAATAGCTTACAAAGCCCTTAAAAAAGCTACACATAGCACTCTTTTCACCCAATGATTTTAAACCTCACTAGGATTTATCAGAAATTATGCTGATAAACAGTAATGAACCTATGATATTTATTCATGGCTGTGGGAAATATTTTCCCCTTCTGACCACTAATAAAATTAAATGGCACAAAAACTCTGTAATTCAAAAGCCTTTCCTGGAACTTTCCAACTTCTGCAGATCTGTTCCCTATGCCCCATATTCTAGTCCAATTTCTCTTAAGAGTAAGGAAAAAACATTTGAAAGTGATGTTTGCACTAAACACACAGGACTCAAAACTACATTTGAACAGGACAAACTTTAATAGCTTTTGTTTGTTTGTAGAAATAACTGCTGTTGAACTAATACCTTCTTTTGCAGCTGACAGTATCTATTGTGCCACAGCTTGACTAGAATAGGAGTAGCCAGCCACATGACGATAAAGGGAAGTTGGAGAATATTACTTAAATTTCTGAAGTTTAAGAAAAAGCAAAACTTTTGGCAAGAGCTTTGGACAGTCTTCACTTGCTATTTCAAGCATACCACTGACGTACAGATGAGATGACTGGGCAAAAGTAACTTAGAAATACTTTTGGTAGTACAACTGTATTGTTTATGTAGTTCAGATGTGCTGTGTGTGATTCTACCATAAATAAATGTAAATGCTTAAATAGCATTCTTATGCTGTTCAAATAAAACTAAATTTCAAGAATAAAACAAAATTAATACAGGAAGGATATACCACTCAGTGGGAAAGGGGGAAAATGTTTTCTAGGACCTCAACATCAGCCCTCAGCACTGCAGCAAGGAGACTGCAATACAGCGAGTTCAGACACTTGACAAAGTACTACATGTAACAGCTCTTTAAGAGGGCCCTAGGTTGAAGAAGAGAATCATGTTCAGCCTTCAGGTGTAACTTTTCAAGCCAGTGAAAACTGCTACACATCATTCAGAGCATATGTCAACATTATGAGTACACACTAGTATGGTAACCTTTAGTTCTGGATTACACAACAGTGAACTGGTCAAAAGCAGTTTGTCCCTGCCTGGCAAATAAACATTTCATACTTACAGCCTGTCTGGCTTGGATACTGGCTGTTCCATCACAGACAATCTTCTTCAGAACTGGACCAAGGGTTTTAAAAATCTCCTCGCTTTCAATTCCCGACCCCATCTGCACACACAGAAGGCACGCCAGTCCAGCAGCTGCACACTGTTCATCACTCTTACCTAGGGATTAACACAGCGATGAGCAATCACTTTTTGTATTGCTTTCTTCCTCTAATCTTTACAGATAACATCTTGAAAGCATGTAAGTGGAAATTCAGAAACCAGTAGATACAAGATAATTTCAGCTCATTTTCTAGGACAGTTAAAATGTGACACCTAAATTTAACAAAGGAATGTTGCCTAAATTATTAAGCACTGTGTAAAATACTAGAGAACATTCAAAATCTTAATTTCTTTTAAACAATGTCCTGTTTCATAGGGATTATTGCTTTCTAATAGCATGTATATTAATTACCTTTCTTTATGCAGCGCTCAATGCTATCAGTTAGAGTCATTCTCCTTTCCATGATAAATTCATATAGTATTTTAGAAGAAAATGCACTCTTCAGACTTTCGAGGGCTGCTTGTCTTGTCTTGGCACTGTTAGAAGAGAGAAGGAAGACCTCCTGAAACCAGCACGCATCCGTTAAACCTCCACCTTTGCTTTATGGTAGCTTATATTTATCTGCACCCGATAACAGAGTAACCCACAGAAGTACCATGAAGAAATGAAATGCTCTGAATTGCCTCCTTACTCAAGGACAGTAGAATTTTGTTCAGAGACAAAGTTCACAGTGGTACTGCAGGCTAGAAAGAAAGTCACTCTACTTCAATATATTAGGAAAGGAAAGTCTAACCCTTCAAAAAAAAAAAAAGCAATCAGTGGAAGGAAAAAGGTCTTTTCAGATCCAGAAGTCCTCCCCAGCGTGAAAATCTCAGCAAGCATATAAAAAGATTTGATTTGTATTTTCATTATTAAATCGGAGAAAGCAAGAGAACAATGTATGAATGTGTTTCTTCAAGCAGACTATACCTCTTGTCCAATGTGAGATCAATAAATCCCTTCAACTTGTATTCTAAGTCTTCTTGAGTGGCTTCTTCATCAACTTCAGGCCCTAATCCAGAAGAAATAATTTAGTCCCACTGATACACATTTCATTAGCAGACACAGTAGTTCCAACACAATGTTTTTAGCACTAATAAGAAAGCAGCTTAACATAGACAACAGCTACAGAATTGTTCAGTATAGAGCAGCATAAGCCTACTAAATCAGACTGCACTCCAAAATACTTTTTTAAAAACTGTCCTACTGATACATCTGTGCTGTTTCTAGATCTGCTTCTTACATATGCCAAGAATGAATGAGGGAGCAATTCAGGTCTTACATGAATTTTCTCCATCTGATGACCATCAGCCAATCCTGTCAACAACACATTTTCATCCAGTCCATTACAACTACCCCTGGAGTACAGTGAGGTGCTCACAGCAGATGCAGTGAGTCAAAGCAGCCTGTCCTATATGGCATCAATTCAGATACCTCTGTAACAGGAGCTCAGTTAAGAGTGGCACATATCCAGAGATGGCTCCCTGTCTTATCCCCCTGTAGTAGGCTTTCAGGTTCCCTCCTCCCAAAAAAATGACATTAGAGCAGTCCAGGTTGCAAAGGTGGTAAAGGAGACAAAGCACAAATCTAGCTCAAAACAGGCAAATGTGACTCTTCCCATCTTAAACTCCTTTGCAGTTCTTACTGCTTCAATTACCTGTTATGAAAAATCCATGTCTTATAATGCACCTTAAAGTTCTTACTGTCTCTATAACAGCACTGCATAATTCTAATAGAAAAGAGCCTCATAGTTTCACAAGGCTCAAAAACAATAGCCACTGGATTAACCATCATACAGCACTAATGTAATGCCATTATTTTGTTACTGCTACTTACAGTCTACTACTTAAAACTACTACATCAGAACTACTAAATCAGCTCAGGTTTTATGTTTTTAAAAAGATTAATAGATACAAATGAAAGAACTTACCATCCTCAGTGAAGCTAGCAGGATCACTGAAGCCACTGCAGTGGCTCATAGTTTCAATTGAAGCATCTTCATCACTAAAAGGCTGCACATTTCTGGGCTGACCACCTTAAGGAAAAACAAATACAATAGTTTGGTCATTTTTCATATGGAAAGGGAAAATCTGAGCACCAAAAGTAGAACTGAACCTCCCAGCAGATTCACTCTCCCTGACCCAACCATAGAAAGAACATTTCCATCGTCTGCTGGTTCCTTTAGTCCCCCCATTCTGACTTAGTTGGCTTTTTTCTGGAAGACCATTTGCGAACAGTGAGGAAGGGCCCACCTAGTATTGGTCCAATTCCTACTCTAGATATTAGCTGAATTCCTACTGTAAATTTAGGATCTGCCTACAATCAACTTCGTGTTAATGCAGTTTTCTGTGACTATGCTTTAAAAATAGGGCTATGTTAATTTTACTGTTACAATGAGCTACCTAAAAAAACTGCCATAGAGTCTCTATTTTTTTCATTTTGAGGAACTTCAACACAGTGTTAAGTTAAACCTTTAGGCAAACATACATTACCCAGTGCAATGCAGGATTTATGGGATTAAGTGTAGTATGTGCAGCATCAGCAATGTCCAACTCTTTTAATACTGAATTAGAAGTACAAGCCAGAACATCAAATGCTTCAACAGGGAATAAAAGTTCACCCTCTTGGGACCACGAAGGCCTTGGTGCAGCAGCTTCAGACTTTTTGAATAAAGTAGTATTTTTACCAGTGTTCACCTCTCTTTTCACATCTGTTATTTCTCCAACAGTTCCCAAAAATCATTTACAGAACTCTGAATTCTGTTCTTTCAGCTACTTTTTTGTGGCACAATTGATTGTAAATTATTTAGAAGGTTGCACACAGGGCTTACCAGCTTCAGGCAGGCTCCCTGACTACCAAGACCCATAAAACTATTTCTATCTAGGCAGAATCGACCTTTAGTTGGATCAATGTCCAAGAGCTTTCCAGTGAAGTTAGTCACACTCCGGAAGTTTTGCTGCTTTCAGCTGTAGCCAGTTGTATCATTAACCATAACCCAAAAAAACCCCACCAACCAATGCATGAGCTAAGAAAGTTCGAAGATCAGAGCTCTGACACGGCCACCTTCTTGCTTCTGCTGATATCAAACAGGGAAGTACAATAGAAGTGACAGGAACCTCAGCAAGCCCTTCACAAACTAGAATAAGAGCAGTTGCAGAAATACCCTAAAAATTGCTCACTTCCTGAAAAATTGATATTAGAAACCGATGCTGCCCGTAGCTACGCTAGCCTGAAGTGAAATTTCTCACCACCCCGCAAAACCTCCGTTCCGCCCAAGCATAAACACCTCAGACACGCGTATTCTGTATCTGTACGAAGACTGTTCATTTTATAATATCCTATTTTAGGCTAAGAATAAGGGGGTTTTTTTTAAGACACAGCAGCCTTTCGGGGCACAGCACGGTGACACACAGCCACACCAGCTGGCGGTGGTGCAGCGGGCGGCCCCGCGGCCGGGCCGCCCGAGCCGCCGCTGC
>VZTI01004184.1:303722-390923 GCA_013397865.1 Struthidea cinerea
TCCCCCGCTTCTTAGGCTTGGGCATGGTCGCAGCGGCGCTCGGCTCGGCTCCCGCGGCCCCTCTCCGGGTCTCGGTCTCTCTGCTCCCCCCCGCCCGGGAATCAGCGACAATCAGCCGATGGAAGAGCAGGAGCGCTTTTTACTCCAACGCCTCTGCGAGGTTGACTTCTCGGGCCGGGGCAGCGGAGGTGATTGGCGAGAGCAGGCGGAGGGCGAACTGGCGGCGAAGGCAGAAATCCCCGTGGAGGCCCGTGAGCGGAGTCGATGCATCTTTCTCCTCTCAGACACCCGGGGCTAAAGGCACGGAGGGGGCGCCGGAGCCGCTTTTATAGCCCCGCCGGTCTGCGGGGGCGGGGCCGCGCTCCACCGCAGCCAATGGTCGGGCGTTGCGACGGCGGGCCGGTGACTCAGCCGCGCGAGCTCGTGACGCGATCGCGCTGCTGCCCAGTGGCGGGGCTGGGACGTCAGCGGCGCCTCGCGCGCCACGCCGCGGTGCACGCCGGGAGCGGCGGGCCCGGGCGCCAGCGCAGGGGCGGGGGGCGGTGCCGGGGGCGTCTGAGGCCGCGTGGGGCGGGGGACAAAGCGGGCCGCGGCTGCCCGGCGGCTCCCCCCGTGCCGGGTGGGCTCGGCTTCCGGCCCGGCGCCACGTGCGCGGCTGGCAGCGGGAAGGACGAGCTCGGCTGGGCTGTGTGGAGCTCTGTGGATGTGCGGGGCCGTCGCCGGCACTGCTCGCTGCGTAGGCGGGGAATGCCGGAACGGTTCACAGAATCACACAACGGTTTGGGTTTGGAAGGGACCTCTGGAGATCGTCCAGTCCAACCCCCCTGCCAAGGCAGGGTCAGCAGGAGCAGGTGGCAGAGGAACGTGTCCAGGTGGGGTTTGAATGTCTCCAGAGAGGGAGAATCCACTATCTCCCTGGGCAGCCTGTTCCAGTGCTCTGCCACTGTAAAGTTCTTCCTCGTGTTGAGTGGGAACGTCTTATGTGTTAGTGTATGGGCAGTGCTCCCCATCCTGTCACTGGGCACCACTGGAAAGAGCCTGGCACCATCCTCTTGGCACCCACCTTTGAGATATTTATGTGCATTAATGTGATCCCCTCTCAGTGTTCTCTAGACTAAACAGGCCCAGCTTCCAGTCTCCCCTCATAAAAGAGATGCTTCAGACCCCAAATGGTCTTTGCGGGTCTCTGCTGGACTCTCTCCAGTAGCTCCTTGTCTTTCTTGTACTGAGGAGCCCAGAACCACAGTGTGCCTTTCACTTAAAAACCTATGTAGGATAGATGCCTTATTCCTTCATAGCAGATTTTCTTCCACATGCAGAAATGGGTTTTGTCAATTACGTCTTCCAATTTATAGACTTGTATTTTATGTTTTTTAATCCAAATTTGATTTTTTTATGTTCTCTGCTAAATATCAAATAAGTGACTAACTAAATTAATAAAAATGCAATAGCTTCCCTGTCCACCAAACAGAGATTGGTTTATGTTTCTGAGCAGTGAATGTTTGTGAATGCTCACTGATAGGCCATATCAGAACTGCAGTGTTTGAGGAAGGGATGGCAGTTTTGCAGAACGTGCTGAAAGGTTACGTAAGACGCAATAGTGATTACACTGTTTGAATTCTGTTGTGTACAAAATGTATTTACACTGACTTCCAGAAAGGTAAACTTTCAAAACAATTCTCTGTATATGCTACATGAACAACAAAGGATTTAGTGACCCATTTGTGCATGCTGGGTCGGGAAATGGTAGAAGTGTCTATTTCCAGAAAATGGTAGCTGGCTCGACCTGAGGCCAATGTTTTGCATTGCTGTGCAGCATGAGACTCCTGGCTAACAATTCTTTGGGCATGGGAGGTTCAAATTTCTGAAAAGGCTTAGCCAGATTTTTAGCATCCTGTTTAAGAAGAGCAGAGAAGAGACAGAAGTCAGTATATACTGCATCTATGCAGGACAACACATAAATATCTCAAGGGCACTAGTTTTTCTCCTTTGGGATGAAATGTTAGAACAAAGGACAGCCTTCCAGGTAAGTTGGCAGAGGAGTGGCAATTAAATGCAGAAGGCATAACTACTCTTGGGTACACAAGACAATAATAGAACAAGGGATCAGCACTGGACATGCTACAACACCCAGTAGGAGCGAAGCAAACTTGTACGGTGGGAGTATTTGAGCTGCAAGATGCCAACACCACCTGAGTGAGAGCAGCCATGTCCTCACAATTTCCTGTATGTTCACCCTTTTAATATACAGATTGATCTCAGGGGGTGCAGGCTGACTGGCCTCAATTGAATTGAAATTGCTGCCTTCCTGCTGATAGCCCTGTCTCACAACTGCTGTCTGAGGCTGCCAGCAAGGATTGGGTTTAATGCTGAAATCCTTGCAGGTGTGACAGTCTGAATAACGTGCCGAACTGTGCGTGTCCGTGTGGCAGCTCAGGTGCAACACCAGTGGTACCTCATGGTGGAGTTGGAAGAATTAAGTGTCGTAGCCCTTGTATGCTTGAAGATGATCTCGCCAGGAGAGGTGGAGGTAGTGCCCTGGAGAGGGAGAGGAGAGAATGCAGCAGATGAGGTGGGAAAATCAACAGCTAAAATATATAATGCTGTTGCCAGACTTAGACAACTAAAATAAATTACAAAAGGTGACAAAACCAGAGAACTTGTGACTACTTTGGGTTTGTGACCACTTTGCATTTTACTTGGGCTTTTGAAATATGATGTCTCCAGGTTACTGAGATTCCCTGATTATTTGACCAACAGTTAAGTGAGGTCACACAAGAGGAGTTGTGTATCACTGCTCAGTTTTGCTGTCTGTCTGTGACAGAACAAACTCTTTGTCTCGATTGCTGACTTCTTGCCCACTCTCCTGATTTATCCTATTGGCAGGAATGCATGGCGCCAGTAGGCTGGCTCAAGACAGCTTTATAACAAAAATCTTTGGCTAAATGGAGAGTGACATGGTGTTGGCAATCCGTGTTCCTGTTGTCTGGCTTGTGCTGGAACTGCTGGTGTCAGGGGTGTCACAGTCCCGCTGGCACCAGTGATACCAGGGGTAGGTGAGAGGTGACATCCTTTGGAAAAAAGTGTTTTATGAAGTAGCAAGGCAAGCTGGGAGTGGAGCGTGATAGTAAGGCATGTGGTAGTGGCTTCACTAGCAAGTACCACAGCACCCAAACAAGAATAGCAAAGCAGTTCTGGTGGTGGCTAGAAGTTCAGCCAAGAGTACAGATCACCAGTGACGATCCCCGTGAACATAGTGACAAGGAGATCTGAGGTCAAGCCAGAAAAGCCAAGTCAGTGAGTCGGGATCAGATCAGGTTCAATGACAATAACCAGGACCAACCAGCCACCAGTCTGGTCATCATCAGACAAGCCCACAGTGATGGGAAGGATTCAAGATCAGCTCAGGTGGGTCAGGATCTGGATCAGTGTGTGTGGCCAGGCACAGTCATACCCGTGACATAGTTCAGGCAAGGACTGAGGGAGAGTGCTTCAATGTAGGCACCACTCTTGAGCAAAGTAAGTGGCCCTCACTTCTTACAGCTCTTTCTCACGCAGCAGTCTTATCCAAGGTCACTCAGCTGCACCATGGCAGAGCTGCCTTTGAGCACAGGCAGCTTAATGCTGACTAAGGCCCCAATAAAAGGTCTAATTAAAACTTCACTGCAGCTAAGGGACATACATATGTGACTGACTCAGTTTATGTGGTTTAGGATTTGTATGCCAGAGTTTGTTTTAAAGACGTGTAAACAATCATCATTTACGACCAACTGAAGGTATGGCCAGATGTATTCTCTGTACACTATTAAATGCTGTAAAGAAGTCAGAATTCAGGGAATCATATGGATCCTTCATTCATATGGGTGTATTTTTCTCCTCGTTTGACACAATGCTCCTGTTATCTTTGCCTACAAAATTCTTTGGATTTTCTTTTTCCTTTCTGCCAGTCCTTAGGACATGACTGTCTTTGAAACCAGAAGATCCCAGGCTCATCTGAACCTGGAAAATGAGCCATGCTAAGGCATTCCCTGAACAAATATTGCAAAATGCCTGTGTTTTAAGTGACCTACCAGGACTGACAGGCCTTCAGAGTGTGTGCCTGCTAGCAGTGCCGTGGTCCTCTCTCTGGAACACTTAATGCTACAAATGCTGTCAGCACTGACATGTAGTCACACTGCCCAAAATAAATTGCCTATGATAAATTACAGCCACAGCCCCCTCAATTCTGGCTACTGTTGCTACAGTGGAACGCTTGCTTGGGGGCTGACTTGACTCTGCAGGCAAAAAAACTCATTCATTTCTTTTGAATAGGTAGGGCACCTGGTCTTGTGTCATGGGAGAAAAACCAAGACTTAGAAGGGAAAGCTCACGTCACTTCTTCACTGGGAAGGTGCTCAGATGAATGCATGACCTTCCAGGTATACATGCAAGATGTATCTGACCAGTTCCCACAGAAGTCCTCTTATTTCTGAGATAGCAATTGCAAGTGACATGAATTTTTAATGGACAGCAGTAGCCAAGAGCTGCAGCTTTTTTTCCCTTTGAATGCTGGAACACATATTGGAGGCCTAAGCAGTTCCTGATATTTCAGGAGTATTACAGTGTAGTAAAAAATACACAGCATCCATGTTGGAGGTCCTTTCAGATTTCTTACATTATTTACCTCTTGTGTTCTTGTTTGTATTTTGGAAGCCTGACCAGTTGTGGTCCAAGCACGTCCAAGAACCCCAAGTCCAGAATAAAATAAATATGAATGCAGGCTCACTACTAGAGTCACTATTATTAGTTTGTGAGGGAGTTTTGGTCTTAGCTGAAGGATTAACTTCAGACACTGAGGGAAGCTCATGGTGTCTATAGGTGGCTGAAGTCCAAAGCTGTAAGGTGACACAAAAACAGCTCATACTTTTTTCCCTAATTTCAGCAGCCCTGTGTGTATGGACACACAGAGGACATTTTGAAGGGAAAAGAAAGCAGTCAGGAAAGAAGTTCAATTATTTATGGTGAGCAGATGGATTTAGCAAGTCTGCCTGCTGAGACAGAGGCATGACTGTGCAAATCAGGTAAGTTCTTAGTGGTCACAGAGAAGTCCTCTCCACAGCCTTGGTACTGTTTATATTATATGTACGGTGCTAGAGACATATATTGCACTCAAATTTACAATCCTTTTTAAATTAACAATTTCTGCAGTAGAGAATATGTGGACTTTATGAAACACTGTGTATTTATGCAGCTGAGCACATCCTCAGTGGCACACTACCGTGGCTTTCCACAGCAGGGGGTTCCAGCTGCATTCATACTCCAGATATTTTGTCTCCTTTTATCCAGATTATACTGACATTTACCTCCATTTTCTGAGGCAGATCCTTCATTCCATATATATGATTTATTCGTGCCAAGCTTTCTTGGCACGAATAATAATAATAAAAAAACAACTCAGTAAGAGTTTTTCCTGGTAAGTCATGAAGAAACAATGCATGCTTGAGCTCTCTGGTACATATGCCATTATTAATTTCATGTCTAAATTTGGTTGCCTGAACTTCGACTGTCACTGCCAATAGCAACTGACCACAAACATTAGCCTTAACAGTAACGGCATTACAGAGCAACTGTGACCCCATGGAAAAAGAAAGATAAGACTCTGTCAAATGTAAAGCCCTTGCAAACATTTTGCAATAGCTAATAAGATTTTGTTGGAATAAGGATTAGCACTTTTTTTTAAACAAAAAATGTATCTGACTCTATATTTGTCTCTAGTTTATAGTTTCTTTTGGGGTAAGCCTTAGCAAACAAACGATTTTGAATAATGAACGTAATTGCTATTGTAAAACTGTGTCATTAAATCATGTATTTCATGCATCTTAAGGCCTTGTGTGTTGTCAGTTTGTGTCTTGCTTCACTTGGTTCTCTGTCTTTTGCAAAATTTTGTGTTTCCTAATATCAACCACTAACTTCATGCTAAGTATTACCCAGGAAAATCACTACTTTCTGCTATTCTGAAATGAAATATATATATAATTTTAGACACAGGCTCAGGTTTAAAAATAAAATTGAACATTACTTCTATCTTTCCAAATTATTTTCAAAATACCAGGGTTACAGAGAATTAGGGGACTGTGACACAGCTATTCCTCAGCATGCAATACAATAATCAGGAGTATACATCTCTTGTTTCTCTTAGCACATGTTACTATTGCATTAGAATGCTGTTGACCCAACTGGTTAGCCAATATCAGTGTAGGAGAATCTGATATTTCTCTGTTTCTGCCACATTATTTTTTGGCAATGTGCATAGAGGCTCATTCCACTGAAAATAAGAAAGGATTAAATAGCAGGAGACAATGCTCCGGTCTCATTTCTGCCAATGCTCCTGCCAAAATCCTTCTATGCTTACATTCCCATGTCCTCTTCTATGTGTTTGCCAGGCCCTTGGCTGTGCTCTCCCACCCTTTTGGCAAAACACAGCTGCGATCGGTAGTCCGTGTTTGTATTTGCTGGGACACTTTTAACTGCATGGTTCAAGCACTTCAGGCTTATAGGTGGGGCTGGTCCGTGGACAATGAGTTTCCATTGCTGCAACAACCATTAAGTGGAAAGATGCTGACTTGCTTAACTTGCCATCAGTTGTACACCCTACTGCACACACTACCTGTGCCAGTGACAACTGGGAACATGCTGATAGCATTTCTGTTCCTTCTGAACAGCACCTCGCCAAGCATTTGCCTGTCACTTAGGAGAGCTGGCCTCCCTTGCCTTGGGCAGCAAGCATTTTTCTCAGTTTGCTGAGTGTAGGTCAGCTGCTCAGCTGTAGCTGTTCTTGGTTTCGGTCTGGAGCAATTCTGGTCCCTGGAAACAGACTTTTCAGTCCTTTCTCTTGATGCAGATGGAGAACTACAAGGGAGCGGTACCTTCCAATAATTCTTTTTTGAAACACGTGATTTTACAAGAAGTCCCTTTTATGCCAGTATAAAGGATTAGTCCTGTTTGTATTCAGTAAGAAAAAATCCAAATAAAACAGCATAGCGAAACAGATGAGAAAGGAACTTTTTGTATCTGCCAGTCCAAATGTTTGTTCTTTCAGGTATGTTGATCATATAACCTCTTAAATGAATTCATTCAGCTGCCGTTTAATTCTAGGCAAGTTTCTTATTCACCCATCTGCATATGGATAGCTGTTTCCAAAGGTCAGCCTTCTGTTTATCAGGAAAATTTATTTGTGCCTAGCATGTATCAGTTTGTCTTGCTGCTAAACCTCACCTTGACCTCTTCTGTAGTGTTTACACTTCTGGGAGCAGCTGTGTTTTTTTCTGGCCCTCTGTTTTTCAGGGTGCCATGCAAATTCCCTAGGGCAGTATGCTTCCTTTGTAGTTAGGGTATTTAAATAAATCATCTAATTTAGAAGCTAAGTCAGAACTTAGGTAGGCTGAATGACTGGAGATGCCCATCTCCTTCCATTGACTACAGGAGACCCTGGTGATGGTGCTCCTATTTTATGTGTCTTTGGGAAGTGCCTGAAGTTGGGCAGCATGGATCTAGGCTTCAGTGCTGTTGTTTTTTGTCTCCTGACTAATCTTGAAGTCTTTCTCTGCACTGGTTCTCATGGCAATTCTTCTTTCTTGAACATAGATGGCCAGTATTCCAGATGAATTCTCCTAAGTGTCATTGATAGCTTTCCCACCCCTCTGTCAATCAGAAGTACCCTGTGTGAAATAGTTTGCTATTGTGTTTATTTTAAACAGGCCTGAAATTTGTATTGTATTTCCTTCCTCCCTCCCCATGATGTAGAGTTCAGTAACTCCCTAGCTGACATCTGAATTTTTTTTTTTAATCCTGCAATCCATGATCTTTTGCCTTCATCTTCATGTGTTATTAATTTTTACTTTATTTCTGTCAGCCTGGACTTCATAGTCAGTTCTTCCTAGGCAATATTTAACCTCCTTTATAAAGGTACCACCTTCCAATTTACATGCCAATTTTAAGTTCCATTAACAGCCCCTTGTTTCTGGTGTCCTGGTAATTAGTGGCAGCATTAGGCTGCTTCCTCTCAAGAGCTAGAAATTCCTGTCAGAAGTCCACATTTTTGTGTTACACAATCACCCACTTGTTGCTTATACATTTGCCAGGCTGCCCAAATAATGAGTGTTGAAAGGTGTTGTTTCTTAATCTTTTTTTTTTTTCTTGAAATGGAGGGAAATGTAACAATAAGGCTGTTGTCATCTACCATGTAATTGCAGCTCCTTTTCCATTCCATCATTGGCAACTGCTGCTTATTTGAAAGATCATTATTTAATTGCTGCTTATATGAAAGGTGATTTCTCAATGCAAGTCACACCGAAGCTGCTGGGACCTGCCAAAGCTCATGATCTACACTCTGAATGATATATAGACTTCATGCTTCTCTTTACACCAAAACCTGAAAATATGAAGAGTGGTTCATTGTTGGAGAGAAAAGATTGTTGCAGCTGCTGGCTTACAGAGAGCTGATTAAGCAAGACAGGGAGAGAATTGGCAAGGGTCATTTCCAAGGAAGGGAGAGCTGGTCTTTTTCTGTGATATCAAGAGAGACGATAGCTTCATGGCTTTTATTCTACCAAAGTCAAAGCATGGAATTACCAGGCTGTACACCTTATGGTTACCTCAAGATCAAAATCCTGGCACATCCCAGATACTTCTGCATTCCTGTCTTTCTCTTCCCCACAGGATCACTGTGTGACTCCCTTCTCATCTCTCTGTTCACTGTCTCCAAGCCCTCCCTCATTCCAGGGCTTGTATCCCACCCGCATCTGAGTACACTTCCTTCCTCAAGTGGTTGTGTCCCTTGTTTCCTTTACCCTTACAATGGCCACCACAAGTTTCCTGCCTTTCATCCTGCTCCCCATCTCTTTCACAGGCTTATTTGAACACTTTGGACTTACACTAAGATTTGGGATATTCTCAATGATTTCATCAACTTATTTTCTCAGAGGTGGGCTGTTCCAACTGCTGTTGGAAGTGCGGGACATGCCAACTAGAAGCTCCAACCGCTGCTTTTTGGTTGACTGGTCTCAAAATCAGGCAATTCCTGCCCAAGGATGTCTGTAATATTCTTGCAATACTCTGTAAATGATTGTATGCCACGTTGTACAGTTACCTTACTACAGGCAAACATAAATAAGCAGACATGGTTATGAAGGATTTTTGTGGGCCCTGGCTTCAGCTCCCAAAGATGAGGACTCAAAAGCTGCCTCGCCATTTCAAGCACTGATGTATAAAATTAACAGAACCAAATTGCCAATGCTAAGTAGTCACCATTTGCTCAAAGAGTAACTATACAGAAGGGCTTTTGCACGAAGGGGAGGAAAGTATATATCCAGCAGGATTTGGAGAGCTCTTTGTGAGTTGTGAAAACAAGAGTGCTCTCAGACAGAAATAGAGAAAAGAGGGTGTGGACAGAGCAGAAGTAGGATGTAACCCATATAAAAAACTGCTGTGCAATGTATGGAGTGCAGGGGAGGTACAGTGCAATAATGTTTAGATTTTCCAGTTACTGTCAATGCTGGCCAAAAATAATGACTCATTCAAATATGCTTAAGACGTGCATTTTAAAATTAAGAATCTGGACAGACAGGTACTGACATGGAAATGTACACAACAGTTTGTTTAAACAGTGTCTTTCACAACCAGCTACTCAGTGACACGTGACAAGCCACAATACTTTTGCCACGTCAGTTGCCTACGCCACGTGTCCCAGCTTTGTCACCTTGGTCTGGGTCCATGCTCGGCACCCCCACTGCACTGACGTGCCTATCTGCCACACAAATCTCATCTGCTCTCAAGCATGTTTCAGACCTGAGGACACAGAAGTACAAACTGTTAATCTTGTTGGGCACCTGCTGTCCCCATCCTTTCAAGGTTTTTCTACGGCATGTGAGCAATTTTTTAAGGTTGCTTAGGAAAAGCAGAATTTTATCATGAGAAGTGCTGTGTAAATATCCATCCCCAAGAGAAACCTTTGGAAAATACCCATTTGCTGTCAGAAATACCAAATTTCATTTGGGGTCTGTGGGTAAAAAAACATGCTGTCTTCCTGATTATTGCCAGCAGACGAACCTTAAGACAGAAACAGAACGAGGAAACTCTGTTAAAAAAAAAGAAAAAAAAAAAAAGAAGAAGAGAAGAAAATATGTGTCCCTGCATCAGTTTAATAATTGAGTATTTGCACATGTGTGACTCCACATGGGAGATCTGCCTCCAGCAGCTTGCTTCCTCATATAAGAGAGAAACATACTGAACATAGTGCCTGCTGGACCCTCACCATGCACTGAGGAACATGGATGTGGCACCTCTCAAACAGATGATGTGCCTGCAGACTCAGAGATTCCCCTGTGGCCTCCGCGCCATCACCTCTGACAGCTGTCCCTGCAGGCAGCGGCATGGAGGGATTGCACCCCCATCCCTGCGGGTGTTCAAAATGCCCTGTGATGAGAGTGTTGTGAATAGTGTAGCAGAGACACAGTGGAAATATCCAGAGATGTGGTGCCTTGTGAGCTGCCTCATTTAGGTGGTAATCACAATGTGTAGTGCCGGCAGCATTCCTCTGCCTTGAGGTCAGCATCCTAAACCAGTCAGACTGATGCCAGCACCTCACCACACCTGCCAGTAATGTCATTACAACCTGAATCCTCATCCCCAAAAGGTCAGCACTGAAGCCCTGTTCCGACCTTGACTGCCTTTTTGGCAGCACTTCTCCCAGCCTTCAGGCACCTCCATGGGGATGGGGACAGCCTAAGGCTCGGTTGGGACGTCAGCCTGCATGTGTGGTGGGGTCAGGATCAGGCCTGGTAAGGGGTGTCCTTGCATGTAGCAGCTCCACTCCACTGATCTCCCTGCTATTTCTAGGACAGAGAGAGTGAGGTCAGGACTGAAAACAGTATGAGCAAGGCTATAATGGAAAAGATAAGATATTGCAAGATAGAATACAACACAATGCACTATTGTGTTGTGTAAGATATTACTGCTGTGGTTATGAAAGTTGATCAAGTGACAAGGCAGGACAAGGTCATGCTATCGGGTTGTTTTCCATTTGTGTAATTTTTGTTGGGTTTTTGGTATGGTTTTTTTGGTTGGTGGTGGTTGTTGTTGTTAGATTTCACTACTGAATCTGGAGAAAGCTCGCTTGTGCCTGCTGACACTGGTGAGAGCTAATCACTATTCCAGCCTGCATAATAAATCTGCTTCTAAGTTCAGGCGTTTCAGAGGGCATCTCATTTTTAAAGGAGGCTCACAGAAATGCTCTGTGTTGCTACTTAAAAAGGCAGCCAGCACCCACACTGAAGCAGGGAGAGGGGTGGAGCTCACAAGCCTCCGACTTCACTTTCCTCCTCCTGCAGGGCAAAGCCGATGGAGCAAAAAAGCCAGAGCAGGCGCCTCATGGATGCTGCTGCTGCCCAGGACCTCCGTGCTTCTGTATGATACCACACCTCTGCAGGCCTTTTTGGTCAGCATTAAGAAAATCTGCTCAGAGGGCAGTTAAACACTGTTTTCCTGCATCACAGAATTTTTCTATTTAAATTGTACCTAGGATTATAAAAATATCTTTAACTCTCTCTAGTCTATTTTTATGTTATATAATTAGGGCTGGAGGAATGAGGCATACCCTATAGATCAACAGCATACCAGTAGTGCTGCATGTACCTTCCCTTCCATTTCTTATTAAAAGCACCTAAGACCGGTAGAATAACATACTGAAAATATAAATCATGTTGCCTTTTGATGCAGTTGAGGAGCTAGAAATAAGGAAGAGAAACACATTTACATATTAGAGTATTATAGACCCACGTAGGATGAATACTCACCATACCTTGTAATAAAATTTTTAACGCAGGTAGTAATAGGACATAATTGCATTTGAGGTGTTTAAGAGAGGGTGCTTCTCATACAAACTAACCACAGGAACAATTAGAGGTGCAAAAGTCCATGTTGCTCATGTGCTCTCAGTCACAAAGTATATTCAACTATGAACAAACCCAGAGGTTGTGATCTTTTGTACTGAAAATCAACTAACCTCATGATTTCATGTTTTTATATAACAAAAGGAGTCTTTTTTTGATCTCCTTTTCTTTTAAACCACGCTGCTTTACATCAAAATAATCACTGACCTGTGTTGCACAGGGGACATCTCTGAGAAGTATAAGTGAGATTTACTTGCAATAAAGCTCCCTTCACCCTGAGGGCTGTGGGTCTTTAATTTACAGAAGGCAAAATTGCTTGGAAGTCTCTACCATGATTGAAGTGGCTTGTAGCTACAAAACCCATGTATTCCTCCTGGCAATATTAGCCTTTTTAACTCAAGCAAGCCCCATAAAACCTCAGAACATCATTTGTTTCCAGTAGTCACAACTAATTTCTCACTAATGGAAAGAGTGCGATTCAGGACAGATTGATTTCCATAAACATGATTTACTTTGTTATCTGTCTCATTAAAACAAGCAATTAGCCAAAGCTTTAAGGGTTACAGACTTTTCTGTGAGGACACACTGATGATGAAAGCACATGTTTCTCCAGGATGGGAGTTCCTGTTCATTCACAACGGCAGCAAGACAACTTACAGCCCCAAATTCGACAAGAAACATGAACAAGGAGCTGTGTCTTTTCTCACCGCTCCAGTTCCTTTTCAGGAGAGCACATAACTGGCAACCTTTGCCTCTTAACCCTTCGTGGGGACATGTGCCCAGGGTTGTCCTAGCTGTGCTGAAAAACACGGACCGGAGCAGAACTGGGACTTTGCCACAGCCCCCCCCTCCACTGCTCCTTCTGCTCAGCAGCACACAAACATTACCCCCTGGTGGGGAAGCTCATTTTCCCCATATGCTCTTAATTTTGGGCAATAAATAAATAATATGCTTGGAACAAAAGCTTGTAACTGAAGCTGAGACAGTTTTGCATTTATCATGCTTGATAAATCCTGGCTGTAACATAGGCATCCATGCCAGTAAATTTAGCAGCTGTATTGCCCTGAAGACTGGTCTGTATTTAGAAGGGTAAATAAGATTCTTTTTTTTCTTGGTGGTTGCTGACAAAATTTGTAACAGGTCTAATAATGCTTGAGTCCTGTGGGAAATATGTATGGTAATTTGCCTGTGTAAACACTCATTTCTCCTAAGTAGATGCTCTGTCTGGCTCTGCATGTCCCTTCACTTGTTTTATAAAAACAGTTAGATAAGCAGCTTGCTCCCTGTGCCTCTTCTCACCAAATCAGACACGTGGGTTAAAGTCCAGCAGCCCCATGTGCCATCTCTGATGTTTATGGGTTTTTTTCAGACTCTCCCCAGTCCTCTTCTGCTCCAGACTCAAATGCTTTCTGTTCCTTGCCATGAAGATCAAATTAATTAAAGCTACTTTAGACTATTTTTGTCATGGTAGCCTGGGAAAGTCTTGTCTTCCAACAGTTTTATATATTCACATCCATCTGTGGCCTTTGCAACTTAGGTGTTGAAAAAATGACCTTCCGATCCTGGGAAGGGACCCCATAGTTCCTTTCACAGCTCTTTTCTTTCATATCTTTCAGTGTCTACAACTGTGAAGACTGCTTTGCTTGGTTTTTCAAGACAATTTTTAAATGTTGCTTGATAATCATGTTGTTGTCGTCGCTCAGCACAAAAGATCATTTATGAATGGGGGGCACGAAGTGGTTTCCCTTGCTGCCATCTCCTGGCGCAGCTAATGAACTCCACACGGCAATAACAAAGGCACATTAGCAGGGAAGAGAAATTAAACAAACTAAAATAGCATATAAATTTTCCTGAAGGCAGCTGGTAGATGCCAGGAAAGCATCTTAAAAGATAATACACACCAGAAGGACCATTGCCAGATGGAAATTTCAATGCTCCCTGGAACTGCCTTGCTCATTGTTGTAGTACCGACGTAACACCCATGATGATATTAGAAAACATAAGAAAAAAATTATATTTCGCTGTGTTTTGGTAGGCATTTGACATAATGACTCTGCAATCAGTTTTATTGTTTTGCTGAAGTAATTTCTCTGCTGTTTGAAGGGCTCTTTCAGAGTAGGAAAAAAGAGAACATTTTGGGGTTTAAGCAGGTAAATGCTTAATGCTTCAACAATGGCAATTACCCATGAAAGTTCAAGGAGAGGTGCAAGGTTAGAAATGCTTTTAATTAACACTTTTGAAACTGATCACCTGACAGTGCCCCTATTATTGCTGTTGTTTGGTAACTGTTGTAAATGAAAGAAAAATTAATAAATCTCCTAGAGTTCAGTAAAGACAAAATTCAGTGACCTGAGCAATAAATAAATAAACATCTTTATGTGCTTATTTTTGCTGCATACTCAACACATTTCACTGCCAAAAAATAGGTTTTTCTGTGCTCTGCATAGAGAGCAACTCCATGAGGTGCACAGCTGAATCCAGTGGGAATCCATCATACCAATAGAAAATACATTGAATTTCTTCCCTCATTTTGTGAACAAAAGCACAGTATTCTGTCTGTATTCCCTTCCTTCATGCTGGATTTCAGATTCTTTAGAGTTTTGTCATTGCTTTGGCTTGCTTGTGAGTTCAAATTAATTTTTAATAATTTAAAGATGCAAAAACCGCTCAATATTTCCTGACATCACACCTACATACTTCAACTGCAAGCTTCACTAATCCTCAGAAATTCATTATGGGAGAGATGGAGCACTTGATAGCTTTTTGATCTCTTCCACAATCGTTACTCCATTCATCAGCCAGCCAGCTGGCTGCATCAGCTCCCTTTGGAATCCCTTTCCCTGACTAAGCAGTGCTGCCATAAAACTGCATTGTATCCCCGTGCTCTGCCCTTCCTCCACAGATGTTAATGTTTCAATGGGCACACACAGTCCCTCAGCAAAGCTAAAATACTGCTCTGCCAAGTTCCTCTTGGCCAAGATACTTCCTGATGCTGATTTTTTTTTCTAAGAGCTTGTGTGAACCATGTACCTTTCCCACTCCAAGGACAGAATATCTTTGGTTTACCCTGGCTGGCAGCCTGCCTGTATGGCATCCAGGTTTCTGGATGTTAAGAATGGTTTCCATATGATCAGACAAAATTATTTTGGGATCAACTATGATTTGGCAGTGCATGGCACTCTCTGGAGATAGTAATTTATGCTCAACAAATATTTTCATCTATAAATGAATGTAAACCCCAAAAATGTAAAACCTAACCTTTTAGCAGAGCTATTTTCTTTGTATTGTGGAGTAAAGTAATAGTCCTCAATAAAATGTTCTGTAGGAACCCCTACCCCATGCAATGAACTAAGTAATTTTTACCTGTAAGTCTCTATTTTTTAATCCCACTATCAAATGCCATGTGAAATACAACTGGCTTTCATGAAACTGCTCAAGAATAACCATGACCACAATTTGGACTCACTTTGTATATGATATCACTGCTATTCAGAATAAGATAAGCAAGGATGTACTTCTCTTTGCTCTACTTATGGCCTTCCTAGTTCATGTGTCACATTAAGAAGGTGTGGAAAAGAAAAGAATTAGCACTCATTAGAGACAGCTGTGACCTAATGAAGAATTCATGGGGAAAGACAGGATGAGCAGGGACAGCACAGGGAATGCACTGTGGCAGCCATGGTGGTGGGCGGGTGTCTGGTGTGATTCAAGGCTGCTTACAGCAGTGAACATCAGACTTACTGCTTTCTCAAAGAACAGGTGAGAATGAAGGTGCAAAGAAAATATTAAATATTCATGGTTTATTTGTCTTTTCATAACCACTGTAAATGGCAGACATACCTGTGGGAAAACTCCCCCTATCTTTGTCAGAGGCAGATGCCTGGGAGCATTTGCAGGTGGATCACAGCCTGAACAAAGCATTTCAGTGAGCTGTGTGTGTGCATGGGGAACAGGAGGAATGCTGGAAGCACACATATTCGAGTGTAGTGCAAGTGAGGGTCAGAGCACTTTCCAAAATGTTTCCACTGCACTTACACTGCTCAGTATTTTTAGCATGGACCCCAGGAGGCAAATGGGAGATAGGCTGAGTGAACAACAGGCTCACCCTTCCTTGAATGTATTTCTTACAAATGGAGCAAATGTTGTCTTGCTGTTGAATCTGTTATACCTCTCCTCCATCTAAAGAAGGAACCAGGGTTGCCATGTTTTCCAACCCAGCAGTTTTCCCAGGTGTGGTTACATCAACACACAAGAGTTAATTCCAAGTGGTTGTTCTATGGACAAAGTTTAGTTCCTACAGACCATTTCAAATGTCCCCGCACATCCTCCCACACAGGATCATCCTGGTCGCCTGCTCACTGTCTCTGCACTCGCTCTCATCTAACACTGGCCAGATTTCTGCTGTCTCCCTTACTCTTTCCCTCATTTCTGTACATCATGTTTTCACTAATTCCTCACTGTGGTGCTTTATCTTCCTCTCAAGTTTCTATATTTTTGGCAGCCCAAGAGGCAACATATGCTCTGTCGGGTTCAGAGCTCTGTGTGTGCTGCCCGTTGTGCCAGTGCACACATGCTGTTCATGCAGTGGAGCCGTGCCTCCTGCAGTGCAGGAGGGCTGAGCCACCCTTTCCTCTCCTCCTCCGGGGCACTTCCTCAGCCCTCTCTACCATCACCTGCCCTCTCTACCATCACCTGCATTTTTTGATCCCTGTAGGAACCAAATATCTTTGCAACTTCTACGTCTTTGGCAGATTTGGTAAAAATAGCAGGATGGCTTCAGGAGTCTTTGCACAGTGGGAAGGCAGATAGGAGGAGAGGCAGTCACTGCAATTGTACTACTCCAATTCCTTAGAAAACAGAGCTAAAAATGAATTGCATTGAAAAATGGATCATAAGGAAGTGGACTCAGTACCTTCTCCTTTTGTCTGCCTACCAGACTTCTTCTTGTCTCTCATCCTGACTTTATATCAAAAGATCCATGGGGCAAGAAATGTATTTTTGCTCTCTGTTTTCTCTATTATGGTAAAAAATAATTGTAGTAACAGATATAAATACACAGGACTTGGCTGATTTCTTTCTATATGGCAATTGCTTCTTACAACATTGTTTTAAAAGCCCCAGCACACGGAGCCAATGAACTCACAACTGCAATATGATTGAAGGTGCTGCAAGATGCCCCTTGATCTCTTCCCCAGCTGCTCTTTTTCCTCCCGTATACCTTTTTGTTTTGGCTTGTTTTTGTTGGGGTTTTTTTTTTCTGCAGTGACCTTCTGTCACTCAGCATGCCAGGTCTCCGTCCCAAATCTGTTGTCATGGAGATTTGGGCCAGCACTCCTGGGGGACAGTGTGCCTCTCTCAGCCATGCAGTGACAAGTCCTGAGCAAACCTGAAGCATGGTCCCCAGCAATGTCTGCCTGCCATACGAAGCCTTCTGGCACCAACAGGGAAGAACCTGCTGAGTGTAATGTGGGGAGACAAACCCTGAATTCTTAAAAAACCCAGGGTTTTTCCAGATTTACCTGCAAATCTGCAAGCTAATCACAGGAGGTCACCCTCTGGCTGGCTGCACTGCTGCAGCATTGTTATAGTGAAATAATAAAGCAAGAATGGCTGTGTTCATAACAATAACATCTCTAGGGGGGTCTGAAGAAGATGAAGTGGCTGAAACTTTCCCTTGATATTCATTGTCAAGGGACCAGGGATGAATGACATCGTAAAATAATGAGTCAGCTTAATAGAGTTTAATTTTCTTTCTTTTCAGTTTGACAGTAGGATAAGCGATTGATATTCTTACATGATACAAGGGGCCCAGAAAGACAAGGATTAGCTCACACAGGAAGAAAAGACAGTCTTAAGTATCTCATCAAGATGAATATATGGAAAACATTGAAAACAGATAAGAGTAAGCCTGTTCTCAGCGGTTTGAAATACAGCAATATTAAAACTGCTCTTCAGCAAATTGGCCTGTCTCAGGTAGCCTGTAAAATGAAAATTAAAATTTCTCTTTTTCAAAAGTAGTAGGCTAGAGCTATGATGCTAGATCACCACTTCCAGTCTTCTGTTCCTGTGTTGAAGGTCTTGCCTGCTCCTTGCATGTTAAACCACTCCTCAAATCTACAGAACTCATTATGTTCTGCCTGTAATCCAGCCCCGAGGCGACAGAGAATATTGCTTTTTGCACCTGCTAAAGCAGAAGTGAACTGGAGCTGGGGAGTTTCCCAGAAGCTTTGTTTCTGTTTTCATGCACTTTGGATACCTGCTGTTACCCTTAGTTTGAACCCAATAAATGTGATGTTTGGCGAGGGGACAGATACAGATATCACACAAGAAAGGCCAAGGGCTCAGCCATCTAACTGCATGGTATTATCGGTGTTGGCCCTTGTAAAGTTATCTGTCAAGACTGTTTGAATACCAAAACTGCCCCAGAGGTAGCTGGAAGCCCCCGAGCAAAGCTCCACCTCCCGTGTGTGAGCCCAGCAGAGTGGCAGTGCTCTGCCTCAAGCTAGCTCCTAGATGGGGAAGATGTAAAGCCCTGTCTGGCTGTTAATTACAGAGGCTGGGAGGAGCTGACGTGCTCTTTGTTCACGGTGGACAAGAGGGACTTCTCAGGGACTTTCCGGGTGTGCTCACCCTCCCCAGCATTGGCTGCAGGCAGGTGGGTGCCGCGGCAGGCAGTGCCCCAGTGGGCACGGCCCGGCAGCAGAGACACGCGGCTGAGGGCTGCAAAAACACGGGAGGGAACACAGGAAAATCCTGCTGGTTGCTCTGGGCTGGGCCTGGCAACGATGGTTGCTTTTGCTTTCTGCACCCAACTGCGAGGCCAGCTGGTGCCTGCTGGGTGCAGGCAGGAGGAGAAGGTTCCTACCGTGTCTCCTGGGGTATTGACTGGGAGGAAGACTCCGTGTTTCTGTCACTTTGCAAGTCTAGTGATCCAAGGGACCTTGCCCTTGGAGAGGTGAAGAGGTGTAGGTTTGAATCAGGCTAATGTGGGAGCTCAGCAGCCCCCAGGGCTGCCCAGAGGCACTGGTGCGCTGTGGTCACCCCGCTGCCTGCTCTCCTGCTGTCCCCAGTCTGTCTGCCTGTCAGTCAGGCAGTCACCACTGGCAGCACACAGCCAGCCCTGCGGTGTCCAGCAGCTTTCAGCCAGCTCTGTTTGATCAGGTGGGCTCTTGAGAGACTTTATTTCTGTGGCTGCAGGCTGACCTGTGCCTTCTTGCTTCCCTGTGTGGCCGTGGTGCACATGTGAACCTCACCACAGCTTGCTCTACTTCACACTGAATTTGATTTCCCCCTTCTGCAGATTAAGGTGGGGTGATTCTGAAGGCTGCTCTGACATCTGTGGCCTTCTCGCTACGCTGGCTTTCTTCCTGTATTGCTTCCAATGTTCCTAAGCGAGTTGCTCTCAGTGGATGCATGAAGCCAGGGCAGGGATGGGTGTTTGGCTCTCACCTCCCTCCTTGCCTCTAGCCTGGGGCAGTGGCAGCTCTCTCTTTCACTGTGTGACAAATGGCTGCTGGGATGAAGCTGTGTCCTGCCGGGGGCTACATATAGGCGCAAGCGAAAATGTGAGCAAGAAAATGCTGAGGTTTCTCATAGAAATGAGTAATTAAACATGCAGCCCTTGAGGCATGGCTCCTGCCCGTATGCATGTGCTGACATCTGTCAGCCTTTGGACAACAGCAGGTCACAGCTGCTGACACAAACACTGTTCCTGGCTGGTTTAAACACTGTGTAAAGCTGCCCAGTCCAAGGGCTGTACCAGTAGGAACCCTACCTGGAATGCAACACCCAAGGAAAGTCACAGCAGATCATCCCAAGTCATGTACTGAAGTGACAAGCAGGTACTTGGGTGCTCAGGCATGTACAGCTTGTACTGCACTCTAGTTTAAATTCCAAGGAAGTAATGAGGCAAAGAGTCACTGAAACTTGTGTCTTAAAGAGAAAAAACCCAATCATATATCCATGTAATTTCTGATACTGTTGCAATAAATTGGATTTAAAATACTGCTGTCAACAGCTATTAAAAATCTCTGGTTTCACCAAATGAACATCCTGAAACCCATTCCCTCAAGGTGCTAGTCCAGAAGCTACTGTAACCAGCTGCTTGTCTTTGGTGCTTATTTCTATCCTATTTAGCCTCAGGGTAAGTCATTCAGGCCAAGACTGATTAAAGAAAAGGCCAGGCAGGACCAGAAGCTCTCTGTACATGGGAGGATGGGCAGTAGCACAGCAGCAAACAAGGACATAGAAACCACTGGCTGATCTCTGCATTCACTGGGAAGTCCCCTCCAAGCAGGTGGTGGCACAACACAGATAACCCGTAGGAATGGATGGAGAAAGAGCTGTTAAGACCCATGACATATTGTGAAGTTACAGTCTTGTGTGACCACTGTCAGTGGTTCAGCAGGATGAGTTTCTTTTGCAGGCTGCTTGGGCAAAGACTACACGATGAGTACGCACCGTTTCCTGGCTCAGCTGTGAAACACTGCTAATGGCATAGGAGCATATGACCAAATGATCAGCAGGGTGCACGGGCAAGGCTTCTCTGCAGAGGAGTGTCCTAACCGAGGATCTGCCTCTGAACCTCTCTGCCAGGCTTGATTTGTAAGATGTGATGTCCCTAATCCTGCTGTTTACTTCATGATGGCACTCTGACTGCATATACACGCTGCCTCCTACGGCCTGCCAGCCCCTTGGCACTTGTGTCCTTTGCCTTGGACCCCTTCCAGGATGCCTGCTCTTCCTCCTCTGCTGGGAGGCCACCTTGATGTCATCTTTCTGAGTGAAAATTAATTCAGTAGCCATGTACTCAGGAAATAAGACTGAATCAGGCACATTCTTCATTACCTTTTCTGTAATTTGAATTTTGGCACCAAGTTCCCAAAATGTCATTCTCCTGAGCTCACTCTTTTGTAGAAATCTGAACCATGTAAGCCCCACTTTTGAGTCACTCTGCTAATGATTTAAAACATCCTTCTTGCTTCCCTTTAAGTAACATGAAAACCTGCTTTTCTTTTCCTTGCTTGCTGATTATTTTTTGTGTTGCTTCCACCCACTGACTAGTGAGTGAGAACACTTCAATCACAGCTGCTTTTCTAACACAACGTTTTCTTCTCACTTTTGTAGGCCACACTCTGTCTGCAAGGATGAGTTTCTTTTTTTATCCCACCTGTCCCTACGTTGCACTTGGAACCAGCTTGGCTGAAATAAAGGTTTAATATAAAAGAAATTGCCTCACATTGTACTGAGAATGCAGTTGGGCTTTCATAACGCCACAGACCAACAGGGTGCAGTACCACACTGCACACTGCGCCTCGCAGACACAGCACATACATCGGCTTGTTATATGGGCAAAAAGTAATTTTCCAGTTAAAAACATGAAATTCACTTGGTTCTCCCCAGCTTAACACCTATTTCTTGAGCACACGCTAGCATTGTTAGCTAAATGAATTTGAGTTGGGCATACATAAGAGAGGGCAGATGCAAAAATGGCTTTTTTTGTAAAGCCACTTATACACGTTTTACCTGTTCAGTCAAAACCCTCACAGCAGCAATTACCCACAGTGTGTTTCCTTGGCTATACGGCCTCAGAAAATATGCATGAGTCTTGACGTGCACATGCTGACTGCAAAGGGGATTTAAAGTCATCTCTTATAAATACTTAATATAGCGTAAATGGAGTATAAAGAAAAAGAATTGCTAAGCAGGAGAAAGAGAATGGTGTCTTATTTATGCATGGCACTTAAAATCAGCCTGAATGCTTTTCCTCTAACACAATACACTAATTTCACTCACGGCTTGCCATTTCAATCTTCCAACTCAGCTAATACTGCTGCCTGAAAATTAGAGGAACTGCAAACCCATATTTGCCATTTGCATCACAGCATTCTGGGGAGCAGGCACTTTGGCTGCTGTGGAATGGCATGGGTCCACAGGAAAGCAAAGAAATCCTCTCTAGCAAGGCACTGCTCACTGTTTATGGTCACGCTATAACCTGCTTGGCATGGCCAGATTCTTTACTTTTCAGTCTGAAGGTATTTTAGTTTCGCTTGACAATGAGAACAAAGAGCCCAATGAGCCTGTGTGTGAGCTATCTAGAAACTAACTCCCATGATATTTTAATTTTTTTTCCATCTTCCAAACTCTGAAGGCTAAAACTACCTATACATCCCCTGCAAGTATATGCAGAAATACCATGTATTTGGGGGTTTCATTTTCAAGGGGAGCACTCATTATTTCTGGGGCAAGCAGAGAGCCCTGCAGCAGTAAGAGCAGTGAGGCTGGCACACACCGACTGCTACCTCTGGGAGCAGCGCTCCTGGCTACACAGCCTGTGTGGAGATCTTCCTCCACTGTTATACCAGCAGCTGGTGCATTCGGGTTGTGCACAGCTGCTGAAGTTCAGCCCTCCCCTTGCACAACCCACTTCTGTCTCTGCTCACACCCGCAGAGAGGCTTGGGTAACCAGCGTGGGTGCAGCCGTGCAGGTACCACCATAGCCGAAGCAAGCTGCAGGAACTGGTCCTGAGCAAGCTGTCCTAAGTCAGTGGCTTCAGTCCTGGTTTTGGCAGAGCCTGAAATGCATCCCATTTGTGTGGAGGCAGTCCTAGTTAAATCACTGCTCTGTATTGCTACTTTTAAACAACCACGAGAAACCAACTTTCCTCAGATATTTCCTTCATTTTTAGATTGGGCTAAGGAGACATTTTTGAAAACCTCTTAATGAATAAGGAGAATGGTGATTCCTACTAGCATTCTCAGATATTTGCAAATAACAGTATCTCCCTAAAAGTGTTTTGTTTTGTTTCCTTCCTGGCTTCTGTGTGCCAGCATTAGTAACAAGCAGAAGACAAAGGACAAGGAAGCGAGAGTTCAGTTGTTCAGATTTGAGGTCATCCCCAAGGAGAAACAACCTTTATTTTTGTAATCTCCTTCCTTTTCTCCTTTAACTTATCTTCAGCTTCCCATTTGTCCAGTCACTGTGTGCTGCCTGAAGCAGAAAGAAGCCTTATAGTAGAGTCACTGTTGTGTCCTTCCATCTCTTGGAGTTCCTGACCTTTCCTAGCATTTTTTTGTCCTACTGTTAACATAGACTACAGTCAGCAAAACTTGCTGTGGGACCAAAAGGGGAAATAAAAGAAATAAAAGGTTTTTTAGAAAAAAAAGCAACCTGTTAGGCACTTCTGTATTGGCAGTATTAGGAAGTTTTTAAATCAAATTTATTGTCAATAGTGCAGGTACAGATAGCAGTGAGCATTGTCCAGACAGATATCAAAGGGTGGAAGGAATGGGGAGACCAAAATCTACTGGAAAAATTACCCATGGGGAGTTCTGATGACTCAAAAAGCTAAGACAAACAAAAGCCAAGCCTGTTGCTCATACCTCACTCCCCTGCTGAGCAAACCCACAGGATCTGGCAGAGAAATCTGCCCAAAGATATGGCCAACACTGTGGTGGTTGTGGGAAGGAGAAGTGCCACAGAATGCTCCTGAGAGCACCAATGACATCTTTGATGCTGAGGAAGTATTTAATTGAGGAAGATTGTCAGAACACCAAAGTAGGATTAAAAGGCTCTGAAAACCTTTTGAAAGCCTTTGTGCTGTTTTTAAAAAATATTGTGCCATTTTTTCCTCTGTGCTGTTAAACCAACCCTTCAAAAGATGTAGTCACAGAGTAGAAGTGGATTAAAATGCTACTTAAAATCCGTTCTGTTTTCTGTTAACTTGTGCTTCATTTCTGTCTTATTCAGGTGCATCAATGTTATGTTTTTATGCTTTTGCTCCCCAACACTGAGTGCAAAGTTACCCTCACAGAAAAGGAGATTTTAATTGCAAAAAGTTGCCACATTGATAAATGAGCAGAATATTTTCAAACTTGTGTTAAAGCCGTGGAGGTTCATGTTGCTTTGTCCTTTACCATAATGCATTCATGCCTACCCTTGTGTCAGCTCCCTTTTTGCCAGTGGTGAGAGGGAAGGCCAGCAGCAGGGAGCTGGCACCAAGCTTTGCTCTACCCATGCAAGCGAGTGCTTCCCCCATCCCTTGGCTTTTAACCCAGCACACACAACAGTACCCCCCAGAAAGAGTCTGCCTTGCAGCTTACTCATTTCTCCACAGCAGTGCATTGAATTTCAAAATGAGACACAGATGCTGGCACATGCCAGTTTTAAGGTGCAGTTACATTTTCTTCATTACCTGTGGGGTTTTTTTGTGCCTTGCAACCAGACACCAGCTTTTGAAAGTAGGGGGCAGCCCTGACTTGCTGTACCCCCAGCAAGCCCTGCAGCATCCTAGTTGCTGATGACAAACCACTCTGATCTCCTTCTCTTTTTGCAGGATTCTGCTCAAAACTTGTAAAAATGTGATGGGGACTTCCAGGCCATCAGTGGCGGAGAGTGACTGCAGTAGCAATACAAATGATTAGGGAGGGCAGGCAAAAAACTGGTGAGGTACCAAGAAGTACCAAGCTGAAATATCTCTTTCTTCTTCTTCTGCCTCTTCCTTTTCTTCTTCCTCTTCTTCCTCTTCCTCTTCTTCTTCTTCTTGTTCTTTTTCTTCTTCTTTGATGTAAACTTGGCTCCTGTGTAAAATGTCTGCAGCACTGACATCTCCAGCCTGAAGGATTGTAATCCAGAAATGCATAATTCATGAAACACTGTGCTGTATTTGCTAAATCTTGCCTGTGTCAAGGTATGTCACTCATCCTACACACCAAGTAACCTGGATAAAACATGGAAGCAGTGCCTTGAAAACTATTTGCATTGGAAATAAAATACATGAAACTAGGGTGAGCTTGTCACAGCAGAGAGATGAATTCTGCAGTATTCTGGATTTCCTGCATGAATCATTTTGTGTGTCTGTGTGTTCCTCTTTTGATGATGACTTGGCAGAACAGAAGGAATGAGTTGCACGTATTTAAAACTGGTTTGAATTCTGCTCTGGGTTTCCATCAGCATTACAGTTTGTGCAGTTTAGTTAGTCAAGTGACAGTGGTTTACATGGAGGATTAGATTTTTTTTTTCTTTGATTTTAAGCTTTCTCAAATGGCTTGTCCAGCATTTCTGTGTGTCAGCAGAGAAATAGAGAGATTATGGTCTTTCGGTTTATTCTAATGGTAATTCCAGTGGTAATGAAATGATGCTGCAGACATGAAAATCATGATCTGTTGTTTGTGTGACCCTGTCAATGACCAGGGTTAAAATACATGATTTTACAAAGAAACTGGACCACCCAAAAGGGCAGAACACACAGGAACCAGGTTGTTAAGGATACCATAGTAGATTATTAGATCCGTCTTGTAATTGTTCACTCAAAGGGAAAATTATTTGAAACCACCTCTGCAGACACACAGCCAGGTTTTAAACCAGCTATCACTGTCCTGTCTTCTGAAGTTTGTACCAAGGAACAGACATGAGATCAGCTTGTCTGTTGTTGCATCCTGAGAAGACTTGGTTTAACACACATAAATCTGAGCAGTCTCTGAGTCTCTGTAGTTATGATGTGTTTATTTTATTGGACTGTCTATGTATTTTTGCTGCCAAATTCCCAGAGATGTCCATGATACAGAGAAGTTTGCGGCAGCCATAGTCATGGTGCCTTGGTCAGGTTGCCTCCTGCACTGCCTTGTGCGTGCAACCTTTGTCCTGACATTCAGCTTTGAACTGAGGAAGCTGCTGGCCATGGTCTCTGCTTGGCCATGAAGGACCACGTTCTCCTCCTCACCTTCACAAAGCTCTTCACCAGACATGAGTTCCTGTGATTGCTCTGCTGGGAAATTTTGGTTTGCACCTACCACTCATGGCAGTTGCAGCACCTTCCGCTTACCATGCAGTTTTCAACTCCTGAAAACGTGTTCAAAAATACATACTGATTCCAAAAAAAGACACTTCTTTTGGTGTATAGTCTACTAAAGGTGTATAGTCTTTTTGTAACGTTAGATGTCTGAAAACACAAGCAGTTTGGCACAGCCATGGCTCCAGACAACCGGATCCAGATGGTGGATTTTCCACCGTGCTAGCTGGGAAGCGTCAGACTCTTCTGCTGGAGAACACAAAGGAAAACTCAAAGCTAGGCTTGGCTTTGGTACAGCCCTGGACAAGGCTTTTTGTGCTCTGTGTGGAATGCCCCTGACAGGGACTGGAAAGGTGCCCAACCTTTGGTGCTGCAAGGAGCATGACCTGACCCAGGAAGCTGCTGGTGACAGGTGGCAGTGGCGGGTGGATCTGTCTGGGCTGGGCAGTGGCGTGGTGTGATGCTCTCCAGAGGGGCATTTGGCTTAGGAAAGGTTTTGATTTCCTTTTCTTTTCCTGGTGTGGATGTACAGCCTGAGATATGACAAAGTTACTTTAAACAAAAGAAAATTTGCCTCCTTCTAACACTAATGCAGGCACTTGGCTGCTCTGGGCTGTTACTTGAAGCATGAGTGGGCATGGTAAGACCATGTAACACGCCTGTACATCACCATGTTTTTCCAACAGTTTACCTGATCAGTATTCCAGATTCAAGTTTCTGTAACTGCCTGTAGAGAATCTATTTTGGGCTTATCTATTTCAACCAGCTCAGCAAGTGTTTCAGAGCTTTCTTAGGCATTATCAAACTGGGATCCTATCTTTTAAGAAAAAAAGGAAAAATGTCATTCCATCTTTTTAAGGAAATTAGGTCCCAATTGCGACATAGGTTTCAAAGTAATTTCCTTCTCTTCCAGACGTAGATGATGCCCTAACAATACCTCTAACACTCAAAGAAACTGGGAACTGGCAAACCCACTGCTGCCAGCAGGGACTGGGGTTGTAAGGGGTTTGAATATGTGTGAAGATCCAAAAGCAAATGAAGTAAGAGGCCTGAACTCTGGATGCTGGAGCTAAAAACGCTTTTTTTTTTCCCTGCTGGTGCTCCCATGGCTCTGCTTCCCCATGAAGCAAGAATGCAATGTTCAAAGAAAAAAAAATATTCAAAAGAGGCAGAGGTAGACAGTGGACTCAAACCTGAAAGGGAAACATCATAGAAAAGAAGAAGCTGGCATGGAGCCTGTTTCCAACAGAAGGGTTTCACAAGCAGTCATCCAGGCTGCCCCTTGCCTCACTTGTTTTCCTGACTTGCTTCTAGCCTTGTAGAGCCTGATTTGAAAACAGCAGTCTGCAAAAGGCTGTGCAGAGCCCCTAACTTGCATGTCTGATAGCTGGAAATGCCAGATTTTCAGGGTATTCACAGTAATTGAGGATTTAACTGAGCCCTGCTGTTGTACATGAACTTTTCGAGTGCAGCCCTGGGCAGTTATCAGGGCTTTTTCTCATGTCTGTGGATCATTTTGTGTCTCCAACCATAGCAGACTGCTCAATGGGATTAGTATATGAATGACTCTTAAAAAGTACTTTACAAGTTAGGGTTTAACCTCTGCCTCCCTTTCTGTAGGAAGAGATCAGAGGCGGTATTTTTGGAATGGCCCTTTCACACCCTCTTACTGTGAGTGAAGATTTAAAGCAAGGATGTTTAGGCAGCACAGACTTCTAGCAGACCTTACCTTGTCCTCTCCCTAACACAGACATCTTCAAATGGCCATTCCAGTTTTAATATGCACAATCTTTGTAGCATGCCGGCACCATGAAAAAATTGACAGAGCTTGAGGATTGTCTGCAAGGCATAATAGCACATCCAATAGCTCTTATATGGAGGTGACTCGATGTTTCTCTACTGAATTGCCTCATGCCAGAGACATGTACCCTCATGTGTTTTGAGTTGGAAATGTTTCCAAATTAAACTCAAAGCAGATCCAGGTCAAGTCAGAAAAAAATATTTGGCTAAAGAGCCTAAAAATATAGCCATGGTTTCGCAGCTCTCCTAGCAGAATACCACAGTTAATGGAAAGTAGCAAGGATTTTTCCTGCTCAGATAATGGAAGCTTCATATAAGACTCCATTCGTTTCAATGACATAGAAATTGCGGAGAGAAGATAAGAAATGATTCCTCATTCCCACTGGGTAACTATGGGTTTTCATTCAAATTCCTCTGCTCCTGTGGAGCAATACCTCTATTTGGAAGAGGCTATTCAACATCTAGTTAGTAACAACTGCAGAGTGTTGTCCCATGTGAATGCAAATGAATGTGTATTGGAAATAGAAAAAGGTTTTAGTGTAATATCCTAAAACAATCACTGCAAGCAGACACACAGTGAGCAAAGATGGAGAGCAGGTGCCACCTGATCCTGAAGGTGTGCCTGGGATTCTTGCACGATTGCACAGCGTCTGTCCCTCTTGCAAAAAGCTGATTACCATATACCTACTTTATATAGGTGTATATCACTTTACTGTCACTATATTTGAGTATTTTAGCATATTTAATTCAAAGATCTGAAAAAATGCGGTGTAATGCTTAGAAATGCTTTTCATCCTCACAACCAGCAGTGCTGTCTCAGCTCTCAAGTACACCCAAGCACGAGTGCTGGAAACTGTGGGAACAGTGCTTGCCTCCCTCTCCAATTAACAGACTTCATGACAAAGTGCCTTAATGACTTCCAAGTAATTCTGGAGAACAACTTTCCCTAAAAGGGCATAAGTTTGCACTTGACTCCAGTATTTAAGGGTTACACTATCCTCAAGTCTCTGCTTTAGGAGAATCCAACAGCTTCTGTAAGCTTAGGGGTGTAGAATTGGGCTATCCTAGAAGACATGAGGGTAATGCATTAATGAAGTACTTCAGGGAGGGAAAGATGTGGTTTCTGAGAGTATTAAGAGAGTATCATTTATATGCCAGCAGGAAAACGGTATAGAATCCTACAGTGAAGTAGCTGAGTCTGATTATAAATTGATGATCACTGCCCGTGGAGGATGAGAGAACACACCTACGCCATGCTTGAAAGAAGGAGCTGGGAGCTAATGTTATCATATATTTTTTATATTACACCAGACCTAAGTCAAAGCAGAAAAGGTGCTCATGATATTTTGGCACTCTGCAAATACACATGATTTATTCCTGATGCTCAGAGCCCAGGACTTAAATAGGATTAAGATGCAACCGGAAAGAAGGAAAAGGAAGAAATAGCAAGAATGTAGTAATGTTGTTTGCATTGGTTAATGGAACAGCAAGACTTCCAAATATTTTTTAATGACAGCCTAATGAATCATTAAACAGTCATCCCACCCAGACCAAGTCTGGGGAAGCACTGCTCATACCCGCAGGGCACTTCTGGGCTGTGGTCTCCAGAGATGCTGTCTTTTCCTTAAGAACATGGCACCATGACAGTACTCTTTAGCATATAGGGGTGCTTATGAGTGTGGGACAAAGAGCATTGACATGGAGTCACAGGACACTTGCCAAAAAAAAAAAAAAAAATCAGAAGTTAATATGCAGAAACAAGTAGAAGAAAATCCCTTTTTTTCTTTAATGTAGTATTTCCCTCAGTACTTTTTCATTAACAAAGAGTCCTATAAATAAACTCATCTTTTTCACCTTCAAGTGTAGAAAAAAAGGCTGTAATTTATCTTCTTTTCCAACCCGTGAAATACATTCAGTGAGTTCTCTAGAGAAGAGAACTTATTATTTTCTCTTTATGTTTGTTTGCTAATTCATCCCTTAATATAAAATACTTGCCAAGTTGTACATACGGAAAACCTGATTAGGATAAGCTGCTTTGTATTAAAAGAGATGGCTGAACACCATTTATGCAAAAAGGCTTTTTAGAAAGGTATCAGTAGATTAGACTGATAAATAGATTTTGTATTTTTGAAACTCTCAAAACTTGCTCTGCAAGAAAACTTGCTTGCCAAATTGTTCCAATGCAGGAAGGACAGTCAAACTGATAAACAAAGACACTACAGTGGACCAGGAACTTAATTTCAGCATCTTTCTGTAAACTGTCCAGAAAAGACCACGATGTTACTTTGTAACATTGTATTAGGTTGCTTTTGTCCTTCTATTTGCAGTTTTATCTAATGCAACTGCATTTCTGCCTTCCTTTTCTCTCCCAGTCTTTCACTAAAACAAGTCAAATGCTAACACAGAAGTTGTGGGTAGCAAGTTTCTGAGGCTGGAATAAACTGCCTTTCTAATACAAAGGCACAAATCTCATAAGAAATTTTCAATTCCCTTCAATTTCCCGGAACAGCAAATGCAGCTGCTTGGCCTTGTATGCTCTTCTTAGATTGCCTGACCCCGGTTAAATTGCATTGCACTCAAGCAAGTTGGAGAGAGACTGTCTGACATGTCCTCACAGAAACGAGCTGAGTGGTCTATGAAGCTGTTGAAGGAAAAAGAGCTACCAGCAGATAATAAAGTATGTTCTTGATTTACTAGTCTGAGTACAAATACAAATATTTGCTAAAAGCATTCCCAAACCCTCAAACCGACTGATTTCTTGTAAGAAAACCTTTTGGACAGAGTCAGAGAGACTAGAATTTATTCCCAGGAAATTAATATAAAAATATAAAAATGCTAGACACTAAAGGAGCTTGGTTGAGAGCACAAGCTCCAAACACCTCCCCCCGTAAGCCTACACTTGTGGTGAATCCCTATATGCTCTGTGTGTGTGTGTTGCCTGCAGAAACCATTGGGGTGGGGGTAGTTCAGATTCCACATCTTAGCCTTTGTATGTTGGCAGATCACTGAAAAGCAGTGAATTTGCACACGTTCAACATTCTGAAATTAATCTCCTGGAGGCCAGGAGATGCCTCCAGACCAACTGCCAGATGTTAGAAACTTTCAGCTCCTGAATGCAATTGAACTCCCTTGGAGCAAACAAGCAGACAATCAATAATGCACAGAAAATAATGAATAAAAGATCATCAGAAGTATCAGAGATTCAAAATCACTTGAACTCTTCTTTAGTATTATTGGGCTGAAGTGCTTGCAGAATGATTTGAGTTCAGTGACCCAGATTGGTATTTCTGCAAACATTTAGTTCATTAAAAAAAGCAGTGCAGCAGGAATGGTGAGATGAAGCACTGCACAGCTGGGCACAGGGGTTTCAGCCCCACAGCTTTTCCTGTCCTTTCAGCTCAGCCTATTGTAGGCTTTGTAATATTGTAATTTACCTATTGTAGTCTATATGTAGCTGTTATTCGACTGAACGTATCTTTGCACAAAACCTGCTAACTCTCATTAACCAGAAAGTGGGACACACTTAGTCCTTTCATTTCTTCTGATAGTCCTGCCTGTGGTTTCCAACCAGGTGCTCCAGTGGCTGCTTCCAAAACGACCAAGTAAAGCAAATACATATCCTTCATGAGTGACTCTGTGTGTACCACAAGTTTCTAAGGTGTCTGTACCTCCTGAAAAAACAGGGTTGAATATTCCTGCTCCGTACTATTCCTGTCAGCTGAGGAAGCTGGCACATTTCAATCTTTCTACTTCAGTGACAGTGGTTTTTGCCTGTCTCAGGTAGAACTTGCCTTGCATGCTAAGCAACATTTGCTGTCAAAACATCACAGCTGATATTTTCATAGGAAGTTTGTAGCATGTTGCATGGAAGCAGCTGTTTCTACATTTTTTCAATGTGTTAAGTGACAGTAATGGATGCAGAGCCTAAAGCGGTCAACTTTCTAAAGGTGAGGTAGTTTGCAATCTGTCATTGGTGACAAAACCAATTTCAAGTAAGAACAGCAACACTACACAGAAAAGGACAGGAGGGACCTCTGCAGCTTATTAATCTAATAATGGCAAACTTGTGGCAGTCGTGTGCTTTTTACTTTTGCAGCAATTACCTGCAGGACTTGGAGAAGTTGAACAGTATTGAAACAAAAAGCTGCCCCGAGCCCCAGATTGAGGCTTATTAATGCACTGTGTAGTGCCACAGCGAGCCAAAGCAGGTGAGCCCTGGTCACTGCGCTGTGCCACAGCTGCTCCGCGCCAGCACACCCTGCTCCCACTCTGCTCACGTGCAGGGGCTGCGGGGCCCTTAGGAGTAGCTCAGGTGCTGTGCAGTAACTCTTAGGTACCTGCCCTTGCCATGAAATACAGAACCCCCAGCTGATACTGCATTCCCTGCCTAGTCCGTAGGGACAAGCACACTAAAACACAGCCCAAGCCAGTCAGCATAAGAATCAGGGAGCCAGCAGAAAAGATGTTTGCATCCATGCTCTGTAGCATATAATTACGTGTATAAGGGTTGCAGAAATTACATCCAGGTGAGATAAGGAGCTCACAGTCTTCCCTGGAGGTTGTTTTCATCTGGTTTTAAATTATTGAAATGTGTTCATTGCTTGCTTTCATGCTGTGGGAGGAATTGCTATGTAAGAACCTAGTTAGTACAGATTCACAGGGAGTGGGGACTTGGTCTGGCACCTTCCTCTGCCTAAAAATGTTTAAAGCATTTTTTGCACAGGCAGCCTCATCTTAAATATTTTTAAGTCTCATGGACGTTTTGCCACAAAAGAGATGCAAGAAGAATGTGGCACCAAATCAGGCACAGGTCTAAAGCCCCATGCTGAGGGCAGTCAGCCTGGAGGGACAATTCCTGCTTCAGAGAACAGCATAAAATCCACAGACAAACAGTCACTGGGGTAAAATCCAATAATTTGAACCCTGCTTAACTCAGTTTTAAAGCACCCAAAACCTTACTTGGATTTAACCATGAAATTCAGAGATTTCACTGAAAATAATCTGTGCATATGTATGAACTTTGCTATCAGCAATCACTGGCCAAAAAAAATCAGTAAGTAGTGCTCTAGTTGTGTTTTTAGCTGGCATATTAGCTATTGCCCTCAAGAGAAAGGAGGGATTAAAGAAATCTGGAGCCTGACAGTGAACCATCTGCCTGCAACCCCCTACATGACCTGACGAGGCAGGGATAAAAATGTGCGTTCTGCCTCAAAACAGAGAAGGGTGACTATAAACAGTGTGCTCTTGGAAGAAGAAATCAGGAGGGTTTCTCATTCTTCTGGCTGTCCTTGGATGATGAGGAGGTCATTACCTTCCACCACCACAGGAAAAGGCGAATTTTGGACAAGGCAAGTTGCCAGCTGGCTGCAGAACAGGAGGACAGAAGTGGTGTCACTCACCTGCTGGAGACAGGAGGGGAGAAAATGAGTGTCTTTCCCTTCCTTGGTGTCTTTTTCAAGCACTTGTGTGGCTCTTTGTCATAAAAACAGGCACTGCTCACTAGAAAATATCTCATAGTGCGACATATTGCAGTTCCTGGTTGCAGCAGTCAGCAATGGGAGTGAATAGATTGGGCGATGAATCTGAAAGCTACTCCTGGCAACTCCCATTGAAACCATGGGAAACCAAGGGCCCTCAAGATCTTTCAGGAGATTTGAGACATCAGGACTAATAGGAGGGTGGGAAGGGAAGGAAAATCTCTAGGACCTCATAAGGTCTGGGAGGTTTTACTTCTGATGGTCTGTCTATTCCTTGGTATTCAAGTGTAAACAAGCTACTACTAAATAGGCCTTCTAATAATTTCTTTGTGCTAAGTATTCTCAATGTCTCCCATTCCTGAGAATTAAAGTTTAATTTCAGAAAACAAATAAAAAATTAATTTCAGATTTTTGCAAGATTTCTGATTATTCTGGAAAAAAACTGCATTTATTGGCATGCCTTTGACATTTTTCGAAATCCTGCATCTAAAGCTGTACCACCATTACATGGCTTCTGCCTTTTCTTAAATCTCCATTTCCAGGTTCCTATCTTCCAGGGAAGATAGGAAGCCTCCTATCTTCCACATAATGTGATACAAAAACAAAGTAAATGAAAAATAATTAATAAAGCAAATTAATAGAATGAAAGGAGCTAAAGATAAAGGGTATTTTAATTCAGTCACTGAAAATGAGATTTATTGGACCCCTTTTTAAACAGATGGCTGCCTTATCACCATGTGTCCCAGCTAGGACCACTTCAATTGCTATCTAAATTCAGATGGGCAAGCAGTGTCTACCCTAAATACCTGGACAAAAAGTTCAAATCTCTTGAATGGATATAGCCTTCTCACAGGAAGACATAAAATACTAATTGATCCTTTGAAATTAAAAAAAAACCCAACTAAAATCCAGATTTCCTTCACTATTTGTAGCCACCAGAACATTAATTTACAGCCTGCACAACAGATGACACCAGTCATCTGTTTGTATTATGCTCAAATATTATGTCCAATAGATTAGTACATATTTTATCATTATTGATTTAATAAAAGCCCTTTTGCAAGACAAATAGTGTTCACTGCTGCTTTTTACACAGATCATCCCATGTACACGCAGAAAACGTTCTTTTTTTGTTCTTTTTGAAGCCTTTCACTTCATGACTAGAGAACACCTAAACATTTAACCAGTCTGTCTTCCCCTGCCTCTGCAAAGCCCTTAGTGTGCACAGGAAGCGTTCTGCACATGTATTAAGCTCTGCTAAATCCTTAGCTTGGAGTAATATTGGAATAAGATTTAGTCTAGTTTTCAGATGAAAGACTGCAAGGTAGACCTGACTGAGGAGTGGGAGGTGGTCAGTGGTAATGGGAGGGATGGTGGTAGAGGAAGAGAAGAGGAATAAAACAATGGAAATACAAGATGGCAGACGCTAGAACTGTACTATTTTTAATCAGCACAAAGCCCCACAAAAATTTAGTGGAAAAACACTGTAACACATGTTAAGGAATTTTTTTTTTCAACCAGAAACAAAACTAAATAGCAGGAAATCTTTGCTCGACAGGATGCCGACATTCATTTTAGATATTGATTGGAATCCTATCTAACCGGTTTCAAATCAGTCATTAGGGGCATTTAAACAACTTTCCCAGTGTCACCAAAGTCTAGGAGGCAGCAGGAACTCCATCTCCTTCATCTTTAAAGATCCCTAGGGACTATCCAGCATCAACAGGGAAATGGTCCACGCTGTTGTACTGGAGCATGGATCCCAGCATCAGTCCTTTCTCAGATTGCTTACTTGAAATGTAACTGTTTGTCTGAGTGGCTCAAGGCAAATTAAAAAACTCAGGCCTCTGGTTAAGATGAGAATATGAACAGAAGTACCATTGCAGAAACTTTTGAGAAGAAAATATCAACCAAGTATCAGCTCTAATAGTGAAAAGAAGTCCTGTCTTAATCAGAAACTTTCCTACACTGAAGGAAAGGCAAGGTACATGCAATAACACAAGCTTAAAGGAATCTGAGAAATCTTATCGACCTCATGTGTATACTTTATGAGAAAAATACTAAACCTTCACTTGAAACCTTCTTAAAGAGCTAGGATTTTAAATAGAGACTGTTTATAAAGCAATGGATGAATTAAATGAATTAAGGGATACACAGTATCTGGCAATATATTTTCTTTCTTTAATCTCAGCCAACTCATGGGTAAAGCCAGAGCAGACTAGCACGAACATCTCTCATCTGTGCCAACCATGGGTACTCTATGCTATGCAGTCATCTTTTTCTTACAGGAAAACAATTTTCCTTAGTATGCAACCGAACACTTGGAAGACCTGTGACATGACTAAAAGCAGAGGATCTTTTACAAAATATACATTCTCTACTTGAAAACCTCAATTGAAGGCAAATCAGAAATATTCTGAAAATCTGATTCAGAAGTTAACCCTTCTTTTAAAAAAAATTCATTTTCAAAATATTTAACTTCTGTTTCCTTACGGGAATGTAATCCCAATATTAAGTTTCTTCTTCTTGAAAGAGTAACTCTTTTGACTGTGATCTAGTCACCTTCTGAACTAAGTATCTCAAATTTGAAAGCCTGACTAATGCAGATAAGCTGCACGCATACATTGGAATCCTATCTTCTATGTGCAGTTTTTTTCCTGATAGTTGTTATCATATAATCACAACCTTGCTGTTTAGGAAAGTGAGGCAGAGGGAAGTAACAGTATTTGTCAAAGAATGCATGGCAAATTACTGTTTATAAACATACAGGAGGCCAGCATTGTCATGTGTTCATGATCCTTCTTCACAAATGCTAAGCTCCATCCTTGCTTATTTGCTCTTCATTTCACCTAGATTCAAAAAAACCCCAGTTTATTACAACAGGTCAAATATTTGTGAAGATCCATAGCAGTATTTCTGTAAGTGGTGTGAAGACACAGATATGCATCAGAAATAACAAAATGACCTCAATACAATTGGGAGCTTAAAGCAAAAACCTAAAGGTTAAAGCAGTGCTCGGCTCTGCAAAGCTGCGCCGGCAGTTTACAAAGACAGACTCTCTAATGAGCAATTAGCAATTCCTGCATTATTTATTCCTAGATTGTTCTGCTATTTCCAGAGAGCATAGAAATAAAAAGTAAGTCTCCTGACACTCAGTGAAGCTGTGGCTGGAGGTGATACCGAAAGTCTGCCTGTAGTTATTCTGAGGGATTTCACTACATGCTCATGTGATGTGATGTGACAGACAAATGAATTGTATGACCCCCTCAGAATGTGAAATTTTGAAGCATTTGTTTATACTGAGAACTACATTTGCAGCACATCAGCGTTCCAGCAGTAATACTAGAAATCTACCACTGGCATTTCTTTAGGGTGAACTGAATGACTCTAGGATCCACAGACTACCTTTATTGATTACAATGCAAGGTTAGACATTAGACCATATGTAATTACACATGGTCAGCTTTTCAGTCTCAGGATAGTAAACCAGATGAAGAGAATTGTGTTCCAAGGTACATTTGTGGAAGAAAAATACTTTTATTTCTATCTAAATTTATGCAAACACGACTGATCCTTAATTCCCCTGAAAATACCCTTTAATTCCCCTGCTCTTCTTATGGAGAGAGTGAATTTATCAGGGATGAAAAATATCAAATGTGAATTCAACTAAGGGGTTACATGGTGATCTCTAAAATAGTTACTTTGCATCTTCATGAGCAAGAGTTTGGCAAAAGATGCAAAATCCAATTCAAGAAGCAACTAAAAATTTCCCTGGTGGAAGAAGTCAAATTGAGCACAGCTTTGCAGGAGAAAACTTCCTACAGAAAGGAAAAAAACTGCACTAGGATGAACAGCACATTGAATGATCATGAAGAAAAGGTTCATTTTACATGCAACCACTGCTGCATGTATTTCTACAGCAGCTGATTTTAATGACTATTACATGGAAGCAGTAATGCATTCTAGGGTTACAAATTACTTCATCCATGTGACAATTGCTATCTAACCAAGTTTGACATACCTAGCAGAGGTAGACAAGGGCATAATTTGACCAACAGATGCTTCAGTTGTGTTGTAGCTAAGCCTCAGAAAGCATTGTGACTTGACAAAATCTCTTGGGGAAACAAAAGTATTTTTCACATTGCCTCTGTGAAATACAGCTTTTCTCCAGGGATCTTTGGTTCTCTTTGGCCTCTGTATACATATAACTAAAATGCAAATAATGCAAGAACATGTAACACAGCATCAAATCATGAGCAAAGCCGTGAAATTTGCTGCTGTTCATTGGCAGCGGTCAGTAGATGATGCCAAGGCCTATGTCCACTGTCTGCTCTGGACTTGAATTTGAGCATGGACACTGGTAACCTTGTTTACTTCTACTCACAGTTCAGTGTTTCATGTCAGATTTAGGTTAAACACTCTGTTATATGGGAGAGAGAGAGAGAGACTGTACCAAACACCTCACTCACTAGTAGAGATCTGACTGGAATTGAGAGGCAGTGATGACACTGAGAAAAGACAACAGCAAAGAGACTTTTCAGAGACTTAGTCTGGTGTTTCTCACATCAGGTACCATTTAGCCAGCTAGGAGCAGACACTGACAGCTCTCACAGCATGCCAGGCAAATGTAGACAGAAACAGAAAACAGTTAAGTGTCTTAAATGGAAGCCAAGAACCATTAACTCCTTAAATCAGATTAAGTCTACACAGACTTGTCAGACTAAACTGAGTGCGGAGAAGTATCGAAGACATAATTAAAATATCTGTAAAAAGGGCAGAAAGAATTACCAGTCACCACGACACAAGCATTTTTCTTCCTTTAACCCAGGTCCTTCTAAATATGGCTTTAGACACAGAAAAGTGAGTGTGTATAAGGAGTCCAGGTCTAGGCTAGGAGGAGTTATTGTAAGAAATGTTCACTGGAGTTAAACTAATATAGATTTTTTCATACCAATCAGAAGCACTCTTTCTCCTGATCTGACTCTCTCAAGAGCATTTGCCAACCCAAACTCTGTCCAATCCATGATTTAAGGCATTATTATATTATTTTTGTTGCAATGCTTCCAAAAATACTCTTTTTTTAGAAGACCATATTTGCTCCTAATAACTGTATACAGTCATTACTGTGTCCTCTATTTGTGATAAAAAATAACTTCAGTTTTAAAACAGGTAAGAGGACAAGAATGCCTAGGGAAAATTGTGGGCATTATATGAACAAATAAGTATGCTCCAGCAAAATGTCAAGCATCATTGTGCTAAATGAAAATACTTGATTTTTACTCTAGAAACCATAACCAACCCTCTCTCTGTGAACCTACGAAAGACTTAAACCTACTTTGCTGCCTGTTCATAACTGAAGTAACAAGCTCAACCCTAATCTGATTCCTCATGTTCCTTATATTTCCAGTGAGCAGTTATACGCTGCTTATGAATTCTTCCTAAGTCCCTTTTTCTCTTTACTCAAAATAGACAACCAGTCTGTGTTATTTATACAATTTCTCTTTAGACAGTCTCTTAGTTCTACACTGAAAAATTGCTTTTTCAAATTTCTGTTAGAACCAGAACAGCAGTCACTCCATATTGCTGACATTGTTTTCTTTTTGTAGGGATTTGAATGACTCAGCATCACATTCTTTATGGTTAGGAAATGTTTTGCAATTTCGCTTTACGATATATCAGTAAAATTTTATGTTTCCCTTAATGTGCCCTCCTGAGATGGGCTTGCCATAAAACTCATTCGTGTGCTGCTGCCACAGTTCTTTTGCTGATTTTTTCCCATTGCTCAACACACATCACTAATGTAAGCCCCATTAACTCTTATTCCCTCCTCAGCTAAGAATCTGACTAAAAAGCAAAGACTGAAATCAATTTCTAAGTTAGGATGAAAATAACTGCTTGGAAAAACTTAGAAGGAAAAAAGCAGCAACAGCCATTGCAATTACTGTATGAAATTTAGAATTTTACAAATGCAAGAAGTACAGATTATAGCTTATTTAAGATGGTCAGGACATTTTAGTTCAAAAATACTGGGCTTGTGCTTGTTCCTCCTAAATTTTTTTATCAATGCAAACGTATGACTACACCTGTCACCTTTTTCTGTCTGTATTCTCAGCACCTGCTGCACTTCCATCCCATTTCCTCTTGACAGAGTCAGATACTGCTTCTGTCTCTGTTTCACTGTGCAGTTTATGTGGCTGATCTGTCTTAGTGCATTTTCAGCATCCTGTTGTTTTAACTTACTTCCAGAGCACCCGGGCCCAAGAAAAAGTATGAAAGGGAAAGCAAAGAGAGGTGCTAGAGGGTGACAATGGCAGGAGAAAACCAGTTCAATGCAAATGAAAAGAAACTGATGCAAACAAGATTGCAGGGTGAATTAGGTGGGACATAGAGGCTTAGCAGAACGTGGGTAAAGATTTGCACTTTAGCCCCAGCTTCCAGGGACTGCTTTATAATTCACAATCACAGAATAAAGACAAACAACAACAGCTCTTACTGACAGCAAGGAATTTCAGGTAAAGAGGGCTGTGCAAAGGCAAAGCTACGGTTTTGAATCTTCTCAGGCAGGGAAGGACACTGAGCCTAGACTTTCATACTTTCAGCAAGTGCTCTAACACTGACCTAGAGAAGAAAAAAGAATGTACTAACAGTTTTGAAAGAGGTTATACGTATTATGGAAAGCTATACCTGAATTCTGGAACTACTTAACATTTCAGAACACTTAGTTTGGATCATCCTAGCAGGACCTATGCTCTGAGCAACTTTACCCTATCAGGATTGGGATCCTTTCTGGACATGCTGAAGACTTCTGCCACTTTGGGAACTTTGAAAGGTAACATGGCAACTTTTCTGGACTTCAGATTTTTAGCATTTAATTTGGATTTATGTGTCTGCAATTCCCTAAGTCATTCTTTAACATCTCAGTTCATAACCATACAAGAAATATACTTTAAAGTCTTTGGATTTTTGATGCAACCAATATTGCAATTGTTCCTATGCTTTTTTAGACTTAGGCTTGGCAGCTTTTCATGCAGATATTCATGGGGCAGGAAGAGTTTTACTGATGTTTCTGAGGTAGTTTTCAGAATAGGCACCATACGTCTTAAATACTGATGATTAATAATAGAGATATACAGATTTGTTTTCATTTTCCAAGAGGTCTAAGGTTAAAAATAGCAAAATTTCCTCACACACCAGACCAAGAATTACATTTTCTGTTTGCTCTCTAACAGCAATAACACATAGAACATTTACTCACTGGCATTACGCATTGTCTCAGTTGTTCCCACCTTACACAAGGTGGCCTTAAAATAGAACTCAGATTCTGATTTATTCAGGAAAAATTCAAAAAAAGATGAAGAACTTGTAAGTAACACTAACGGTATTTGAAGATCCAAGCAGAAAATCAAGCATTCGATTTTAAAATGAAGCTAAAATTTAAAGGAAGATAAACCAACAAAGTTAACACTCAAATTTTTATTTAGTATTCACTTTCTAATAACTGTCCAATGATAACATTTGTGAGTTCAACTGTATACTAATAGTATTGAAAGACTGTATTTTTTTTTTTTTGTCTTGTAGAAGAAGCACTAAAGGTCAGCCAGTGTACTTCCAGGTCAAAATTTCTCCTGACTCGTGTTCTCTTCACACAGAAGCTGATTTAAAACACTGCTCTGTTTGAGAGCTTTCAGACTGGATATATCTTCGCTTACAACAGGCACTTCTTCACTTTGATCCTCAGTTATCACATCTTCACTGTCTGACAGCGTACACAGGAGTGTATCATTTTCATAGGTAGGAAAATAATACCTGAAAGCAACAAGACATGATTACTAGACAGTCACACATTTTGTTTGAGAGGCTGAGATTAGAATTTTAAAAAAGGAAATATGAGCAAGTCTGGTTGTCTGGAATGACAGTAAGCAGCATACCCAAAAAATCAACTGGTATGCACATGTAGAAGAGTCATGGAGAAGAGCTGACAACAGACAAGCTCCTCCTCCTATTTCTTCACCCAAATGATGTCACAACAGAGACTACAGATCCATATTTGTCCCACAACAAATGCTGAACTGAGGTGTTTGAGTTAGAACACTCCCTGTGCTCTACGACCCAGTAGAGAGCATCATTCCCTGGACCCACACAGCCTACTTAGAGTCTGAACCAGTGTTTTGTTACACTCTCTCTCTATTTTCCATGGAAAAAACTATGGGTGAACAGCCAACTTGTTTCGATGCCTAAAGTTAGGTAGACATCATGCATATATCTACATTAGACATGCGAAAGGAGGGGATTGATCTGGTTCTAGAACAATTTGGCAACAACAAACTTCTCTAGCATACTGACTTGAAAGTACAGATCCCACATATGGGGACACTGCATCCTGGATGCAACCAGAAGAACAGTATCTCATGTTCTTTTTATCTTCAGACTGTATAGAGATTTCTAATTCTGAGTAATTTTGAGACCACTTACTATTTTATCTGGGCCAGTAAAGTGAGGGAGCTCAGGGCACTGTTGCATTGGAAAACCCCAGAACTTTCAACTTACTGTTTCATAGAAATTATCAAGTAGAAGTATAAATGCTGGAAGAAATGTATTTGCCCTTACTGTGGTTGATCCCATGTAGACCTGGCTGGCAGGAATGCAATGTGTTTGGTCTCTTCCATATGACTTATCAATCCTCCTTTGGATTCAAACTTCTCCTGGCAGTTGTAACAACGACAATGATGGATTTCTCTTCTGATGAAATTCACTAGCTTTACTTGCTGATAGAAGTTCAGACCTGGGAGAGATGGTAGTGAACAAGCACTTGGGCAACATAAGTCTTAATATATAAATGCTTTCTTGGATTAAGCATAAGGATTGATAAGAGTTTACTGAAGACCAGCGCTGCCTGAATGCTGTATCTTAGCAAGTTAACTGAGTAAGTGCTTATTCCTAGTGGCTGGGAAACTAACCCTTTGTTTAGTGCAAAAACTGCAAACATTTTGCTTCCTCTCTGTCAAAGTCTTTAGGCTTAGTGACAGAGCTTCAGGACGAGGCAAGTAGGTTGAGGAATATTGGGGAATGAGAAGAGAGACTGACTATTGGCATTGTAACCTGGCTTCCCTGGGACAGGCCCAGCAGGCAGACAGGATGTATGGTTCTGAGGATTCCCTGCCCTCCCTCTGCCTGCCTGAGCACAGTGACTTAAGGGACAGGGTGACAAGTGGTGACAAGTCCTGCCTGGTGCAGCAGGCCCGTCTCCTCTGTGACTGCCCCACCTCCCCAGGCATAACAGGTGTGAGCCCTTGCAAGTGGAACCCATCAGTGACGAGGACAATGGTTGACGCAGCAAGGAGGTGGCACTGGGGTTAAGTCAGCCTATGCCCTGCAAAAAACTGCTCCCATAAAGAAAAACAAGACAGGTCATTGCAACAGAAGACTCCCTGTTGCAGGGAACAGAAAGCCCAAAATGAGAACCAGACTCATTTCTAGGGGAAGTCTGCTGCTTCCTTGGGGCCCGGGTTAAACATGTGATGAGAAACCTTCCTACCCTCATGGGTAATTATCTCTTTAAGACTTTTCAGGTGGGCAGTGATGAAGTTGCAACAAGAAGTCCAAGGGCAATCAAGAGAGACTGCAGGGCCTTGGGATGACTGGTTAAGGGGCACAAGTAGTGTTTTCCTCTGTCCTTCCAGTTGCAAGGAATAATGAGGGAAGAAACAGGAAGAGCCAGTAAATCAATACTTGGTTCCAATCCTGGTGTCACTAGAAGAATTTGGGGTTTTCGGATCACGGGTGTGTCAACATGATCCCAGGCCTGCTGGTGACAGATGGGGTACACCTTTCTCAGAGGGGGAAAAGGACTAAAGGACTCTTGCACAGGAGTTAGCAGGGCTCATTGAGACGGCTTTAAACTAGATTTGAAGGGGGTAAGGGATAAAACCAGGCCTGTTAGAGATGAGCCTGGGTCAGGATGCCGGTGCGTTATGTTTGACAAGGCGAAGTGCTGGGTCCTGCAGCTGGGTCACACAACCCCATGCAGTGTTACAGGCTGGGGGAAGCTGCGCGCTAGAAAAGGACCTGGGGGTGCTGGGCGACAGCAGCTGAATGTGAGCCAGCGTGTGCCCAGGTGGCCAGGAAGGCCAATGGCATCCTGGCCTGTATCAGCAATAGTGTGGCCAGCAGGACAGGGCAGGGATTGCCCCCCTGTTTAGCCTGGAGAAAAGGAGGCTCAAGAGTGACTTAATTGCTCTCTACAGCTATATGAAGGGAGGCTGTGGCCAGGTAGGGGTCAGTCTCTCCTTCCAGGTAACAAGTGATAGGGGGAGGTTTAAGTCGGATATTAAGAAAAATCTCTTCACCGAAAGGCTTGTCAAGCCTTGGCACAGGCTGCTCAGGGAAGCAGTTATGTCACCATGCCTGGAGGTATTTAAAAGATATGTAGATGTGGCACTCAGGGACATGGTTTAGTGGTGGACTTGGGAGTGCTGGGTTAATGGTTGGCCTCAATGATCTTACAGGTCTTCCCCAACCTAAATGATTCTATTCTACAGCAGAAAGCAAACATATGCCAAACAAAGCTTTTAAATTGTAAGCAAGTCTTAACAGGCATAATAATAAGAAGAAGAACAACAACAACAATAATACAAAAATAATAATACTTCCAAGTCTCCAGCAGCCAGACCTGGAACTCATACAGCAGGTATTTGTAGAAGCTACTCTGCAAAAGAATCCAATGGGTCTAAAGAAAATAGCACACATCCTTGGCAGTAACAACAGTTCCATAAAAATAAAGTGTTCTTGGCTTGCTTTTGTAAGCTGGCAGAAACAGTTTCCATAATGGAAAAATTAAATGTCTCTACAAAAATAAAACCAATAAACTTGTTTTCTACTATTCTTATGATGTGGTTTTCTCCACACTAGTGGCAAATGCTGACAATTACAGCACCTCTTACTCACCATGCTCTGACTTTATTTTAGGAAAGTCAAATCCATGTGATTTCTGGAGAAAAAAAAAAAAAGGAAGAAAAAAATATCTTATTTCCACTACTTCTACTATTCCAAGTTAAAAACAGCTCAGCTTTTCATGGGCTGACACAGACATATGCATATAGACACACAAACATGAATATATGAAACAAACCACAAAAATTTTGGTTCATCAGAAACTTCCATATTCATATTTAAATACTGTTAAAACAGTTCATTAAAACTGAAACACAGATGCTAACGATAAAATATATTACATCATGAAACCACTGTGATATCAAAGATGCTATTTCTTTACTGTCTGTAGCAGTCTGTACACTCACAAGTAATAGCCAGTCATACTCTCAATGTAAAGCTTGACTTCTCTGCATGTTTTAATAACAGATGCTGGAGGTGTATGCAGTACTTTGGTTCTGTGCTGAAGAGGGCATTCTAATGCAGCAGCTGATTTGACCTTAATAAAGATGTTACAAACACAACTTTTAATTCCAAAGTGATGAAAAAACTGTTATTTAAAAGAAATCTTACCTGCATGTGAAGATACAGTTTTTCTGTGGTGTCTGCTTGTTGTTCACAAAACAGGCAAACTGCACACACAGGATGCTCTTCCCAGTCAGACCAGTCTCTTATGAATAAAAGTCAAAAAGATTCATTTAGTTGTGGAAAAGAGAAGAGACATTTTGAGAAAGGGCAATTTAAATTATGCTTTCACAACACTAGAAATAAATCCAGAGAAACGGAATACTTTAAAGGGGTGGAAAAGAGAGTAGATTTATAGCTGGATACATGATTACAATCTGGTGTAGAGTCTAAAAGAATTACAAAATTGAAAATAACTGAGCAGTTAATGTTAATGTTGGATAATTCCTGTGCAGACAGGCATTAAATCCTACTTGAAACTGTCTGCACTAACAAACAGAATATTAACTTCAATTTCTATCCAGTTTGGCAAGTCATCAAATATTGCTTTCAGTGTCTATTTTTTGAAGGTATTTTAAAATTATTTTATACCTTTCTAATCTTTCAATACACCAGCCGAAGTCATAATCATCAGGCAGAGCTAACTCTTAAGTGTTATTTAATTATGAAATATTAATTAATCTCTTATGCTGCATTTAGACATGTACACAGAGAATACTTTACCGAAACATCCGTTTAAACCCTAGTACTGCTGAGAGATAGAACTATTACTGCAACCAGGCAGAGTCAAGTAAAATTAACCTCAAGTCACAGAGAGAACCAGGAAGATCAGGGACCTGGATACCCATAAATTACTTCCTGCTTATTCAATTTTCTATGGCCAAGGAAACCACCTCTGCAGTGATCTGAGGGCCTGGACCACAAAAGAATGCAGAGGAGGTGGATGTTGCCCTCAATCAGCACTGCTGAGAAGCTTCCTTTGAAATCCTTCTTTAATCTCTAGTTATTACCTTTTTATCAATTTTTTTCATACAATTTCTTCCTCATACTGACATTTTTGATGCTTACTTTTGATTTTTAAATTTGAGCAAAAGCCATTCAATGTTTTCTGGTACAGAAGTAAAAAATAATGCATTTTGTCTACATCATTACAAACCCAGAAGGCTCTTATTTGAGCTCTAGGGAAACAAAAAACAGGCTTGTGGTTGAAGTATGAAGTTTACAGCTCTCATTGCTGAGAAGTGTTTTTAATGAGGACAATTTGGAATTGATTTGATTGGCTTAAATGAATTTAAACTGTGTGCTAACTGTGCACAGCATTTTCCCTGAAACTACTTTAAAAATAATGGTCCTGCAAGTCTGTGTAATGGGCACATAAGTAACTCTTACTCTTCTAGGTTATCGAGTAATTCCCGATCGTCCTCTGACTGCACTTCCTCCCATGACTTTCCAAATTCCTGGGGGGGAAAAAGAAAAGAAAATAAAAAAACATTTCCTGATTCTCATCACACATTGTCACTCAACTGAAAGAACATCTCAGAAGCCACAATCAATCTCTTACTTTGGATCACTTCAGTTTTGCTGTGAATAAAATGTAGTCACACAATACTGCTATACTAAGAATTTTTAAAATAGGAATTATTTTTATCTTTTAACAGGGCATTCCCCACTCTACAACTGAGAGGAAGATGATTTGGCACAGAATTCTCAAGAAAACCAGTGTTGCAACACTTCCAAGGTATTCCTGAGGTGGGTGTGTTATCACTGTCTCAAGTTTGCCCTCACACTCGCTCAATCCAATGCGCCTACCTTGCTTTTCATGCGGCAGGTGCTGCTTAATGCAGCTGTCACACCTGAGGCTTCAGCTACACCAGTCAGTGCCTGTACCTTGTCCAAGGCTGTGCCAGTGAGAACATGGTGTGAACTTAGCTACGGAGTGCTCCAGAAAGGCAGTGTGAGCCAGGGCACAGCCCTCTGAGCTAGACTCCAGTTTGTCTTCCCTCCTCTTCTCAGACATGAACGTAAGCACATCTATTCATGGTGTTCTGTTCTTCCTTTTACTTTTTGTGTTGTTTATTTATACCTTAAAGACCTTCAGCATGAAGTATATCACAATACATTTGTGCAGCGTTCAGCACAATGGCAGGCACTCTCAGCATGACGGAGATATAAATAACAGGCAATAAAAAGCTGAAGGGCTCTACTCAAATACCAGCAGTGATCTCTAGCTAGTGTTTTTCTTTCCTCAGATTCTTCTTGTCTTTAAAAATAAACCCAAGCAAACTAACCAGTAATCAGAATAGTATTTTTGAACCCATGCTTTTGATGGCTGTGGAGGATTCACAAAGATTACAGTTGACGATCTTGTCCCCATTAAAAAAAAAAAGCTAACAGAAGGATAATCCTTTAACTGATTTTATTAAAATATTCCTACTAATAAATATATTTAATGACATCCTTAATAACAAGTATGATTATTGCCTTTATGGTTGTTTGGAAAAAGAAGAAAAAGATATCCATCATTTAACAATTTAATGAGAATTTTTAAAGTTGCTAGTGTCTATCAGGAAAATGATAAACAATTGTCTCTAGACAGCTCTAAACATAATGTCATCATATATTACAGAATGAAAATTCTGTAATTAATTCAGTGATACTACAGGCTAGTGTGTAAGCTCTCTGAGTGAGAGGGGAGACTCATTAATGTCACCATTACTGTGAGACAACACGAAGCCATTAACACCTCTCACCACATGTTCTCCCAGCTGCACAGCAGTTTCCTATGTCTGCTAATGTTAACACCTTAATGAGCAGATAGTTGCTCACAACCACTGCAAAATGAAGACCAATGCTCACTATTTTTTCCCTTTACCAGCTCAAAGTATATCAGCATGTGTTCAAAACAGCAGCCAATATTAAACTTTACCTTTTATTAAAAGGTGAAAGGGAAAAAACATGCAAGAGCTTTGTTATTGCTGCTGTTTCTTTACAGTTTTTCTGCGAAGAAGGCAGAGAGGGATCTTGTAAGAGGTCTCTGTTTCCCTCATCTATTTAGATTCAGAGGAGAAAAAAAAAAAGGAAAAAGCGAAAAGCTAACCAGGTCTTGCATCACTGGAAAATTGCACAGTGAATGGATAACTAGGAACACTGTGATGAAAGTGCCAAGAGACTGAATCTGAGCAATTGGGTGGAAAAGAGCTCTTTGAAACATTCTTAAAAATCTTTCAGGTTTTTTTTTGTTTTTCCTTTTTTTAACACTTTTTCAGTTCTCCAGCTTGATGGGCATCTGGGACCAAGAGCGCCTTTGTTAAGTATTCAACTTTCTTTGCTTTTTCATCCAAGATGCAAGAGCTCCCAGGAATGATCTCTAGAGATTCCCCAGAAATTCTTAACAAAACCAGAGAAAAAATGAGACTTGACATTGTTAATAGTTCAAACACTAGAAAATGCATAATTAAAAAAACCCTGAAGGCCTTGCTATATATTCTAGAAAAAACAACTTTTTCTTCTAAATACTTACTGTGTACCTCACAGAGAGGATAATTCTATAGAAAAGTGAGGAGAGCATGCAAATGTGCGTGGTTTGATAATTTCCTCTTCCAAAATGTAGTCTAAATGCACAGAGATGAAATGCCTCACTGGCAATTTACCTTCTCAACTTGAGTGCAGTTCTACAGGCGGAAAGTCTGTGTGCCTCACTGAGGCAACACACCCCCACTTGAAAAGAAGTGCTGAGATGGGAGAAACTAGAAACAGCAGCTGGTATCTCAAGCAGTGTTCCCTAAAGAGCAGTTCCTGAACTACATGCAAATGGAGTTCCAGGCCTGTGGAGCTCAGAAACTCCAAACATATGTTGATTTCCCCTGCAAATTTTCTCTCGCCCTTCTTCTCACCTGTCTTGCTGTGATCATCTGAGTTATCTTATCTGTTTTATATTGCTGCTGAACTCGAGATGGCCTATTAGGAAGAAGAGATGGCCTTACCCCAGCATTAGTTAATCCATGTTGGATGAATTTCAACATGAAGCATTCCCCCACTTGAAGGATTTTATTCAGTTTTTTTATTTTAAGTCTTGAACTGTCACCAGCTGAGGAAGGGTTTCCCTTTACTATTTTGCACAATACACACCGTGTAAATCAAAAGAGGCTAAATATAAGTAGTGACCCCCATAACAAAATGTTCTTCCCCTGTCCCCCAACAGATAATAGTGATGATCTAGAGCTTGGCAATAAGGAGAAAACATCTTTTTATCTTTGAGGAAAACAAAGGCTTCATGAAACAGGTTTTTTAGTAAGTAGTAGGCACCATTTTTCAGCTGCCTAGCTTAGTTATAAGTGCATTAATTACAGTGATGTTACATACTGTAGACACATGCCATAAGTCAATTGGAAAACAGACATCTGTGCTTCCTACAAAGGATACTCTGTTCCTAAAAGTGCTGCTGGTAACAATCAGGTGAATACAGAAGGGAAGGCCTTGCCAGTCTAGGTTTGCCTCAGTTCCTCTGGGAATAAGAGAGTTTTAATACTGCCTTCTATTCTTTCATGGCCTCCGGCAGGCACCACAGACTACAAAGTTCTTCCCTCTCCATTTTTACTTGGTTCTTTGTGCAAGGTGAGTCATGGGGCCACAGGATAATACAGGCAGAGAAACAAGAAAATTATGTTGGAAGTGGATTTTTTTGAAGACACGAAAAATAAGGTAATCTACATCTATATATCATGGATACATTGTTGCTCAGTTCTTCACGCTCTAGTACCAGTTTGTCTCTCTGAGTTAATACTTCAAGCCCTTCTGAGTAGGATTGGTATGATCTTCCATACTTACACAACAGAGATAAAAGACCTCCAAATCCACTGGGGAACTGACTCTACTGCCCTTCAAGTTATTTGATTAATTGCAAAACTCCCTCTGTAATTCAATATAACTACTTAATAACAAGATTTTGATACTTGCTTATGAAAGAAATTACCTGTGAGCAACAGAAAAAGTCATTGATATGGAAGTAGAAAAATAAATGATATGGAGATAGATCATGACAGAAGTCACAGAAAGTCACAGAATATCAAAATACTTACATAGGAACATGCACTTACACTACTTGTCGCTGTGCCAGATTGGAAAGTTAGGGTAGGAAATTGTCAACACACAGACAGAAAAGCAGCTTATGTCATGAAAACAGATTCTCCCAACTGCACTACACACACAAGTGAAGTCAAAAGCAGAATGGAGGGAAAGGAAGAAGGCAGGCAAGCCTACTGCTCTAAATTAAATCAACGGGAGCTGCGTCATCAGCTTAAAAAGACAAGTAAAAACTGGCCAGAAGACCATGAGGCAATTCAGCATTCTCAGGCCATCTGAACAACAAGCCCTTAAAACTTCTCAGTGCAAAAGCCACAAAATAAAGGAAACTGCCAGCTGCAGCTTAGTAAGACTGTTTTATGCACTGCTTGGTGAAGATAACATGCAACGGAAAATTATAAAAGAAGGACAATAATGTCTCTAAGATGGCTGTAATAAGGAACTATCCATTTAAATAGCTTAAGATCCAGCTGCTGATGGAAAAGCTTTATGATGCACATCCTAAAGGTAAAGTGGATAACACTGTGACAGTACTGATTTTTATCACTACTTAGTTTTATAGTCTCTTTCTGATGAAAAAAAAACTTGATCAAACTGGCATACAGAAAGATCAAAATTCAAACTTCTGTGGAAACATACACAAAACCAGATAAATTGTATGCCTACAGCTTTAGGTTAAGGTGAATTCAATAGCAAATTTTGAAACACTATATCTGTCATTTCAGATATGATATGTAAACCACGTCTGTGTCTTTGCAACTGCATAATTCCCCTGGACATTTAGAGCAATGTGAAGCACAGACCTCTAACACTTACTGATAAAAATGAGTAAATCTTGATAGTACACATAAAAAGAAAAAAAATTCTGGTAAGTTGTGAGGTGTTAGGGAAGAGGAAGCAAAATCACTACATCAAGTCATTACAGAAAGCAGACCTCGTTAACATCTAGAATTTGCTGAACACAGACATAGCTTGAAAAAACCCATCCTATCACATTTAATATAATCCACTGTAGGGCATGTATGTGCAGTACAGAATATTTCTTCCTTACAATGTAAAGGCCAATCTACTAAACTCCTAGTGAACAAACTGAGGTTCTTCCTTTTAGTCTTTTTGTCTCTGTGGAAAAAAAAAAAGGGTTGTCAAATGCTGTTTGGAAAGTAAACACTTTCCACTATGTAGAAACATTCCTAAAACTTTCCTGTGTGCAAATACACATTTAATAGTGAACTATGTCATAAGTGTTTAAGACAGAGTTTTTAGTCTGTTTTCAATCTTTATTTAAAAAAATCTTTTCTTTAAAAGAAAAAATGTCAGAAATTCTGATGTGGGTACAGTCTGAAGGATCAGAAAGACTGAGTAGAAACAGTCCCCTGAGTAGACTGGAGTGTAGACGACTGAAAATGTGTGGAAAGACAATATGGCTGTAGCAGAGCATGTAGAGCCAGACAAAGAACTGTGATCATTCAAGCATGTCCCAGAAGATGTACTGGCACAGATCTTGCACATGCAGTGCCCACTGCCCAATTTTAAACATTTTGGTGGTTTAATATACTTTACTTGGGTTATATTTACTGTTGTCTGTAATTTCAAGGGCCTGAAAGAATACACCCCTGAGTGATGCTACTCAGTGACCAACACCCGAGCTGGTTCAGGCTGGCATGTGAAGGCACTCTGCAAAGTCCTGCCCAGAATCCCAGCTCCAGGCAAAGGGGACCAAGGCCCTGTGTCCTGGGTTGCAGTATATTCTATTACCATTCTCATGAGTTGTTAAAACCAGGTGGGGCAGTGTTTCCTGGCCTCCTCCCTCCAGTCTATCTTTCTGCTAATGGCCCATCAATGCCTTGCCACATGGCTGAGAGATAACTACCCCCCCGGATTATCTTCTGTTAATGAGCCCATCAACACCTGGCCTCATGACTCATCATCCCATTGTGGGATGCTCCGCCCAGGGGGAGGAGCCAGGTGTTCCATCCTGGATATAATCTGAGACTCTGGACACCACAGACACCCTTTCCACTGTATTTCCCAGAGGACAGGAGCTACATAGCCACCACTGGACCTTCCGAGGAGGAGCAGACCCTTCGACCGGACCACCGCTTCGACAGAGCCACATCCACCACTTCAGGAGGACTGCAGCCACCATCTTACTGGACTGCTATCGCCACCCTGATTAACAGGGTGTCAGGTTGTATCCTGACTCTGTCAGTTTAACCCACTGGGGTTTTTTTTCTGCCTTTACCTTTTTTTTTAATCATTATTATTATTTTCCTATTAAATTGTTATTCTGACTTGGTGCCTCCCACTGGTTTGTTTTCAAACTAGAACACCCTGACTGTAGAACAGTTTGCATGGTCTGTGGCCATGTAAGCAGCACTACTCAGACCACGCCTGGATGTGCAAATGAATGCAAATTAGAGACAAAAGGTAATTTAAAAAAGATGCCAAGTTCTGAAAACATAGTATTACATGTAGGACAAGCAGAGAAGAAAGAAACTATCAAAATCACTTGGAACAACTACATTAAATTGAAATCTGTTAACTTCCAAAGGAGAAGTAAACGCTCAGGTCTGTTGAAGGTCTAGAAACATCTACCCTACAGGATGTCACAACTTTTTCCTCACTCTGCAGCAAATACAGGTCAGTTTTCAAAGTCGTGATACTTGAATATCGAGAAAAAAACCCCACAGGTCTCAGATCATAGATCTTTGGAAGAAAAATATAAAATATCACCAAGGGAACTCATTCTATCTTGGGTAGAAGGGACTTGGCAGAGCATTAAACATACAAAGTTTTGTTCTCAGTATTAAAGTAACACTCATGGAGAGAAATTAAAGGGAAAGAGTAGGTAAAACAGTCAAGAATGTCTATTTATAACCTGGATATTAGCACATGTAGAAGGCACAAAGACTACTTCAGGTGAACTATAGTTATTTCTGGGACAGAGCATAGCAGCTTTTGAAGCAGCTCCTATATTCATAAGATGAAGGCAGCAAGTGAAAATCTGTTATATACACATGCACACACTCTCAAAGGTCTGAGATAAAAAAAATATTTAGCAACATACACCTACCTGGAGGCTAAAAACTAACTTTTTTTCTTTCATCTATCATGTTTCATCTTCCTCCTCTTTGCATGTAATTTATACTCTGAAGAGCACTTCCAGCTTCAGTTTTGTAGAAAACAAGCTCAAAGCCAACTGATTTAAGTTAGACCTCCATTTACTTCATTGCTCTATCTCACTTTCCCTTCTGTTATTAAAGCAGAGACTGAGCACTAATGACATGATGATTAGTGTCTCTTCAAGCTACATTCTTGCATCTCTCAAAATCAAATTTCAACAAAAAATGTTTACTAGTGCTTAGTTTGACAATTATCCAGAATATTATACCATAAATGAGCATACTTCTTAAGAATCCTTCACTTGATTTTTGACCTTTATACTAATTGCTGGTTTGGATTTATTCACTTTTAACTAGATAATGTCTGTATCTCTTTAGTCAATTTGCTAATTATTCATAGAACTACTTACCAAGTAATTAATCATATAAAATTTATCATATTCTTTGTTTTTCGCATTGATTCTGCGATGTTGCTTCTTTCTCATGTGATCTTTAAGGGTGTTTTTGTCTCTGAAGACTTTTTCACAGTATAAACACTGCAAGCTAAGATAAAAAGGTAAACAGGTCAACATGGTAAAATGAAAATAGTACAAAATAATAAACTTAAATTGTGGGGTTCGGTTTACCCACTGCTTTTCTGATCACACATTGTTCCCCCACCTTTCCCTTGCCCCCAGTCCTGGCCGCTCCCTCAGGCTCTCCCTGTTGGTTCCTGTACCCCAGCTGTGCCCATGTACTGCCCCTGTGACCTGACAGAACCCCCTGCACTCGGGCCACGGGGCTCTGTGCCTCTGGGGGTCGCCGGGTCGAGATGTGACCATTAAAGATCCTCTGAAACCCTCATGGGGAGATCCTTCTCGCCTCCTTTGCCATCACTGTGTTGTAAAGCTGGTAGCTAGCCGGAGCAAAACTGCGGGGCCATCCGAAGAGGACTACGGGAGGACAGAATGGCTGTCCTGCCCTAAGCAGCCCCGCTGTGCTCTCCAGGAAGGCTGCAGCTTGCTAAACTAAACCTAGTGTTTACAACATTAAATAAGATGGAGTTATATATAGTAAGATTAACCTAAGCATGTCAGAGCAAACTAAAAAAAAACAGAAGGCTTTTTTGAAACAAAAAAAATAAAATTACAAGATAATCTTAAATCACAGTAGAGTCCATCAAACATAGAAATAACAATGACAGAAAATGAAAAACATAGTTAACAGAAAAGTTTACTGTTTTCCCCATATGCAAAGTGGGAGAAAAGTCTGATTATCCAAAATTGGCACAGAAAGGCTGCTGATTGCTCAGCGTGTGAGCTCTGTAACTCAGCATGGACTTACACTGACATCCAATCCATCTGTAATGGCTTCTTTGTAATTCAGAGTGAAAAATACCCAACTCTGAACATAGTACTTATCTTTTGAAACAATTTACATTAGCTAAATAGAAAGTTTTTATAGTTCTACCTCAACAGGGAGGGTAAATGAAAGTTTGCCAGGGTGGTCAATGGGTTTTGAAATCCTAAGAAATAAAAATCAGTAAGTGAATTCATATCCACGCACACACGCACATGCATACATGTACATAGACATGAAGTATCATATAGGTGTATATACACATTACTCAAGAAGGTGAAAACATTCATTAAAAAATGAGAATTTTACCACAGTATGTCTTCCAGAGCAATTCAAACAAAACAGAAGTATATGCACTGCTTTAGATCAGCATCATAGAACTGTTTTGGTTCCAGATTCCCCTCAGCTCTTTTGTGTGGAGCAGGAATTCAGGATTCTCAGTATCATTTTGCCTTCCAAGACATTTAAGAAGTTTTGAGTTCTCCCTGTGCTTGCAGACTTCAAATCAATATTGCCTTGCTGGTGAATCATAGGTCTGATGGCAGAATACATCCATGAATTTTACTGTCTGCTTTGCTCCACCTGCTAACAGCAAAATGTTTGCTCTACTTGAGAAAGGCATCCCCAGGAAGAGTACAGAAGGCTTTCTGGCAGCATACATAATGTAGTCTTATTTGCCTGAAACAAGATTTTTCTCCTCTAGTAATTTATTTTCAAGTACTATTCTATTAGCATAGCTAATAAGCCTATTCTCAGCAGTAGGGAGATGGCCTTTCACTACTCTGGACACAATTTCAGCATGTGCTTTAACTACAGAGAGGGTCAGCTTTGAGAAAACTCCCTCTAACTGAAAGCCTCAGGTCCTACTGATGAACAGCAGAGTTGCAAATTATCAGTAAGCATGGTAATTCAGTGCATTAGGGAAAACCAATGATAAAAGAAAAGGCATTCTTAATATGTCTTCATTTCTGGAAAAAGTTAACACCTATCTATCCCCTTCTGCTCTGGGTTTACTCTGTAAGCAGTACAAAAGGGAGAGAGCAAATGTCCCATAGTAATGGTATATGGAGGCAAATGAAGACAGGCACAAGGACTCTTCATCCAGTGATTAAAGAGATGTTTAGCAAAAAGTTTGTTATGATGAGGAAGAACATTAATGCTAACAGTTATGAGAAAAAGGCATGTGCTATTACTGATGTCAAGGGACACTGTGCAATGCATGACTGAAACATTGCACTTGACTTCATACTATGAACTGTCATGAATTAGCTTTCAATAAGTCAACAGAAAGACTTCTAAGAGGACTCACAATAAACTTACATGCTCTCTTTGTTTCTTTGTAACTAGCCACAAATGTGGAATTCATTTTTACCTACTATTTCCAAGTTAAAACAAATACGACCCAAGTTTATTGAAAACAAACAAACAAAACTCTACTTACTTGTCAAGCTTCCCCTGTAATACAGCCAAAAACTCATAGCAGTTCACAATGTTATCTGGCAGCCCAATGTTAAAGGCGTGCTCTCTTGCCATATGATTGAGAAGGACAGATCTACAAAAGACATTCAAATAGAATGTTACACGTTTTTGGATACACATGAGAATAATTCAATTAGTGATTTAAAATACACCAGTGGCTCTAAAATTGCATAAAAGCCAACATTAAATAAACAGTAACAGTCATGCTGCCACTGCTAGAAAAAAAAAGCAATTTTATTGAAACAGGAAGTTTTTAATTTTCAGCTCTGCTGAATGTTCAGCAACAGTTCAACTGCTCAATCCACATGCATGAAATATAATCCTTTAAATGAAAATTACAGTATAGTTTATTTTGACCCTCACTGTTAGCAAAGCTCATTCATTACCCTGTGTAAGCAAATCACACTTCAAACAAGCCTCTTGAGAAACATTCTAAAAAGCCATTTGTCAGACTTCTCTATGCTGGTCAGCAGAGCAGAAATTCTTGGATGCGATGTGCTTTTACATCAATACTGCTTCACACAGCACTAGCAACGTGAATGGCACTCAAAAGTGTACACAAATAAACATAATGGATGTTCAAATAAGATATTCCTCTAATAGAGATGTACTGGTTAATTCCTTAGGTGCCCAACCTCTCTCTATATGCCTCAGCTTCTGCTTTTGGGGACTAAATAAACATCCGCATGTTGACACTTGCTTTTACCATAGTCCAGGCATGATTTTCAAATGTGCACTCTGCCTGTCAGGCCCAAGAGGAAGCAGAGGATGAAGTTCCTGGGGGCTGAACGATGTGAACTTCACTGCACCAGACAGTAGAGAGGGACACTCATAGAACATTGGGATGACCTGCAGAATATGACCCCAGGTTCTTCTACTGTTCCAGATTACCAGAACTGCCCACGTGAACAGACTTAGCCTCTCCAACTGAAACTGATTTACTCTGAATAAACAAAGTTTCTTTGGAGCATGCACTTCAATGCAATTCTTGCTTGCACTTGACTGATGCTGTAAAGCACTCTGTTCTCACTCTAATTTTCCTCTCCTCTTTTTCATTTGATAATCAAATTCACACTAGTTAGGTGAGCTTTAAATAGTAAAATGTGCAACTGGATAAAAACGTTTTTTAACCATCACACTGGCTTATACAGCTCTCCTTTCGCTGAAACAGCTACCAAAAAAAAGTTTCTCTAAAATGGTTCATTCCCAACTCCAGTGTGCTGTGTAGTAGAAATAATTGCAGTGGAATAAATAAAAATGTTTGAAAAGTAGGACAGAATCTATTTAAAATGGCACTTCAGTTGAAAGAAATACTTAAACTGTACTTTAAAGTTAATTCTACATTCTGAGTCCTACCATTATGCATTAACTCATTCAATGACATTGAAAACATAAACAAAGATGCTGAGTAGATATCAAAAAAATAGAACAAAAGCAAACAGGGCAATAAGCAAACCTGTTTCCTGTGAATTCTTGTTCACAGAACATACACATACTATGAAAACTTGTGTCATATCTCTCTTGTTGTTGCTGTTCTAGAATTTCTCTCTATGAAAAGAAACAGATATAGTTATTCAGACAAAACCATTCCATCACATAAGCTTATTATACGTATTTATCCTTACTTGTAACAATGAACATACAAAATTCAAATGTTCTGCTGACACAAACCAGATGTTAGTATGTTTTGAGTGTGGGTTCTTCCAAAAATTCCAAGTTTTTCCAAAGGCAGTATGCATCCCAGTTAAGTTCCAGTAAAATTCTCTTAACTTTATATATGTGGTGCATGGAAATAAATACAATCCACAGTGAGATCTTATGCAACTATTTAAATAATTCTGTATAAAACCTGTCAGTTTATTGGTTCTACCTGTGATTCAGGTTTACCTCTGGTATCAGTGAGCAGGTTTATGGGTAATCACCTAACGCCCAGCGGAATGACAAACTCAGTGGCTAATTGCAGGCAACCTAGAGGGCTTTTCCCTAATACAGGACACAGCCCTGGCAGTTTCTGTAAGAAGCTGTGGCACATACAAACCCAGGGAAAAGGAGAAGGTCCTTGCCTTAACCCTGGTTCTGTTTAAAGCAGGGCAACAGGCTAGGTCAGACACTTTACAACACTTGGTGCACTTTTTTAACAACAACAAAATCAAGCAGCAGGTGATTCGTCTCTGTTGCTGTAACAGCAGCAGTGTAGTAATACTGTGGAGTTACTATGCCCTTCAGGTTGAAAAGCCATAATCATCTGGGACGTGGAAGAATCAATGCCTGGATTACAATTTAGAGTATTTTCAGCCTAGCAACATACTACTCTGTACTTGTGTTTTAAGTACTGACAACTGGGAAAGGATTTAATTTCTGTGCAACACAGGTGCTACTGCCTGCTTTCTGACATTCTGGATCCTGACTGAATTTCTTAGGGGATTTTTTCAATCTCTTTATATCTTTAGAACCTGCAGTGAAATTTTGTGTTTCTCACCTGCCTCTTCAGTAACTCTTTTATGTGGATTAAAGCCCAAATTTGTTCATAGGGTACATCTGCATTACACTCAGCTACACCTGTTGGATGAATGCCAGAGAAGATAGAAAAGAAAGGAAAAGAGAAAAGAAAGGAAAGACACAGCCCTTAAACCACAGAAGAAATGAGAAGAATGCTTGAGCTACTGTCATGAAAGGCCCCAATGCGTCCTGCAGTGCAGACGGGCTGGTGTGGATGTACTACACCACGTCCCGCTGTCCACTGAGAGATGGCAGGAGGCTGACACTGGGCAAATAAATGTGCTGTCTGCTTCTCTTCCACAAAAGCACCATGTTGCACCCAGTGAAGGGCAGTGGGGTGATAAGATGCCTGTCAAGAGTGCAGTAGAGTGCTGCACCTGAGGTGCACTTGGCCTGGGGTCCATGGATGCTGGGAGACACAGGCACACTGTGCCACAGCCCCTTCCAGGGCCCATATTCAACCACACCACTTGGGAACTGTAGCTGTTGCACATCAGCTAAGAGTCTGTTACCCTGAAAATACAGATGCTGGGCCTTTCTTGTTTGTTTTTGTACTACAAGGTGTACATTTTATGCTGGAGTCATGCTCAGCAGCACCTACTCACATTTTAGGCTGTACCTGCTCACGTCCTGCTGCATTATGCAAAACGTCAGCTCACAGAAATGTAAATTCCTATTTTTCAGGGCTGACTCTGGAAAGAGATGAATGGAGCACACCTTGTCAGAGCCCTTCAGCAGAGATGCAATTAAGAAAGACTGCTCCATGAAGGCAGTGAACTTCCCATACCACATCAGTAGGAACTGGGGCTTTCTCTGGTACGTGGAGCTGCCCCCTCTCTCCACTCAGCAGCATATTTGACCCTGTTTGGCTAACCTTGGATTTGAAACCAATATAAACATAGTTTATATACTTTGTAAAAAACACTGGAAACAATCTAAATGGAAATCAAAAGTGATCATGTCCAATTTGGATAGAAAGGGTTTAAAAGCGCCCACCCTCATTAACGATATTCCAATGTAGCTTCTTGATTTCATTTACTAGGAGGAAAAAAAGTTTTCTGCAGTATTTGGCTGCCTAACTCCAGATTGCTTACTGAAGCCCTTGTTAGCAGCTGCTCTCAGTTATGTCTGAGGAGGAAGGAGAAGCATACTGTATTCTCCATACAGACGATGCTACTGCTACTCCACTCTCTCACCCTTCCCATTTCCCCCTACACCGGCACGCTTGGCAGCTGGGAAGCTTTGACTAATCCAGCATTGTTGCTTTACCAATTTACTCAACAGAGTTTAAAAAATATTTTCCAAGGTAGACCCTCCTTTTTAGGAAATACTGGCATCTTTCATTGCTAGAGGGAACTTTCCAAACCAGAAGGCATATCTGATACTTGGACAGGTGAGGAGTTAAAAGCACCAGTTCACATCAAATACAGCAAAAGCAACAAGGCTGCTCTTCCCTACAGACATTTCCAACCCTCTATTTCACTGCTGGGACTCTGAAGGGAGAACAGCAATTACAATAACTTACATAAAACGGAGATTTTTCTGAGCAGAGACATTCTGGTAATGAACGTCAAGCAGAAACTGAAGTTATGAGGCAGGAAATGAGCAATTTGCTTAAATACTTGCACCAGCTTCCAACCTCCTTGAACGTTTGGGGATGTCAGCATTAATTCATCTTGATACTAACACCAAAAATACCCAAAAACACTTCCAAAAAATATGTTTGTTTCCTTTTTTTTTTCTTCTTTTTTTCCTGTACCTCACCCTTGATTCCAGCTGACTCCACAGAGATTGGGTTCAAAATGAACACTGGAATGACTAACTGGGACAGGCACAAGGGATTGTTCCTCCAGCTGTCTGTCCCATTTGCTCTTAGGTTCTTGCTTTCATCCCTACTGCTTCTCTTCTTGAGTTGACTCAGCTACTGAAGTGATACAGGGTAAAATGTAAGTGATACATCTGTAAAGGCTGTAATCAATGACAGGTCAGATGACTTGGACTTTGAAGGGTACTGTGACACTGATGTAGAAGACACTCAGCTCATTCAGGAAGCTGAGTCGATTAAAACAAAAGGAGGAAGAGTTTCATGGTATGATGAAAACTAACTATGTAAAGATGTATGAGAAGAAAGAGGGCTGAAATTGCATTAGACACATTAGACACATACCACAGGCTGCCAAGCTGAAGCAGGTGAAAGGTGAAGTTTGTTTGAACTAAGACGAGCAAAAAAAAGATGGAGACAGGCTAACATAGTAAAATGAAACAGTGAAAACTGACCTTCCCCTATCCCCAAACACATTAGAAATAAACAGCAAAGAAGAGCAGAGATCCGATGAAGCAAGAGACCAAACACGAGCAAAGAGGAAAGTTTGGAACATTGAGTCTAATGTTGTCACAACTGTTAAAGAAATGCATTTAAAACAAAAGAAAAAAACAACCAAGATCAGCAAAGGATAAGAAAGGGTTAAAGGTTGGACATTATATGTATTCAGATCTGACATAATTTACCCAACAGTCAGATGAAACTATTTCTGACCATTAGTATGACAAGTCTTTATAAAACCATAGAGGACGGGCAAGATTCCAGAGCGCTTGAGAAAAGCAACTAAATACCCAGCATAGGCAAAGAAGGGCCTATAGAACTCAGAAGTAGGTATTGACATGCTGACATTGCTATCTACTCTGTAAGCACTTCTGATGTTGCATTACACTAAACTGGGCTAACATCTCCATCCCTTCCAATGTACAGCTTCAACCTCCTGAACCTCATCTCAGCTAAAGACTGTGACAAACTGGGGATCATATGAACAGCTCTTCCTGGGAAGCTGGTACAGCTTGCAGTCTTGGTGAAGACTTCTCTTCCGTTTCTTTACTTACTGGGAGAAAGAGAAGCCTCCTCACCCTAAAACTACCAGTCAGATGACAGGTGAACAATTTAATACATGAAAGCAAGACAAGGTCAGTGCTGTTGTACGAAGTACGTATTTTCAAAAAAATAGGTTTGAGGATGTTACATTTTTTACATAAAGAAACACCCAAGTGGCTTATATTGACACTGCCCCCCCATGTACCTCTAGTTTTGCTGCCAGGACTACCTTGGCTGGTACTGCTGCACGACTATAAATTCTTTGTCAAGACTGTGTTTTTCCAAAAGACCGTATCTGTTTTGTATTTCACAGCCTTGTCAGCTATTTCGGCAAGCTGTGCTCTCTAACCTACTTCAGGCTCATTCCTTGGCCTCTCTCAATACATCACAGTCACCATTATGTCTCGGCATGACATCCACCTTGGCTAGCTCCCTGCTGCAATACAGCCTGAAATACTCCTAAACTGGAGTTTCAAATCTGCAGAACGAAATGCTTCAGGCAGCACATTTTAAAGACAGCATTTGTCCTTGTTTGGGCTTGCTGTTGGAGACAGCAGCTAGGATTCAAAGGATACAGAAAAATCACCAAAAGTTGTATGGTTCTGCTCTTTGTTCTACGCAACTCACATGAGCCCATTTGCCAGCTCACTCTTAATTGCTGGACTTGTCTGGAGGTAAAAGGCTTTACAAAGCAAAATAACTATTTAACTTGCAAGACAACGCTCAGATTGCAGCAAAAGGAAGTGAAAAAATAAACAGACTTTATTGCTGTAACTAAAGCAGTGACTCCATTAGCCCCAACTACAGCTGCAGCTTGATTTCACAAAATCCTTCTGTAAAAACTGAGGATACAATTCTGATATTGAAAACAGTGATAATTGCAAACTACTTTGCACTACAATAAGAATGCGTATCTCTTTATTTTCTAATTTAATTACTCTGTAAACAAAACCAGCACTTCCTTTGGGCTAAATTCTCCACTCATTCCAGAGTTTGAGGAAATGTCTACTTGCAGAGGAGATGAGATTGCTCACCAGCCAACAGACTCCACATGCCCTTGGCACTCCAGTGGAGAAAAGGCCTACTTGGTATAGAACTGCACAGTACAAACCACCACAAAATCAGAAACAAATGCTCTTTAAAAAACAAACAAGTAGAGTTCAATTTGTAGCAGCTGGGAGGTATTATTTGTAATAAGATGGTTCTATGAAAACATCAGCTGCATGCTCAATCACACCCCTTTTTCCTTCCTCAAAGCCACAAACACGATACATGCTTGGGAAACAAACATCCTTATGACACTGCGTGCCCACATGCAATATTCAAGATGTCTTTCACAAACCCAAAGGGATTGTTGGAAACTGTAAAAGATACAGAGAAGTGCAGCAATGATGCACAGTGAAGAACTACCAGAGAGCATTCCTCAACCTCAAATCACCTAATCAATGAGGTTGCAAAGGATCTCTGGACAGCAACAAGTCCAACCCCTGTGCCCAAGCACAGGGTTACTTCTCTACATGGTTGTTGAGTTTTGTTTTGACTTTCTCCACAGATAAAGAGTTTACAACCTCTCTGGCCAACTTGTTCTAATGTTTGACCACCCTCACAGTAAAAAAGGTGTTTTTTTGTTTTCAGGGGGAACTTTCTGATTTTTAATTCATGCCCATTACCTCTTGTCCAGTTGGTGGGCACAACTGAGAAGAATCTGACTCCTTTTTCATTCCCATCAAGTATTTATACACATCACTAAGTTCCCCTGTGAGCCTTGTCTTCCAGACTTAACAGTCCAAGCTGTCTCAGCCTCTCCTTGTACATAGGATGTCACAGTCCCTTAAATATCTTTGTGACCCTGCACCAGAGCTGTTCAAGGAAGTTCATATCCTTCTTGTACTGGGGAGCCCTGAGCTGGACGCAGCACTACAGGTGTGGTCTCAGCAGTGCTAAGTAGAGGGGAAGGATCATCTCCCTTGACCTGACTGCAACAGTCCTCCCAATACAGCCCAGGATGCTGTTGTCCTTCTTTGCCATGAGTGTGCACTCTAGCACAGGACTAACGAAAGACATAATGTAAGGCAGATAAATCAGGAGACAAATCATGAATGGTTTGGATAATACTAAGGACAAATTCTTCACTACCTCTTCTAATACAAAAACCGGCCAGGTGTGACATGACAGGCTCAAAAGGACGAAATAGATGGTTCTCTCCCAGTGTTTGGTCAAGCTGAGCAACTCACTCCTGCAGGTAGTGGGGATCCTGGAAGTTTTTGTGGGTTCAGAGCTGGAGGTTCATGTTGCTGAATCCAGAAATTTTTGAGCTGCCGATTGCAGGAGACTAAGTGAGTATTTTGGGAAAGAATCACCACTAGATCAGAAGACAACACATAGCAGAGACACTTAGCTGCTGTCAAGTGATCTAGACAAACCTTTTTTACTGATCCCAGATCGCTTTGGAAGAGAAGCATGCTAGGTATGAGTGCATCAGCTGTATTTTTCTGAGTCCATGCCAATCCAATGGACCTACATAGGAATGCAGGTTTCAGCTCAGGCAACTCCAGCTCTGTGGGAAATCCCCAGTGGAAGAACCACCACATTTCTCCTTTGCAGGAGCTGGGATCCTATGAAAAGCTGTGTAAGATTTGTACATATTCTTCCAGTTCTGGGGATTCACCCGTCATGTACTTCAAGCTGAAGAACATTACTGTTACCAGCAAACTGAAACAGCTCTCACAGAGTAGCTGAACCAACTGGATTTTGCCTGCCAATCCTAATTTCCCTAGGACTAGAATTTGTGTTTTGTAAGGTTCTCCTTCATTCTGAACGCGTATCACTCAAGGTGTCTTTATTTGCATGCTGTGTTTGTACAAACTTACAATATAAACATACCAGAAGAAACAGCATAACAAAGGGTTAAAAGGCCTGTGTTGCCAATTCTCAGGACACAGCTGTCAGTACTAAACTGAGGAATGTATTTATGAAAAGCCCAAAAGGCCTGCACTCTAACATCTCACAGTAGACACACGGGGCATTCTGCATCACCAGCAGAATAGCCTGCATCCTAACATGAGGAGATTGTCAACAAGGCTGCTATGTACCATATACCATTAATTTCTAAATTAGCCCCAACAGCAAAACCAGAGTCCAGACGTGATTTCAAACAAGAAAACAGAAAAAAAACCAGGTCAACAACCTGGACTAAGACTCCTGGAAGCTGGTCAGCATGAGTTTAACTTGAAGGACCATCCATTCAGAACTGACTGCCTAAAAGTTCAGCAAGGTCTGTTCAAAGTACTAGGTTGCCATCACCAGGCAAGAAGAACCGAGTGGTTCCTGTGGACTTGAGAGCTGGCATTTCTTGTCCTTTGCATCTCACAGAAGCAATACTGGCCAGCCTTCCTCACTCACACACCATGGTGCTTGTGAATATGAGACTGTGAATTAATGAAATCTGGGAGAGTGCGAATGCACAAAAACAACTTGCTCAAAGATTTTGTAGATAAGTATCACTTTCCCTGCTCACAGTATCGCACACCAAGTTTTATTTTGCTAACTTCCCTAGATGTATATCATCACATGAAAGATAGTGTGTCAACACTGCAGATCCTTGCAAGAAGAAAAATGTTCAGCACACTCAGCCTTTTTCAGTTTTCTGGGCGTTATTTTCTACTTTTGTGGAACACTGACATACAACCTGTAAATTTATCCCAAGGAAAAATCTATAAACAGGGGATTTGTGTAAGTTTGTGCAGCAGCTAGGGAAATGAACTTAAAAAAAAAAAATTCATAATTTTGCCATCTAGCAAAAAATGCTTTCACTTTAAAATGCCTACTAAGTTATCATACATTACTCTATTGGTATGTTTACCTTAAAAATGAAACAACAGTAATTTCTTACCAGTCTCTTTTGCTGAAGCTGTTCTCTAAGTAATCTGTCTTCTGGTAAAGCATCACATAAAAGAAAATAATTGTCCTGTTCCTCTGTCAAGAGATTAGAAAGTGTGAGTAAGGAATGGGAAGTTGCAGCTGCTTTGAATATTTCTGGCACATAATTTGTTAAGTCTTTGGAATACGTTAACAATGTAAGAATATGATTTTTAATCTACAAAAGTCAGTTCCTTTAATTTCATAATTTAATGAAACATGTTTAAATATTTGTGTATATTCATATTGGAGTATGAAGGCAAAAGTCTTGTATAGCTTTTCTCCACTACCAGCTTTATTCATTTTTATGATGGTTCTTCTGGATACATAAAACAATTACCATTTATATTAGTTACAGATTAAAGGCAGCATGAAAGAAACATGAAATCACCTTTAATTTTATCTTATCAGTTATTTCCCTAAGTGTCAGTTTTCAGTAGCTATCATAATGTGGTTTGTCCTCTGCTCTGACCCATTACATTACCTTTCACCATCAGATATTTTTCCACCTGTGAATATACACAACAACTGTTTAGTACCATACATTGAGACTTGCCTAATTTACATTTTTATGTATATGTTTCACACATGTTTTATCTTTAGTAATCTTTTTACTATTTATGGTCACATCCAGTTGAAGAAGGCAACAAATTTTATTCAAAGGAATTAAGGTTATTCAGCATGCACAAAAATACAAAAGAGAATGGGTTGAGATAAGAACAATTTTCTGGAGGGGGAGAGGGAGGGTGTGGAGGGAGCGAGGGAGAAGGAGAGTGAGAGAGAGAGAGAGAAAGTTCATTGATATTTCATAATTCTGGTATTCAGGTGCTTGATTTGCAGTTTTCAAACTGAGTGGTAAGCGTTAAAATTTCAGAAGCAAAAATGTACATATGTAAGAGAAACAGAAATTATGATATTTGGAGTGATTTTCATGTTTTCCAGGGCCACTTTTCTTAAAATTATTTTGAGTAATCAAAAAAATTACTTTCATCCATTTAGTACACAGTTTTCACCTTCTAACTATCTCTGACACTAGCAGTGTGCATTGTTTCCTTTCTTTTAAGGTCTCCATTGAAAATTAAAGATGCAGAGCCCTAAAGTTCTTATCTATTTTAGGTAAACTATGTTTTTCTGTTAGAAAAGGACAGCCAAAATAATGCATCAGCTACTTCTGAGAAAAACACTTCCTTCACACAGTCAACACTGTCCCTACGATGGAATGTGCCACCATACCAATGCAGCAGAACAGCGACCTATGGTTTCAGTCTTGTGCTGGAGCCCAGAAGATTGCAGAATTGTACTGCTTCTGTGAAGATAATGTCTCCTGCCACCTTTGGGGCAGTGAGCACCGTGGCAGGGGAAAGGAAGGGGTGTTGTCACCCTGATGTCCAAGAAGAATTAGCAGCAACAGTGCAGGTGGTGGGCAGGGTGAAGTCAGAACAGGCAGCTCACTGGGAATGTTTCTCATCATTTTGGAAGGATGGTCACCAATTATTTATGCTGTGGGTACTGATGCCTCCCCAGCCACGATATGAGCAGCTCTGCTTCCAGGCCTTGATTTGCAACGGGCCCCAGTTCACAGCGCATTTAAGCATGTATTGAGCTCATCCTCACTCAGCACAGTGCTGAAGCACATGTTGTAATCCTTGGAAAAGGTAAGTTTAAATATGTGCTTAAGAGTTAAACATTACTTCTGTGGTTTTCTGACCTAGTGTCAGACACACTTGGCGGATCAAAGCAGCAGTATATGCCAGAAATTATCACATGATCTGCCCATCAGAGTAAGCAAGCAGCATACGTACCTAATGGAGCTTTTGAATTTGTTCTTATCACGGTACAAAAGTCTGTGATAGGCTGTTCTGCAAACCTCCTCTTCCAGTGCAAGATGTAGCTTTAAAAATAAGGGGGAGATGATCAGTGAAAAAGGAAACACCAAAAAACTTTTAATAAACAATTGATCAGCTCTTGCTTTTTTATGCTCTAAATTCTTCAGTGTTTTTGTTTCTTTGTTTAACTCCTGTGTCCATTTTTTCTTCCTTCATATTAGTTTTCAATTTTATGAAATTAATTCAGTTTCACTCAAACTGGGTTTAACCATGCTGTCAAAGTTAAGAACCCAATAAGCAGATTTGCACCAAGCTTTGCATAAACACTGTGACCTATTCACATCTTCAGACAGAAGTGCCACTCAGATGCATCTTTACTGAAAAGCTATATTAGAGAGCATTCTCAAATTCCCAAAATATTGCGCTCTGTGTTCTGCAAGACGCAGTCAGGAAGCTGAAACTCAGTAAAAACACCAACTTGACAAAAGTGAGGTTTTGGCAGGTCTCCTGTGGAGTTACAGGGAAAGCCGTAGCTTGGCAGACAACTGAAAAGACAGAAAAATGAAGTCCCTGAACACCTGGGGATAAGATAGCAGACAGAATAAGAATAAGCCCTAAACACATCTTGAAAACTTAACCCATCAACTACCGTTGTTTAAAAACATTCTGTACTATCTTTGTTGGTATTACAGCTGCATCAACAGAACCCAACTGAGATTAGATTTCCACTGAACTTGGAAGCTACTGTCTAACCAAGAAGAAATCATCATTTCATTTATATGATGAAGGGAACCAAGCAATTCTTGTGCTAATTATTCAGAATTTTACTATAAAATATAATCTGAACATGCTTAAGTGCTTGCTTGTATTTATACTCATGTATGACATAAGTCATGTGAGAGTTGGTAAGGTAAAGGCTATTCAATGATTGCTTCTTATTATGTGCCATCAAATTAAGAAAAGAATAATTAAAAAAATCAGATACCATTATTATGAGGGCATTTTTAAATAGCTGCAGCTTTTAATACTTGTGCAGTCTGTAAGTTTACTTGCCACAGCTATCACATCCCATAGCCTCTACCATCTCACCTAGTATATTTGAGGACTTCAACTGCAGCAGCCAAGGAATCAGCACATCTTTCTTTCTGCTAACTCTGACATGGAGAGGACTAACCTCTGGTGCAGCAGACAGCTGAGCACAGTGAAGCCAGCACATGTGGCTGAGGCTCATTCAGCAGCATCATCAGATGTCAGTAAGCGAGAGGTGACTCTTTAGTTGTCCCTCTGCCTATCCCACTGTTGGCAATGCACATTGAAAGAGTTGCTACACAGAACTGCAATTCCTCCAGATTAAGTCATCCCAGAGCTTTTAGGACATAAATGTGCAAATGAAGAGATTTCAAGAGCTCATTTAATAAATGTCTCTCCCTTGCACTGAGAGAAATGAACACTGGCACGAACTCACTTGCCCACAACTGTTTGTGTCACGGAAGTTACAGTTAAGGGATTTTGTATTATAAGACTTAACCCAAATAATCAACGACCAGAAAAAACCAATGCCTTGTCATACTTCCAGGGAGACAGAATGAGTGATCATGTTGAGTCATAAAGCAGAAGCTTATTCCCCTTATCTCTTCCCTCTGCCCTTATGCCAACTTATCTTTATTCTTCAAAGTTAAAAAAAAAAAGAAAAGAAAAAATTTTTCCACTAGCACTGGTCTTTTCTGGATTATCCCCTTCTTGCAGTTCTGTCAAGAAATGTATTCCTAAGACTGGCTGTAACTCATTGCTAAGTATAAAAATAATACTATCTTTTCAGAGTTGATCCCTGTATTTTCCACACCTCAGTTTGACACTTCAGAATATACTCTCTTTTTTGTGCATAGTATTAGACTATTTTACTAATACAGCAAATCAGAGAAAGCACACTTCAGAGTAACAACTCCATCATTTCACGTCCTGGGGCCACTTTCTAGAAGATTTGGCTACCTTCCAATTGCATTAGCAGCAAAAAGAATCCAAATGGGCACTTTTTGAAGTGGTGATTTTAAAATACATTTCTATTAATGCAAAATAATTCCCCCGAGCACACTTGAACTGGCGGTCCATGACTGAGCAGCTCCAATTCCTTTGTTTACCTGAAGATACTAGTACTATCTCCAAAGAACAGTACATTCTCCTTCTGCCTGCCTTCAGCAGAAAAGCAAACAAAAGCTACCATCAGTTTTCAATTTTAAACAATGTTAAGCTCAGACATCTGATTAAGGATTTATATGGCTTACATTTCTCTTACTGAATTATATTGTATTCTTTTTTTTTTTTTTTTTTAGTTTTGATAGACACAAAGTCTTGGCTTTGACTGAGTAACTAGTAACAGAAGACCTACTAGAAAACTCACTTTAGTTGAGAAAATTATTCATCTAACACTTAAACACTACAGCAGAACTATCTACAGACTAGCAGGTACTGTCTAGCCTTCCTCCTGGCCCATACATTACTGTGGAAAGCAAAATGCCAAGCAAGTACCTCGTCTCTGAAGCTACAAGCCAGCTGGGGCCATGCCAGCTACTGGAGGAAGTTAAGAGAGAGAAAGCCAAATGTGACCCTGGTGAGATGATCAATGACACAGCTGTAGAAGGAGTCACAGTTGTATGCAGATCACAGCACTGCAAAGCACAGTTAAGGATTAAATGTGATTTTGATGGGGGAATACTGTCAGCTTTAAAATAGCACAAACAAATTTCATCCCAGAATGTGAGAAATCCTGTACTGGGCAGCTTCTGCGTACAATATACAGCTTTAGGACATTGTACAGGGGTAGAAATAGTCTTGCCCTACACAAATAAAACCCCAGATTAGGAGAGCTGATTGTCTGGAATGGGCTTTCCTAAAAACCAGCTTTCTAGTTTGCACACAACTTGTTAATTAGTGACAGGACCTGAGAAGACCCTAGGATATAGCAAAAAAATGCCTAACACGGGAAATGCCATGTGTTCTAAAACTGAGCTCATTAGTCCCAGCAACATCTAGGGACTAGGGAGAGGGAAGGGAATAGGAAAACAACCTTACAGTCCAGCAGCAAATTGCTCATAAGAAAATTTAACAGAAGTCCTCCCACAACACCTTTTAAAAAAGATGATCTCTACATTTCCAAAGCTTTCCATAACATCTGCAGACATACACACTCATTTTAAATGATATAACCCTTACCTTCTAAAATCTGCAACCAGTTTCACATCTGCTATGACGAGCTTGTGTTCAATAATCATGTGCTTCAGGAGCTGGTTTTGTTCTGCTAAGACATAGCATTCTTTGCAGAAAATACAAGGCACATAGGGAGAACTTCCTACTGCATCAACACCACCTGGACTTTCTGGCAGAGACAGAGGCTCCAAAATACACTCGGTATCTAAAATAAATAAAAATAATAATTAATTTTGACTAGATAAATAAATGTGCATCTCTTGGAGTACTTTTAGGTAGTACATGTAAAACCTGTTTGAGTCTTGGTTTTGTTGCATGGATCACTTCAGGAGCAAGATAATTGGAAGAGGGTTGACTGCATTGTTTCCAAGGACAGTGGGAAGTTAGGACAGGACAGTTCTCAGGTATCTGTCCCAAATGAAACTCCCAGCTGACACCAAGTCAGTCACACACAAGTGCTCTGCTTGCTACTAAAGAAGTTTCATGATGAGAAACCTACTTTTCCTCCTCTATCTAGTCTACCTGTTGATATGAATGAAGCTACTCTCTGTGGCTCCCTGAGCCACATTGCTCAGAGTATCAGGAGGGATTTAGACTGTATAGCACAAACTGGTTTGCATGTTAGTTTTCCTAATTATACTTTTATTTATTGCAGAATACTTCTATAGTTTTCCAACTGACTCTTGAAGATACGCATTTGTCTTGCCTTTTTTTTCCCCATTAGCATGTAATCTACTGTTCTATTGATGCCTTAGGTTTTAACTTCTACATTTTTCAAATCCTGTACTGCCTAGTGTGTAACTCTGAAGTTTCTTGTGCCTGTTAACTGCTGTTCTTTCATGCTGGTTAGACATAACAAGCCTCTCCAAGCTCCTAGGACAATCTGGGTGTCCTAGGCCCAAAATGTGTAAACTAAGAGGAGGGCAAACTTGGGGTAGTTACATCATTAACCAAAGTTTTAATTGGAAAATTAACCCTGATATGCAAATGAACCAAACTCATAAAAGTGTAAAAAACCTGTGATCTGGGGTCCATCTTGGGTGTAACCTTTAGCCTGCCCAGCGTGTACCTTTGAAGGCCCTTCAAATAAATACCTACCTTTATTCCCTTATTCTTGTCCCATCTCTGTTTTTAGGTGGCCGTCTCAGGCATCACTATGACAAAAGACTATCCTTGAAAAAGATTACTGCCACACAGAAGCTTATGCTCACTGGAACACTTTCTAGCTGTACAGATGTTGAGGAAGGGGCAGCCATGATCCATGTGGAAAGGTCAATGGCCCATATTTGTACTAAACCATACCAGTCAGACACAGGTCGCTCAAGTGACAGCACACAGAGGTGAGTCACTGCCACATGTTGTCCTGGGGTGATATGTGTGTGTTCCCCATTTAAACACCACCGGTCTAAATTCATAAGCTCTTCCATTAGCATAAATTAGTGTAATTCATTAAGAAACACTGTCTGACCAAGGGAGTTCAACAGTTGGCCCCATTAGCCAAACCAAATTCCAGATGTCCAGAAATAAACCGTGGTGTTCATTTTTCAAATTAATCATACCTCAGTCTTGGGTTAGGGTTTATCTTGGAAGCAAATGCCAATTTCAACACGTATCTTCAATTTTAGCTACGTCAATTTTGGATAGCAAAAAGTAAACAGAAAAAAGCTCCCCATGTTCCTGCCCTCTTGAGGTTGAACACTGAAAACGTGGGTCTCCTGGACTCTTGTACTATGAAGTTAGTTTGTGCAGCAGGAGAATAAACTCTGAGTCTCCAGATTCCTGCAGTGCCATGAACACCTCTGTAGAAAAATGAAATTTCACAGACTCACAGAATGGATGAAACTGGAAGGGACCCCTGGAGGTCATCTGATCAAGGAGGACTCTCAAGCAGGACCACCCAGAGCTGGTTGCTCAAGACTATATCCAAATGGCTTCAAGCCCACAACCACCCTGCTGCCAGTGCTCAGACACCCTCACAGTGCAAAACCATTTCCTGATATTCAGAGGGAACCTCCTGGGCATCAGTTTCCAAAGATATCTAAGCACTGTGGAAAGATGGCAGCACACAGAGCATGGTATTACCTGGAGTAACGCAGCTGCTGTGCACAATCTAACACTTTTCTTCTCATAATTTTACCTGCACTTCAGCCCATTCCCTTCCCCCAGAAATGTCTTTATTAAACTGGCATTGCAGAAATCGTTCAATTCTGTCCTATTTTAAGAACAGCAGTGGCTACACTATGTGCTAGAGCAATCCTCATGAAAAGGTCAAATGTCCCAAGCAAAGTTGATGGTACCTGCAAGAGTCCAGCTTTGTCCATTCTTACAGTCAGTTCTGTTGCCTGAAGAAGCATTAAACTATGTTTATTGAGAAAAGTAGAACTTAATTTCCTTTGCAATTGCTGATGCCAAGTGAACTAAGAAGATACTCTTTCAGCCAGTTCAACTGTACCCAGTAAGCAGCAACACTGCTTTTTGTTCATTTTTGTTACAGGTCTCTTGCAATGACCTATTTAAACACTTAGAAACCCAAATAAGTAAGTGCCTATCTGACTCAATAACTCAACTTTCAACAGATAGGTGTGTGTGGAAGGAACTGGTACTCAACTTAGACAAGGAACCAATACAGTTATTTAGTAAGAATATTGTGAATAGCAACCACTTGGGCTGGAATAACAGAACTGCTAAGTCTTTAACTGTAGTCATGAGCTGCTGAAAGGAATAAACTGAAGATTTTTTTTGCTGCCCAAACAGAGTAGCTAATACTAAAAGAGAATAACTTTAGGCTACTGGAGCAGTTTGGCAACTGCAGAAGCTTATGCAATTTCTTTCGAAGGCACTTAAAAGAGGAGGCGAAGGAAAAAAGAATCCATGTAAATATCTTTTTACTTATCTGCTACAAAAAACACTGAACAAGAGAATAAATGCACAGAGCTGAACAAATGCACAGCCTTTAGCGTAGCACTTACTGGACTAATGTAGCACAAACCTCAGAACAGTACGAATAAATCTAAGCATAATATTGAAATCTCTGCAAAAGCAGCTAATTTTGTTTCTATATTTGGAGCAGAGTGGCCACAGGTACTGTATAAAAGCTGTTAACTATAGCACAGCTCAGGGCTAACAGGAAAATAAAAACACTCAGATGCATTCTCAGACTCCAAGACTCCCACATGCAGAGACACTTGAAAATGAGGGAAAAGCAGCAAGCTTTTCTCTTAGAATCTACTGCAACAGGAATGACTTCACAGGGACAGATTAAACACTCCTCTAGTGCATGTGCCCTGGCTGACAAGGGCAAGAAGCAATATATACCTAGGAATGGTATAAGAATAGGGCAAACAAATCACACAAATAGTCTTCCAGAAGTCTGAGTGTGGAGAGTTTAAGTCAAAGTCTATATGAGCCCCTCAGTTAAGAAACTTTTTTTTTCTCCATCAACTGATTTCTGCACTATTTGAAATTGTTGGTCTTTCAACACCTATGAAAACTTGCAGCAACTTTTCATGTTTTCATAATGGTCCTTTATTCCTTGATGTCCTGGTTCAACTCTTGGCTAGTTCTACTCTACCCTTCATGTGCTGTGGCAAGAGGTAGCCTCAAAAATGTCCAAGAGCAGAAGAAAATATGTTTCTAAATCAGCAAAGGATTTTTTCTTCAATCTCTCCCCTACTTACTTTTTATTTCTGGTATTTCACTTGCTTTTAGGATCGTTGAATCAACCACTGAATTCTCTTCAATGATCCAAAGTCTCGTAAGTTGTGAATCAGGTGTTAGTGTACAAGACAGGGGTCATATTCTTTGTGTGTTCGCTCCTGTGTGTTACTCTGCATTTGTCAACACTGAGTGGCACTTTTCTTGGTACAGTTTGCTCAAATAACATGAGATTTCCTGCAACGCTTCAGTTGGCCCTCCTGCTTTACCACTTGGGAAAAAAAAACTATGTATTAACAGCAAAATTTATCACCCTTCCTATTTGTGTCTGTGATGCACAGGACTCATGAGACTCCCTATGAGAACAGAGCCCTATAAAACCTATCCATTAAGGTTTGGATGAACTGTGTTGTCAGCACTGAGTTTTTCTCCTCTGTCTAACAGAAAAGCAGCATAACTGTTATGCAAACAGATATCCCAAAGGCTTCACAGAAAGCCCTCTGAACTCAGGAACTAACAAAATCCCTCTCAATCACAGAACTGGCAGCTGACACCATGTTGTTCAGCCTTTAACAGGACAGATAAAACTATGGTCTTTAACAGCTAATCCAGAGCTTAAAAAAGTAGATTAGTAAAAAGAAGAGAACAGAGGAATATATTCTTTGAAAACTAAAACTAAGAAGTATACCAAGTTCTTCAGGGGAAAATAAATACTTTGAAGATATTTGACAGTGAGATGATATAGAAAACAATTTACTTTCACAACTAGAATAAGCACTGTTTTTTGTTATAAGCACCCACAGGACACCCAGTACAATGATTTCTGATCCCTGCACAGGGACTGTACATACCATCACAACAGTGGGGAAAAAAAAGTAAATAAAAGAAAGACTGCCTGTTATAAAAATTATATGGCTTTATTTTATTTTAAGAATTGTTATAATATAGACTAGCTAATCTTCACAGCTAGGGAAGCAACAAGATGAAAATGGATTCATTTTCCTTACTAGAACATTTTTACTTCTGAATGCAATTATTCTCAGCCCCAAACCAATGTTGGTTTGCACAATTAAGTAAACGTTACAGCCACACAGTTCTAACACAGACTACAGCAGAACAGGCAATGTACTCCACCTGCACAATCACACATGCAATTATCACAAAGCAATATGCCATGCAATTTTATGGCCAAAACAATAGATATTATTATCGGAAAGAAAAGGAAGGGAAGATTCAGCCTTTGAATGGGAGTTTTGAAAGGCAAGGTCCTCAAGAGATGGTTTAGCCAGTGTAACCGGTTGCTGCCATCAAGAAGCACAGGGATGTCTCATTATCCTGTCTTTCTCCACCTTGTCCTACCACTCCTAACCATCTACCATTGCCCTTCTGCTTGTGCTGGCTCCCAGGCTTGCCAAATCCTATGATGAGTCAATCCAACTCTTTACCAGAAAGAACCATTCATTCCTTTTATTTTGCTCTATAATGTTGAAAATGCTCACACAAGAGTCCACCAGGGGCAAGAGCAAACTAAGGAGTACACGGTGAGAAGCAATAAGGTGAAACGGAACCTTCCTCTCAGCTTCCTCCTCTCTTCTCAGCTGTACAGCCTCAGCTGTCTCATACAATTCTAGCATAAGCCTACCACACTGTGCAAGGTTTCTCCAAAGGCATTACACACAAAGCAAAAGAAACCACTAAGATTTTATCACAGCTTCCTAACAAGGACACTCAGCACTGGCTTCAGTTTGCAGAATCCACTGTTGCATGGGCACACCTAACACACTAAATGCAGCGTGGAGCTCTTGTGCTCAATTCTACTTGGTTTGCAGGTCTGAACTACCTGCTCTGACTATCTCTGGGGACAAACTGAACACTGCTGCATAAATTACATTCCCTAACTAGAAAGTGGAGCTATCTGGGTTCAGATAAATGAAGTAACTTCACCGTTAGAACTCTTCACTCACACGGCTTGGCCCTGAGGTGCAACCTGCAGCCCTGCCTCGAGCGCCAGAGCTCAGGGAGCAGCAGACTCTTCCAGCAGGCAACCAGCAAGCTGAGGGAGGAACTCCCTAAACCAGTCTGCAGGGAATGCTGAGGACAGGGGCACTCACATCCTTCTTTCTGAAGATTTGCCACTGGATAAAAAAGGAATGAGAGTCACAAGACCAGAGGAAAAGGACGTAAGTCCAAAGACAAGGGGTTTTAACTAGGGAAGAAGAAATCTAACTAATTTAAACAGATTAATCAATTTATTATTAAATGAAAAATACTTTGAAAATTCAAGACTTTGCAAAGTCTGAGAACTGAAATGATGAAAAAGGAATTAATACAAACTTGCTTAAGACACATTTACAGGTTTCCTGTTGTTTTTTTATAGTCTATGGCACAGTAACAAGGCCTTATGCTGAAGACTTTACGATGTAAATATAGACATGAAGAGTATATATTTATAAGCCCACTGCTGGTAACACAAGGATAATGAAACAAAATAAGAACATCTGCTGGAATGTTAAGTGTCTAATTAAATCCAATAGTTGAATGGATCGATTCATTACCAACAAATCTGGTTTATTATCTCATTAATACAGCTGGTTAATATTATGAGAAGAACTTGAAATGATCCTAAAACAAAAATGAACACAACAAAGACATACTGGTGAAGACAGGAGTCCAAATAATGAGCAAAAGACAGGTTTTTAGACATGCAAAGAACAAAGGTGAGAAAGAATGACAGGAAAACAAAAGACACCTAGCAAACCTGGCACTCCACACTAACAGCCCAACAGATGCTGAATGGAAAACAAAAAGGCTCAGCACCCTAACCCAAGTTCTCATGGATTACATGGCAAAACCATTTAGTTATTGAAATGACCAAACTCCCATGGAGAGTACACTGGGGAACCAACCTGCATTCCTACAGGTAACTCTGTGCTAAACAGCGCTGCATTTAAAAACCTTTAAAAAAAGAGTAGTTTTAAAGCTTTGTCTTGGAATCAATTGTTTCTGAGCTGATGAAAGAGTATCGAGAAGGATCGGCTTGACACTCGAAATACATACATGACAGCTTCCCTGTTTTGCAGCCTTGGCACTGCAGCATCTATTTGTCGGCACAGCAGCATTCCCTAATTTGTGGTCATATTCTTGGAAGCAATTTTATACTGATTACAGGATTTTTTCTTTATTTTCCAGAGTACAAAAGATGGATGACTAATGACTTGCCAAATAAACAGTATTCAAAGCCAAAACTCAGAATAATGAAAATAAAACACCCTGTCATGGTCCTCACCAATACTACATGCAGATATGTTTCCTAGTGAAAGAAGAATCAATGTATATAATCATCTCCTACCTCAATATATTAAAGCCCTCAAGTACTTCTATTAACTTGAATTAAGTCTGAGTTCATGAGGAATTATTTAGCTATTACTTCTGCTTGTTAACACACTATGAATGATATTTAGTTAAAATGTCCATGTGCTCTAGGGGACAACACATCCTGTAGCTTCCCCCAAGATCAATCAGTCTCAACCCTGCCTGTTTTTTCATTGAATGCAAATGAGCACTTCAAAAGAATACTTAATCCTATGGCTAAAGCTTGTCAGTTTTACAGAAACTATACATATTCTGTAGCATTTGCTGTCTAGGAATACGAGAATTTTATTCCAGTCAGATGACAGCTTTAAGAAAAGCTGTAAGTTACCGAATCCTAATAACTCAGGACAGAGTTTCTATAGAGCAGGTGTCTGCTGGGAGCTGGAACTAACAGAAATACAACTGTGCTTAATAGCCATATTGAACAGGGCTGCTCTGTCGGGGAGCTTAGGATGTTGCAGTTTCATTAGCATTAACAAGTGTTGCTATGGGTACCGCAGCACAGGCATCAGAACACAACTGAATAGGACTGGGAAAGTGATTAATAAAAATGTGAAGTGTTGGAATTTTAATAAAACAAAACCAATGCGCTTGCCAATAAGATCATGTTTAAATAATAGACTACATTATTGCCCAGGTCAGCAGCAGATACATGGCACTGCTTGTTGTCTTTCTGCTCGAGCCCAGGCAAACCCCCACATCTGTAAAGACCAGAGCAAACCTACTGTTCTCACACAGAGAGGGACACACATGCCCACACACACACTAATGAAAGTGACCCTAATAAGTACTCATAACAGTATTTAAGTGCTGATGTTAATATGCAATTTATAAATATTTAACACACTACAGCAGGTTCTATTGCAAGCTCAGAATCGTGTAATGCCTCATTCCTGGGTAAATGACACAGACTTACATTAGTGTAACTAAATTCAGGGTTTGATATTTTGGTCACAAATGCGAAACAGTGTTTTTCTACTTCAGAATTATATACTGAATAATTTTATTATAATTTTTAGAGCTTCTCTGATTTCTTATGGCTGTTGTTTAACAGAATTTCTGTTTACTTTTTCTTGTTTAGTGTGATCACTCGACTTGGTAGACATAGAGAGCTGAGATCCATATTATGTACAAAAATAAGGGATTAGAAGCAATGATTAAACCCTAGACTATAATCTGGAAAGATTAACAGAGTAATTATGTAGCCTGAAACTCAGAATGTTGAGTTACAAGGAAGAGGAAGAAAATATCCAACAGAAGAATTTGAAATGGAAGGACAAAAATGACCATCCAGGTTCTTCTTTTGTACTTATCACCTAAATCTATCCAATAAAAATTAGCAGCTTTTTTTCTGTTTAACTTGCTATTTAGTACAAAGGCATACCAAAGACATCATAATAATGCATAAACAATGCTGTTTAAATTAAAGGTGCAAAGATTGAATTTCTGCTATTTTCATATGAAAACTTCTGGGGGGAGAGAAGTACAATTTTGTGCCAAGGTGATCTAGACTGTCATTTTAAAGCATTAAAAAATACTGGAAGGCATCACAAGTAAAAATATGCATATGCGAATATAGTATTTGTGTATGTTACACTGCCACTGTTCTGCTTAATCCTCTGCAAAGGGTAGCAGGCTGGAAATAGGCAGTCTTATTTTACATCTGCCATGTCTGTGACCTTAGCCCTCCCAGAAAGAAGGGGTCTTAACAACGTGTTTAATATGGATAGTAATACTTCATTGCTACAATTTATCTTTGCAGTGCCTTTAACAAATACTGTACTGAGCCTAGTAACTTTTATGCCAGCATTGCTATGTAAAGCAGGTTAATTACTTTACTCTCTACTTTTTATAATGATCATTTAGTAGTGATCAATAATGCTTTATTACAAGGATTTTCCTTTTCTTGTCACATGTTCTTTTCCTCCAACAGGATTCAATTTCCAAGCACGTTTATCCTTTTGATGTTAAAAGAACTGCCTCGTGGTCTTTTCAAACAATTGCTTTACACTCTGTAACTAAAGGAAAGGCTGTGTGATTTGTCTTAAAAACATAAAGCCTGCTTTAGCAGTTCCTGTAAGACACCCCCATGTCATTATGATGGGAATTTCTACCATGCTCCAAACTAAAATGTTTGCATCACAGGGTTTACAACTTTTACACTAGTACACTTTCCTTGAAAAACGCAACTGTTTGAGAAAAACAACTACAAATAGTGTGAAACTTTTATTTTAATGTCACTTTAATTTTTTTCAGACTCATATAAATTAGAACTAACCTCAAAGTACATCCTGAGAGGTCTTGTTTCTGGCATCCTTGTGTGTGTGGATTTCATATTGACAGAACATGCTGAAATCTCTCTCAGATATTCTGACTGAGCTTCCTGACACACACAGAGCCTTCAAGGCTGAATTGTTTAAGTGAATTTTTTACTTAATGAAGAATCAGTACGAGGAAGTGGTCCTGTGATGTTAGAATCTCTGTGGTCTGTTGCTGCTTTCTCAGTGAACTGGAGCTTTTCCAGATGGACAGTAGCAAAATAAGTTGTTTCTACTTTTAGAATCAAACCTCCATAAACTGGTATTCAAACTGGAAAAAACAGTGGCTCAAAAGGAAAGTTCATTATAGCGTGCAGTGATGTGAATCAACATAGTTCAGCCTAACTGATATCATGATTCAGGAAAACAAAGCTTTGATTGTACTTCAAATAATCCACTATTTATACTCTTTACACATAAATTTTTAAAAATTATTTTTAGAGGAAAGTATTTTTAAGTGAGAGCTCAAATACTTATGTTTTATAGAACCCAGGGACAATCTCACAGAAGGCTATAAAAAATTTCTATGAGCATTCTGACTTTGTACCAGAGTTTGAAATAAATATTTTTGTGATACTGGACTTATTTCTTGTCCTCCATGCATTCATTAAATACATGACACAGATCTTGACTTCTTAAGTATAATACATGCTTACTAACTGATACTGCTAATGTAGCTCATGGACATGGATGATAAAATAACTGAAATTAATTTCCTCAAGAAACAGAATTAGAACGTTAGTGATACAAGTTGTTCATGTTTTTCAGGCAGCATTTTGCTAACTGTATAAATACATGCAGGCTCCTGAACATTAAATTAGTACAGTAACAACACAGACTACATGTTTTCATCCCGTATAAGAAAAAATCAAATTAAAACCTCCAGCAGGATGTTTTCTGTTACATACCAGTCTTTAGAGAAAAAGATCTACCTCATTTATTCATGCATTACAGAGTCATAATAAAATTTAGTGCTAGCACAGTGGTCAAGACAAATGCTAGCAAAATGCTCCTCTGACAGCAGTATCACTTAGAACTGCACCGGTTTGTTTCATAAGCATTCCTGTTTTTATATTGTGAGACCTGTGCACTTCCACCACGGGACTGGCAGGCCTGACCTGGGGCACATGCCATGAACTTTGGCAGAGGTTCTGGATGGGAGGGTGCTGTGCCAAGCCTCCCTGCACTGCCCACCAGCCCTATCCCTCCTCTTGCATCTCAGCACAGCTCTGACACACACAGGAGTCTTGCAGCCCCTGCTCTCTCTCCAGCTGCTTTGTGCATTGACTGGGTTTAGAGATCAGTTTCGGAGCATCTGAACAGGATTTGTCTGGAGTCCAGGTATATACAAAATGCATCCCAACCCTTAACAGAAATGCCTGGGTCTAAACCAAGGGGCTGTTTGGTGTGGGAACCTTACGCTCACTTCATGTAACCCAAAGCAGGAATGCCAAACAGTCCAGTATAGTTGCAGGGACTGTGGCACCTTTATGTACTGTGCCTTACTATTTGTTCAGGTGAACAGAGCCACAACATACCACAAAAAATCACGAGGTTGAAACAGATGGCATGTCAAGTTATAGAGCTTCTATAGCAGAGGGGTAAAGAGAAGGCATTTAACCTGCTACAACTACACAGGGCAACTAGCTACTCCTCAGGTACAGAGCCACGGAAGACAAATGGGAGGATGACATCTAAACGAGCAAGAATCAAACAGAAACAGCTGAGCCATTTCACACTGGTCGCTGCCTGTGAGTCATAAAAATCACAGAAAAATACACAATTTTTTTTTTTTTAAAGACCATTTGGAAGACATGGTCCAGTGAAAACATGAGGCAAAAAAATCAAAAGGAAAGTTTTAAGAAACACAGTTGAAATGTATTACAAAGAACAGAAGTGTGTCTATGAACCACCGAAGCGACTGACAAAACACCTACTACAATTTCTAACTTAGATCTAGTAGATCTACTATAGCAAAATATTAGGACAGAATGGCAAACAAGCAGGGATCATGGAAATACCTGCTGGAAAAACAGGTCTTGGGATCAATGATCAGACTACTGCAGCTACAACAGGTACTGCTATATACCGATTATCTAAAATCTTTTATGATCATAGAAAAAACTTAAGTCAAATACAATGCCCTTTTAATTTACTTCATGTTTTGTTGGCAGTCATTTGACTGTCATAACATGTAACATGCTGTGAAAAATCAATAAAGACTCCAGTTGAGCACTCCTGACTCCACACTGTAATGAAGGTATCAAATATGAGTACTCTTTAAGTACAAAGTAACTTGAGCATTCCACATCTGTACAGCAAAATGAGTGTTATTGTTTATACCATGGGGCATAAATCTACCACCCTACCAAGAGGGGCAGAAAAACTCCCTAACATGAAACTGTATTGCATAAATAGCCACACACACTACATTTGTATTCTTTATCATCTGGCATATCCTTATTGAGGAAAACTGCTTGCATTCCCCCAATTACCCAACCCTACTGTGGAGCAGGTTGGCATCTTTCAAAAATGTGCACATTATATTATCTCAAGCTAAGCAGAATCATAGAATGGTTTGGGTTGGAAGGGACCTAAAAGACCACCTAGTTCCAACCCGTCCCCAGCCATAGGCAGGCATGCCGCAGCACCATTTCAGTCTGGTTATGTGGTTTTAGTGGTACTGACTAATACATTATTTAATACAACAATTATCAGGTCATTGAACACTAGTCTTTCTCCATTCAACTGACTACTGTTTGAGTGTAGCCAACAACTCTGCAAAGAACCCACACTTTCATAAACACATTTCCCTGACTTCAGTGAGACACTGGTCAGGATGATGCGCCCAGCTCTTCAGAGGCACAGACCTGCTTTAAAGCTGTACAAAACTTACCACTTCCTTTTTCCTCCCACTTCTTGAATGTCATGTTCTTTCCTGCATTGTGTGAGGCTTTTATTGATGCAATATTTAAAGCTACTTTAAAAAGCCCACAGAATGACATTCAAATGCTTTCAGGCTTTTCTCCTAGTTTCACCCTACTGGGACTTTGTGGATGAGAATGTGAAGCAAAAACCTCAGACAGAGGCTGGGAACAACTGCAGTTTTAGGATACAGATGATCACACAAAGATGCAGAGTTCTAGCAGAGGTTTCAAGACAGGACATGGTGGAAGGAAGCACACGGGGCTGGGAAAGGTTATGAAGGCTGTTTGGACAGACAAATTTAACCTATACTGAAGTTAAAATACTTAATGCTTGTAATTTCATAATATTTAAATTTTTTTTCTTCCTTTCCTACTGTTCGTATACACAGCCATATGCTAGTTTAAACCCTACATTCCTTCATCAGGAAAGCTGGCTGAAGTCTCAAAGGGTGAACTCTATCACCTGTTTATATGACAGGCACACCCTGTGGCAGTCATCACTGCTGACAAGAATCTACAACTCCGGTGCTCTTCCAGAAAACCAGTACTCCCCAGTAAAAACAAAGCAGTGAACATGGTGTTTCAATAGGCCTAACAAATTATCCTGGCATCTGTGTTACACTCAGAACATTCAAAACACTTGAAGTACCTCCCTAGCCTATACCTCTATATCTAAATAAAGCATTTCCACATCTATTATTTGTTCAAGTGATGAGAAAGCTTTTTCAAGTAAGAATCAGGGATTTGCCAATACAGAAACAGTTTAAGGGTCTTCATCAGTCTGAGGACTGATGAAACACCACTCAGTCTTGCTCCACGGCAGGTAACAGAAGGACTGAGCAGAGATTTCAAAGAACTTGAAGGCTTTAACACGCAAACCCCAAGACACCAGTTACCATGTTGAAGCTGTGTACCTGCTCACCAGGCAGTCTGAAGCGGCTCACTTCTAAATGAGCTCTGGTTAGAGAACAGAGGAGCTGATACTAGGCAGTTTGTTCATGTATCAAAGTCTTTACTTGCTACTGAGCAGGCAAGAATTGGCTTACACCACCAAAATGAAATACAAAGATAAGGGCCATCCATCTTTGCTTTTAAGATATGAAAGTTTTCTGAATTCAGAGAAAACCAAATAGCAAGTCTTTATTGGGTATTTTTGGGGAATACAACATACCCAATGCCTTGTGCTAACAGAAATGATGCATTCATGCTGAGGTGTGGGGATGCCTCCTTGCCTTCAGATAAAATATCCTGCACATTAGCAACACAATTATTTGTAAAATTATGGCAGGAATTACAGGCACTTCAGATCTCTATTACCAACCAAAACAATCCATCGCTTATTTTATTAAGTCATTATGGCCTGTTTAATGAAATATTTAGTTTCACTTGTATATTTTCCCATCGTCAGTTATTTAAGAAATGTGCTGTGAAGGCTAAAAACACTAAAATATTATTGCAACAGTTACATAAACGGATTTTGCCTTTTTAATTTTCAAACAGAGAAGCACATAAAAGGTAATTTTACAACAATAATTTAGTAATTTCCAGTCCTCCAAAAGATCCACTTGCTTATCAGGTAAATGTTTAAAATTACTTTGAGATTGGATTTTTAATTAAAAATCACAAAAAAGGCTCTTAAAACATTTTTAAATAATACTGCTTTAGGAGATCCATTCTTGTAATCATATTAAAATTGCAGGGCAAGGGGGGGCCCAGGCACAGAATTCAGAGAGGTTTACAGGACATGGTAATGTTCAAGGGACCCACAAATGCATGTGTCCTTCTGAATCAGACAGGGAGGGTGCCTACAGTGTTTTCAGTAGTGCACTTCAGTCCTGACCAGTCTTTGTCACCCCAAATGGGACTCAAAAGTACCCTCCTTTACCCTCCACATCTTGAGAACTGGCTTTAAAGCAGGGCAGAGCCACATATATTGCTGCTGTTGCCATTTCCCTCACTGCCTGGCTCTCCCAGGGAAAGGAAATCAAAAAGGGAATAAGAGGTTTCCGTTTCTTCCTCAGGGGTCACTGCTGGGAGAATTCCTTTAATCAGTCCTTTAGAAGGGCTACCCTGATGCATGCATGAGCTTTGCCTGAGGTGTTCCACAGCACTGTACCCTCTAATGTAGCTTGGAACAGCAAATGTGAAGGGCTATGTCACTACAATGCAGTTGTCAGGAGTTACTGATAAGCTGGGGATGTAATTTAAGAAACACTTGTCCATTTCCCACCCTTATTGTCTGAGCCAGTGGCTGGGTAAGCGGCCCAAAGTCCAGAAATGGACATTAAACAGACTTAAGAACCCACACTGATACACAAGTGGCCTGTGAACAAGGGAGTGCTTGCGAATCTAAAGAGGAATGCATCCATTAACCCGGATGGAGAAATGTTTTGGATCTGAGAGTACATGGGACTGCCTTTCAGCGACCAGGAAAGGGGAAGCCCTGAGTTCCAGAGTCCACTGCGTTGAGCAGCTCTAATAGCATCCTTAACAGAACATAAGAGTTGAGCAAAAGAAGTAATGCCTGCACTATATCAGGAACCAAACAGCTTTCACTGGAGCATCCTCTAGGTAGAACAAAAAAAAGTAGACACGTGAAGACCAGTCAAACTTTAGTTTTCCACAGTAAACCTAATATTCTTAAAAATGGAGTGCAAGAAAGAGATGTGGAAGGAATCAGAATAACATGCTGTGCTCTGACATGGCACACCCCAGCAGCATGTATTCAAAAGCACTCAAGCCACAAGCACCTTGAGTAGGAAACCATAACTGTCAGACTGCTGATGAAACACTGGAAGACACACTTCCAGAAAAAATACTCATTTTAAAATCCATTGACAGATGCTGTAAGAAGCGTTGATACATAGCATAATGAATGCAGACTGAACAAACTGTACTGTGGACAGTGATATATTTATTAAAAGCCACTTGGTGAAGGCTGCTGGAAGGAACTAACTAGAAAGCAACACTGTCCTGGATTAGAATATAAAAGGCTTTCCTGTAAATAGGAATCAGCAAACCAGGAAATTGTATGTTATTTAATTTTCCTATATGCTGCCTCCAAGTAAGTGACACACCTCAGGCGCACATGCAAGTACAAGATGTTGCTAGAGAGAATAGTTTTGTAGAAATGAAACCTCTGAATGAATAAGGATTTTGTTCAGAGGCAGAGAAATAATAAATATTAGGGCAGGGTATTTCTTTGCCCACAGACAGCGTGATTTATGCTCTTAAGATCTCTCGACCCTAAGTGACTGTGTTCTAAACAAATAATTTTGAAAAGGCTATTTGAGCTATTGGGTACTCTTGTCTTTGTGCAAGGGTAAACTGTTCATGCTGAAGTCAGTCATGGTTAACATGAGAGGAGACAGCAGTTACAAGGCCGGGGCAGAATTTTATGACTCCCAGCCAGCATGTTGGCGGACTTGTCTTATGGAGAGGTGAAGTGCCTGGACACACATGGAAGTCTATAGGCTGACATGAACGTTAATTTAGCCTGACACCTATTATTTTGATTTTCAACAGTGATTTTTACATATTTAATTACCTAGAGACTCCAAATGATCTGCCAGAGGATGCAAAGTGAGTTTGTGAGCAAAGACAGAGAAAGTCCACTAGTCCTTTCAATGAGTGTTTGTGCTCAGTACAAGGAAAACAGCATAAGCCTCTGAATTTCCATGGAATAAACCCTTTTTTTCTTTGAACTGGTGCCAATGTCTTTACAAGAGTTACCTGAAAAAACCTCAGGGTAACCTCATCATCTCTAGTAGTCCACAGACCTATGTATACACAGAAGAGTTGCCCAGACTCAGGCACATGTTCTTTCCAATAACTAAAACGGCACAACTTTGTCTCCGGGTGCAACTACACCCGCGTGGAAATGCTCTAAAAGGGTCTGGCTTTTCATGTATGAGGTTCATGCCAACATACTGCAACACATAAATAAAGCAAGAGTACTGCTTTAACTACTAACATAAATTGATATTACTTTTATGAATAGAATAAGGGCACATACTAGAGAAATAACACAAATGTTACTTAAAAGAGCATTCACTATCAAAGGCACAAACACAGAATAAAAGTGCTCTAACTCTAGGTTTGAAACTCCCTACTTGCACATGACTTCCTTTCATTGTGTCCTTCACACTATTAATGACTTGACAGCAGAAGTTAAAAGCCAACCTGAACTGAAAGCTACTCTCTTCTCTTAAATGTGAAAACATTAAACTATTTTTTTTTCATTCAGATCAAACCAAATAAACCCATAAAATCTCTAGATAACCACTTCAGAATAATGATTTGATTGGAGAACACTTTTCTGAAACCAGACATACTCATCTTAGAGACAACTTGTACCTGGAAAGGCCTGCAAAGTAGTATCATTATCACCGGTTTTCTCCCTTTTTTCTGTCTGTGTCTTTCCACAGGGCCAGAAGATACAACTCAGGCTCTTGCTCCTGCCTCACAACACCCAGGTCTCTCTTAAAAGGAGCAGAGCAGCCTGAGGATTTCTTGCAGTTTAGCTACGGTGAGCTCTAGCTAAGCTCATTCCAGAAAGGTTCAGACATACAGACTTCTCAACAAGGACACAAACCCTGCTGCTCTTGCTGGTTATGGTACCTGGCTTATCCCTGCAGTAATTCCCCACGGTCCATTTACGCTCCTCCCTGTGCACCGCCTGCTTTGCATTACCTCCGTGTATGTGTGTGTTGACAAACGGATTCTTGTGAGAAGCCAAAATGCCCCCCGGACCATCAGCTCCACGTCCCACCGCTCTGGCACGCTGCCGGCATCAACTCCCTCTCCACCTCGACACGCTGTTGGAAACTCTCCCTGTCCCCACAGTTCCGTGTGCCAAACGTGGAAGGACTGGCATCAGCAGGACCAGAACGACTCACGTCCCGGTGACCAGTGGGAGGCGGGTACGGGGCTGTCCGCGGCTCTCCGCGGAACCCCGCTCCGACGGGCGACAAGCGAGCCGCACCACGCCGGGCCCTGGCGCTGCCGGCTGCCCCACACGTGTCCGCCGCTCCCCAGCCTACGGATGGCCGCCCCAGCCCCGTCCCACCGTCCGAGCCGGGATTGCGGAGCAGACGGGAGTAGGGGAGCGCAGTGCGAAACACCCATGCCTCCCGCAGCACACTCACCTCCCCGCGCCGGCGGTCCCGCAACCCCGCGGGACGCAGCCATTCCACCGCCGCCGCTCCG
>VZTI01004184.1:396436-424485 GCA_013397865.1 Struthidea cinerea
TTTTTTTTTTTTTTTTTTAAATCTAACATAGGCTAATGTAATCTGTGATTGCTTCTGCACACTCAGGCAGCCTGTGATGGAGTCACTAACTTCTCTGTCAAGGAAGCTATAATTGGTTACTGGACTCCTACCATGCAGATCTCAGCAGCTTTTTGTGCTGCTTGCAAGAGTGTCTGCCATTGACTCATCTTGCTTCCCTAAGCTGCACCCCAGAAAGGAAACTTCAGAATAAAATAGGGTTTCATGTTTGCAGCCTGGTGCAATGTTTTCTATGGTGTTCCATAGTTCTCAGCTCATTTCTGAATGTAATTCACTGTGTAGGTTTTGGTCTATAAAGTTCTCTGTAATTTGAGTCTTGGGATTGGGGAAAATCCTGAGGAGAGCATTTGACTGCTTGGATCATTTGTGACACTTCAATGTATTCAGCAACTGAGACAAGGCACTTTGAGCAGGCAGTTTGCACCCCTGGGAGATGTCTTACTTCATTTCTTTAGTTTTGAGAGACTTTGTGTTGTGAGTGGTTTTTTTTTTTTGTTTTTTTTTTTTAACTGGATTTGTTGGCTCTGTGAAGGTAGAGTGGAACAAACTTGATAACCCCTCAAAGCCTGGTTCTTCGCAGAAGGGTTGAAATGCGAAGGTTTTACTTAATTTTTGGTCTGGAATTTGTTTTGTTACTGTGGGATTTTTTTTTTTGCATGTAACTGTACATCATTGAGTAACCTTTTGTTTTGCTTTTCTTCATTTTCTTGCTATCTGTTTGTGAGGAGCTGAGCAGAATGCCTTTGAAGTGATCATTGTCCATTTCCCAGTGATTTGGAAGCCAGGTGACTAATTTGGAGGGAAATGTCCCTTTTTATTTATTTATTAGTTACAAGCATTTATTTTTTCCTAATTGTTTCTAGCATTATGTAATACAAATGATTGATTTTTAATTTTTTTTTTTTTTTTACCTGAAGGTCATCAATAGAAATATAGAAAAATGTTTAGGAAGAGTTTTGAGAGATTTAATCTGTACTGCTTTCTCAAGGTCAAGCCAGCTCTAGCTGTCACTTCTGAAGGATATTTGCCAACATGTTTTTTTAAATGCTGATAGCAGGGCATCTACAACTTCTGTAGTCAGTGCTTAGCAATCTCACTACTAGTAAGTGTTTAGCACTGGACCAGTTTTCCTCTTGAGTGTATCATTATGTGCATATGAAGACCAGCCAAAACTTTTCCTTGTATAAAATAGCTCCAGTTATTTCATTCTTTCCTTGTAAATGATATGTTCTTATCTTTGACCAATTGATCCATGTTCACAACTGGACAGGAAAGCTTTATCAGGTAAAGCAGGAGATTCTTAGTGTGCGCTTCAGGTGATGTGTCTTGTCTGCTTGTCATTCCTGGTGTGACATTTGTTCCTTTTGCAGTAGCATTGCACTGACTCATATTCAGTCGGGAACTGCTAATCAATCCTTCAGATCCTTTTCCGGAATACGCTTGTCTAGACGGTCGGTCCTCCATCCTGTATTTGTCAGCTGATGATTTCTGCGTATGTGTCTTTACTGAATGACACTTCTCTTCAATGCTATTTATTCTGTTTGTCAGCCGCACTGACTCCCAAATTTCCTTTCTCTCATATGCCTGTTGGAAGCACCTTGTCTGACAGGTTTGAGAGATGCAACTTAGGAACTGTTCTCACTAGCAGAAGCAGATCTTGTTAAGAGAAGCAGTGCATGATAAGCAACCAAAGAGGCTTGGATGCCACAATGATTTGCCATTAGTTTGCATTAGTGTGTTTAAAGGAATGTGGTTTTCAGATCTTTACAATGACAAGAGACCAAAGTGATAGCTGCTTGCAGTTTCTCTTCATAATGCATTTTTCTAGTTACTCAGAATTTATGTTCCCAGTTGTATAGTTTAAAGATGGTATGATAACTTGTCAACTTTGCATTTTTGGGCACCTGAAATGTTTTATTTAAAAATAGTGCTGATCTAACTTCCAGATGCTCAAGGGTGAACGGGAGAGCTGCAAACAGTGCAGCTCTGAAAGTCACCTGTGCTATAGGGACAAAGAAACAAGCTTGGATTTTGCAATCTGTCATGCATTGTGCTTGCCTTTTTTTGTTGTTTTGAGTAAGAAAGTAGGATAAAATCTAATTAGTTTTGCAGTATTAGAAAAACAAAAGTCTTATTGTAGGAAAAAAACCCTTGCTGTTACTGATTGCACCTTTTATCCTTCTCCAGTTAAGGAACCAAGTAAACCTATTTTTTTTAGATTTACATGCAATTATTTATCTACTTTAATGTTAACTACTGAAGTTATTACAACTAAAAGTGAGTAAGGTGTGATTACTCAGGTCTCTAGTACAAAGAGTTTTGTTTTCTTGATAGTTTGTGTGTAGAAAACCAGACTAGTAGGTGAGGTAATAAACCTGAAAATGGGGTTGTTAATTAGCAAGACTCACAATAAGGTGTTTGAGGAATAACTTAAATTTATTTCAGTTTTGCTTTTTGTGTTACTGTATTTCAGGTGTGTGGTTTTGTGCTTTTAGGGCTCTGGGAGTAGGTGGTGGCTGGTCTAATGCAGTCACTAGCTAAATCATGTGCTTATTCAGTCCTTTCTACAGCAGAGAAGAAATGTGATGCTCTTTGAAATCCATTGCTTGGGATTTCTTGATTTGATTTTAGTTGTTGTTTGCATTGAACTGATGATTTCTGGGTTTTATTTAGAAATGCAAAATGAGTCCTTAACTATAAAGGTGTATACTGACACATTTTCATGAATACTTTTCATGGAATAAGTGGGAATCTACATACACTGTGGATAAGAGATAACTGCATAATAGGGGCTCTTCTGTAATAGAAATTACGGAATTCTGTTTAGTTGTTTTTAGTGCAAGGCATTTTCTTTTACTATCACAAATCATTACTACATAATAGGATAATGTTTTATTTTTTTGCTACTCTTTGAAATTACAGGTTACAGTGCTGAAATTAAATGATTACTCCATAAAGTATTCCTTTAACTTTCTCCAGAGTAGTGTAGTGAGGTGAGTATGTACAAGATGTTGGGCAGGTTGGGACAGGACACACCAGTACTTCTGATGCTTTGTTTTGTTCCATGGGATAGATGCAAGGTAACTCAAAAATTTGTATTATTTCATTATTTTTATTATAGAAGGACTAATGGGTAACAGCTCGATCCTTGATCGAGCAGGAGTTATGTTATATAAGTGTGCAGTAGTTGTACTTTCATGAAGTAGCATTCATGCTTTTGTAGGTGATATTACCCATAAAATAAGGACTATTAATTTTTTTTTTTTTTTGGTGAGAAAAGCCCTGTATAAAGATGGCTATTGGGTTTTAGGAATACTATCTTATCTTTTGGAGAAAAACATAGCATGGGGTAACTTAAATGTCATCAGAGGTAATGCTGTGAACCACTGAGTCCACAGGTACAACTATGAGGAACACTCTCAGTCTTTAGGTACAGTTACGAGGTACACTGCTTGAAACTAAGCAGGATAGAGAAGGGCCACAGGTTGTAAATGGTAGGTTTTTTTGGTAAGTGATAGTGGTAGTTTTGATAAGAAAGTTGGATAATATTTTGTATCTTCAAGGAATATGCCTCTTTTCCTAGGCTGCATGGTTCCTTTCTTCACATGTGTACTAGGCCTGTTAGTACAGAGAGAATACAGTGCTTGACATGCAGTTTGTCTTTGCATGGGATTTAGAAATGCTGCTTCTGGTGTAAGACGTCTTCCTTATCAGAGTAAGAGAGGAAACAACATGAGTATGTATTTTGAAACAATTTCATGGACAACAGTTGACAGAGTTGCTCTGTTATTCATGGTTAATAGTGGAAACTTCTTAAACATTCTTTACTTATCTGTTTCTTCCCTATTCCTCTTCATTCTCCCCCTGCCCCCAGCTTCCTTCCTTTTTTTTGGTCTGTAAAACTTAGGACAAAAAAAAAAGAGGAAATCCTAAGGTGGAAAACAGAAGATCCCTGTTCTTCTGTTTCAGTGTAAGAAGCACATGTCAGTTCTGTACAGGGTTCATTACCTTTTTTCTTCCACCCACCCCTATCAGAAAAAAAATTTACTAGCTGACTATAAGTCAAGCCAAAATGATAGCTACCCTCTTTTCCATTTGGAGTAACAACGCCTGAATGCTTTTTCTCACTGGGCCAGATGTAGTTCTGAGTTCTCAGCTGTGCTGAACAAATGGGCTTATTCCTATTGCTTGCCAGGTTAAATAGGTAAAGTAGGTGTGGAGGTATCTGCCTGCATGTATTTTGCCATTTTATTTGCCTTGGTGAAATAAGTCAGTGATAATAGTAAGCATTTCAAGTTACAGAGTCTCTGGTTCCATTACTGGAAAGCTCAATTCAATGCTTAAATTTTTTTTTTTTTTTTTTTTTTTCCAAATTGTATTGGAAGACAGAAGACTTGTATGTGAAAAAGACAACAGACAAGTTAGGCTTTTCATAATGATTTAATTATCCAACAACAATTTCTTTCCACCAATTAATTAAAAAAGCATAGTAAGAGATGCCGAAAATAGGTAAAATATGAGAATACTACGTGTTTTTCCAGGCAAATGTGTGGTGTTCTTGTATGTGAGACAGCTGTTGGTTTTAGAGTTTAGTCTTCTTTGGAGGTAGTGTTTGGAAATGTAACATGGTAAGCAGTATTCAGAGGAATCTGAGGTAATGGGCTCTCCAGCCTCAGGCGTGGTGACATAGAAATCAGTTATTCCATAGTTGCCTGCAGTGTTACTTCTTTTAAGCTGCTGTCAGTGGTTGCTTCTAGAAAACACTATTGTTTTATTGCTTTATTTTTTAAAGAATATGAATAGTAGCTTTATCTCAACCTGAGCAATTATAATGTGCTTTAAGAAGTAATACATAAAACTTGTTCTCTTGATGAAAAGCCTTGGCTTCCTGGTGGCATGAAAGATGAGTGGTGTCAGTCTTGCTGTTGCTACCTCTCTGTTGTTCAGTGTTGGACTGAATCCACTGCTTTTGTGTCTTCAAGCTTAAGTGTACTCTTGCTTGTTTACATTCAGAAAATTCCTGGGGAAGCCTTTAAGACTGAAAATTTTTGAGCTTTAATGTATTTGCATGCGAAGGAAAGTATTTCTTTGTTTCGCTTCTGCAAAGACTCAGTTCTGCCAAATTGGCTGGGGCTTGAATAGCAATGCCTCTAAAAATGTGTATTTAATAGGTATATTACATAGCCCCAGTTTTAAAGATGGCTGAGATAAAGTATATCTATTAAGCAGACACAAATTATGTTGGTCCCCGTTTTCCCGATCTAATCTGAAAAATGTAACCTAGTAAATAGGAAAAGTGCAGCTGCAACATTAGAGAAATTGCATTGGTTTTCATTATGATTCTTACAAAGATATGTTTGGGTTTATATTGATAAATATTGCCTCTAGCTCTCTTTTTGAGCAGCCGGTTAACAGCATCATAATTGATGTGCAAATGTGGTTGCTCAGCTGATAGAGATCTGTGGTCTTTATTGGTGTGCTTTCTCTTTTTGGGTTCCCCAGCAAAATAGTGACCAAGCAGAAAGGGACTGGACTGATGAGGAGGTCCCTCCTTTTAGAAAGGCAAAGGTCCAGAATAAACCTTTTTAACTGAAAAGTACTGAATGGACTCAAACTAGCAAGTTAGGATCTTTTGGTTAGTATGTGGAGTGGATTTATCGTTTGCAGAGTTGTCATAAGTTTGGCTTGTTAATGACCTCTGCAAAATACCATTTATGTTTTTACATACATTATGCAAAACCTTAAAAGCACTCTGCAGACTACAAATAGCAGGTTTTGTGTAGGATATGAATATGCACAGCTACAGCACCAAATGTTAAAGTAATGCAGGAACCTCAGAATAGCATATTGTCTTGAGTATATGTGTGTGGTAAAACTTTGAGCAGAATGTAACTGTCTGGGGACCAGCATGACCATGGCCATGCCAGCTCTGGGGCTCACACAGCTCTGGCCATGTGCTTCCCCTATGCCTTCATAACAGCTTCTCTGATGAACAATTGAGAGAGCTGATCTGGCTGAAAACTAATCACTTTTTTTGGCAGGGAGGTATTTATACTGCATCAGCACCTCTAGCCGAGTTTGGATTGTCTGCCAAAATGTGTGTGCCAGTGTGGGGGGAAGTGAGGGAGGGTGCAGCTGGGAGTACAGAAGATGATGGCAGGACCCCAGTGCTCTGCATGTGCCTGCAGGCATATCAGATAAGGTGTAACAGAAAGCTACAGCCTCATGAGAAAGTTAGTTGGCCTGTCAAGAATGTGTGACACTTTTCATGGGGCAGGAACAAGTAACAAACTGATAAATTGTATGTCGTCTTATCCAGCTGTTTGGTCTGGATTCATGTGTGTTTTGTTTACTGAACCCACTGTTATTTATAAAACTCTTACACATTTTAAGTTGTTGCCAAGCACAGTAAGCGCTTTCTTATTCTGGAGGCTACTTCGTAAGCAATTACCTGGTTTTGCAATCTCAAACTTTGTCTTCTATCAACAAGCAGACCTGTCCAAGCACACGTTTTGGACATGAAGCTGGGATCAATTTTTGTGAATCCTTAGCAGGCTGCTAAAATAGTTTGAGTGTCACAAGATCAGAAACTAAAAACTAAAGGTGTAATTTCAATTTTGTGGATGTAAAACTAGTCAAAATATGCCATGGAGCAAAACTTGTGGAAAAAGGTAGAAAGTGACAGAACTGAGAACTGGTAAATGTACATTAGGAGTTCTGTGCAATGTAAATAACAAAGTAAAATAAAATTAGCACAGATGTCATACTTGCTTCTGACATTGTTGTGAGAGGTCTGTGTCTTACTGCTGCATTCAGAACTTAAACAGGTAAACTTCAAGTACTTTCAAAATCAAAATATGCAAAAGAAAAAATGAACAGTTCTGCTTGATGTAATAAAAATATTTGATAATTTCACAATAAAATATTTGATATACAAATATAGGTACAAATATTTTATAATAAAATATTTTCTAATGATGACATGTAATAATGTGGTTGTTATGAGAACTTGAATACCCTCAGAATAATGAAAACTGCTGCTTCTCCAAAATGATGGCTCTTAAACATTGCCATTGCCTCTTCAGTCAGCATAGGGTTGTGAATAAATTTGAGGAAAAGGCTTTGGCGGTTTTTCCTTCTAACTACCTGTACTAGTCCTGTCTCATTTCTTCTTTGCTGTGGCTGTCTCTGTGTTAGCTCTCCTGGAAACCATCAGTGTAGTGCCTGGGCATTCTGCACCGCCACAGTCATGTTCCCTTCTGGCTCTTATTCCTTGTCGCTGAGCTCATTTGTCTCACTTCTGTCTGTCAGTTTTTTAGGTCTGAAAACTACGACTCAAGCTTAGAGAAAATACTCTTTGGTTAATTATGCCTTGTTTGTTTTGTACCAAAATAAGGTTTGGATGCATAACAAGAACCTTCAGAACAGGAGGAATTGTTTGATTTGGCTATGATCTATGGGGTACCAGACTTCTCAGTGTCTGTTAAATATGAAGCAGCGTCCTTACTACTTTTCTGGTATGGTAGCTATAAAGCTGGGGCATCACATATGCAATATCGTACCAGAGGCATTTTCTTGGGTGTCTTCTTCCCTTCTAAATTAAACTAGTTATGAACTGACTTTTACTGTGTTCAAAGCATTTTTACAATCTAGAACACTCTCTGGGAGTGGGTGTGTGTAATGTACAGAAGTGTATGAGAATAGGAACTGGAATGCAATACATCAACTGTGTATGTATTTTTTTCTCAGTTTCCTCAAATTGTCAGTCACCTTGCTTGTGACACTTGAATTACTAAGTGTGTTTTTGACCAGTTGTCGCATAAGGTTTTGAATTGGTGTGTCCCTGCTGCTCAGCCCTATCACAATGAACTGGGAGGTGAAGAGGAGAAAAAAGGAGCTATCATGTCTGATAATTGTTGTTTGGCTTGTATCCAGGGTTCTGTTTATAAAGAGTTCCATAGCATGATCTTAAAATATGCAACTTGTCTGAAAATGAATATTTACTTTTCTTATGAAGTCTTGATTTGTTGAAGTACCTTTAAAATTTAAGGGGCAAATAGTTATCAGGCATTGGTATTCCTAGTGCTTTTTGCAAAGACAGTTTAGATAACCCTTAGCCTTTACATCTATATACATGCTACTTTTTTTTTTTTTTTTTAAACAAATCTGCACTATCAGTTTGCAAAAGGAAGTGTTTGATGGGTGATATCTTTATAGAAGTTTAGATATAAAGACAACTTCATGATAAAATACGGAAGTGTTTTAGAAAGAAGAGCTTGGTCTCATCAGATCTATATTTAGCAGGAGAGCTGTTTGGGCCGGTCTGGCTTTGCTTCTTTTTAGTTACAAAGGTTGGATACTGGGTAATTCCATCATGCAGTCATTTTTCTTCCTCTCTAGAGGACTTCAGCTCCAGAAATTCATCAGTGTGTAGTTCAGCCGTAAAATACTTTGACTTTTTCCTAGTATTAGTTATTTTGTACTAGCTACAAAGAGATTTGTGTTCTGTATGGATGTTGACTTAATGAACGTATGAGGCATTCCTGCAGCCTGTGGTATGTCGTGGGGGCCCTGGGGAGGTGAGAGGAATGCTGCGGCTTCAGATATGGCACTGAAATGCTGACACTGCTAGTGTAAAATGTTGCAGCACACAAACAATGTAGCATACCTGATTTAAATACCTCAAATTCCCCAAGCTTAGAGATAGAGCAGAATTTCATAGAATTTGCTTTGTAATCTCATGTCAAGCTCTCTTCAAGGCAGCATTATACACTCGTGTGTGAGTGGGTGAATAGCACTTGGCAGGCTTTTCTGGCACTTGGCTCTTCTAACATCTCCTACAATAATGACTTAGAAGCAGAACTTCTACCCTTCCCCCTACTTAATTTACCCATGTGCTTCTCCCAAATATGATGTTTTCTGTACTTTATGCCCAATGTCTATTTCAGGCAAAATTAGCTTGAGTTTCTCATAATAGGAAAAAGAAATTTATCTGCACAACTGTGTGAGATAGACAAAGACCTAATGCTAATTGTTTTGTGGTTACTTGCAAATAGTTTTTTACCTAGAAACTTTTTGCATGTTAATCTTGCAAAGGTGAACTGCTATAACTCATGAAGTATGTGGCGTGAAAACAGTTACGCTAAGTACGTACTTGTATTTTTCGGAGGGGCTTTTTTGGAAAATATGGAAGCAGGTTATTGTAGCAGTATCAATTGGAAATGGAGGGAGACCTGGACACATGTGCCTAGGAAGTTAGGCTTGGCAGACCCAGTAGCAAATTGAAGGTACTGGGTTTCAGAAGAGACTGGATGAGGGATTATGGAGTGCAAGTGAAATGGCAGGCAGGGGCAGAGAGGTCGGAACTGCCATGTGGTTTTATCAGGGTTTACTAATGAACTTACAGAGGAAAAAGCTGGTAGTCAGGCACAGAGAGTGAGGAGGAGTTATGACTGTGGCAGAGAAATATATGAAAGTGTGGGAAACTTTGTAAGAACCTTTTTTTTATGCTCCACTGATGGCCTCTTTTGTGGCATCTGCTGCCTGCCTTTCCAGTAGGGAAGTTGTAATTAAGGTTTGCTGCAAAACTTGCAGAATAAAGACAGTGGGGGAAGCAGATCTGGGAAGTGTTTCTGGATGATGTGCTGTCAGGGATTATGGTTTGGAAACCATATACATAACATTACTTCTGGAGCTAACTGGATCTTACTAAAGTACACTTCAGAAATAAGACCATGTCGAGATTTTGCAGTGCTTGATTCAGCTTGAATTTTCATGGAATGATGTTTAGCTGTGTGGTTTTAGGTAAGGACCTCAGATTTGAGCTTTCTGTAACCAGTTCTATTTATCTTAGTTTGTAGGTCATGCAGGTTTTAGTTTGCTAGATAACGACTCTGAGGGATTCTTGAATGTTGCTAATGAGCTTTGGGCTAATCAAAAGTCCTTGTCCTCTGGCTCAGGGCTCACTGCTATCCGAACAAGCTGTTCGTGAAAATATACAGTTTCTCACTTCCAGAAGGCTGCTTGGAAACTTTTGGCTCAATACTTAATTGTGACCAAAGAAGTGATTGAATTGAGAGCTCATGGGGTAATGCTGTTTCCTGTATTATGTGCCCTAGCCACTGAGGTGCTAGTGAATTTGCTAGGAATAGGCAGCATTCAGCTGCAACTTGAGGATTCAGTCACTGTGTGACCTACAAATGACACACAGTGGTAGATGTTGAAAGAATTAGACACTGTAGATCTTATCTGTAAGATGTTAATGCTTTTTCACCAAGGTAGTGGATTCTATCAGTGTCCTGTGTCTGCTGGGAATCAAGTTTGAATTCATTTGTAAGAATGGTTTTACCACTTGAAAGTTATCTTGATTAAATGACATGTTCGCTTGGCTTTAAAAGAAATGCTTTGTTTGTTGTACACGTTAGCATTCCCTGTATTGTATGTTACCTCATTTCACCTCAGTAAAATAGACTAGTAGAACTTGTGTACTAAAAAATACTATATATTAAGTAAAATGAAGAGTATGTATTTGTTCAGAAGTGTAGGAAGTGCTGAATGGCTGTGATTTCTTTTTTTGTTAAACTAAGGTTGACTGCAGGACTTTTTTTTTTCTTTCAGGTTTTTTTTTTTTTTTTAATTTTAATAGGCTTCTGTGTAGAGCGAGCCTTCAGCCTGCTGGCAGGCACTCTTAGACAACAGGGCAAGCATGTGTGAGTACATGTGTACCAGTACTGCTCAAAATATCATCACAAAGGGCTGTGGCAGAGAGTGATGGGAGTTGAGTCTGTATCCTCATGAACTGTGCAGCAGAAGTGTGATAAATGCTTACAATGTTTGTGTGATGGCCTTTTTATTGAAAATAATAAATGTTTTGTAATAAATTAATAATTATAGTTGAATGTTGTGAATGTCTGTTGTTACATAGATCACATCTGAAATCTTAAATATGTGTTTGAAAGTGCTTTCTGTTTTCTTACCACAAATATGATTTAAGTTTTCAAATAATGCAGCTGTGTGTGTTGTGGAAGACACTGGTGACCTTACTAAAGACCGAATTCAGGCCATTCGGCTACCATCCAAATGCTCTGCCAGCTTAGCTATTTGACCACCTGCTTCTGTTTTTCCATTCCCTTTGCAAATGTAGGTTTTGTTCATTTTCTGGCATCTCACCACTGCCTTTCATAAAAAGAAATTAAATCGTGTGGATAAGGTCTGTACTGTAGACCACTTGGGTGTCTGTGAATCTTGTAGTCATTTGAATTTTCATCAGCCATTCAAGCATGGGCTTTTTGGAAAAGAACAGAGGATGATGCCTTCTGCACCTCCACGCTTGCTTTCCCCAGCCAGGCTCCTACGTTTTGGATTGCGAGACACAATGGCAGCCATGTAGTTCTGCTCAGTCTCACTGTAACTTTCCTGCTCTGCACGAGCTTGGTGGTTATCCTCAGTGGGAAACATCCAGGTAGTGATGGTGTGCTGTTGGAGTGTGTTGATATTCCTTTAACTGTCAAAACATGCAGCTTAAATTCTTTGTCTTTGTTCATATCTTTTCAATATGCGAAACTGAAGAAAAAGGAAACACAAATCATAAATATTACTTGGAGACACAACGGTAACTGCTTTTGAGTACGAATCCCTTAACAGCCCAACGTAACTGGAGTGCTGAATGGGGAGTCTTCAGTAATGAGTTACATTCCCACATCTACTACTGGTCGGCTCATTGACTTCATCCAAATTACATGACCTCAGAGCCTGGTTTGTAAAGCAGCACACTGAGAAGCAGGCTATCACTGCTGACTGAAAGCTTGTGTACTTGTTTCATCTGACATAGCTGAGATAGTTCAGGAGTTACGTCTGTGGTTGGTTGATGAAAACTAAAGGAAAAATGGGTGGCTGTTCTGTGGCTTCTCACTGCGTTAAATGCTGCTGCTGGTTTCTAAAGTTTTTGTCCCATTTTTGTCAACAGATACAACCATTATGCAGTGATTTGGGTGCACTAAATTTTAAATTAGAAAAATCATAAATTACTTCTGGTTTCAGTATAAATGCCAATGAATTGTTTTTATCTTGCACTTGAAAAAATGCATCAGTCATGGAAAAAAATTCTCCTGCTTTTTTCTGTTGCATCTGAAGACTGCATTTGGTGTTCCCACAGGCTTGGTCTAGTTGAGTGGATAGGGTGAAATACGAAGGTACTTGTCTTGGGAACTCTCACTTTTATTTTGGTGTTTGTTTCCATTGCATCCTGTAATACCTGCAACAAATGTCATTTTTCCAAAGGTGGCTTGACTATCTGGACTGTCTTTTGTTGGTGGTTTAGGCAGGAGAAAGAAGTGGACTGACCAGGCACTGGCTGTGAATCTGATCTAAATATAGTCAGCTATGCACATACTTGGAGCATTGTCCGGGTGAGTGTGATTTTTGTAATCTGGCAGTATTACTTGTTATACAGATTAGTAACCTGGCAATGCTGCAGTGGGAACTTTGGTCTGGGAGGCACAGAGTCTGCATTTGAAAGCCTTCATGTTCTACCATTTGAGAAGGTATCTGGTGTGTTAAGATCAGGGGATCTGGCATCAGCATGTGATTGTGCGGACTCCACTGTGAATTGTTGGGGGCCTGCATGAGCTCTGTGTAGGTGTGGGGTTCAGAAGTTTGCTGGATTGCCATTGTAGTGTCTGCAGGCCCCTCTGACATCCTAGAGGATTGTCATGAGGCTCCCCATTAAAGAAGAGTCGGTGTTGTCAAGAAACTTAATTTCCTCTAAACTGTCATGCTACAGAGGCTTCAACAGAAATATTAAGAATTCTTTGAGCATAGCTTACTGGTTTTGATAATTTATTTAACAGAAATGGAATAATTGAGCTGCTGCTCTTAAGCTTTCTACAGTAAATATTTATGTTCTCTTTTGTTTTTTATCTCTTGGGTACCAAAGATGAACTTCAGAGACAGTGTTCATTCATTTCTTTGGTTTTCTGCTGTGCTTTGTAAAAGAATCTACCATGGAACAAGCCCACAAAGCAACATGATAAAACTTTGTAAAAAAAAAAAAAAAAATATCCCAAACCAAAAGCAAATCCAAACCAAAACTCCACAAAAGGTTCTTACAACAAAATACAAACCAGTTCCACATCTACCAATTAGTATTTAATATTCTGCTTTCAGCATATTGGAAAGACAGTGCAATTAAACAATACACATGGGAACAATTTTCTTTAGTTGCTTGTGAGCATTCAGAGCTAAGTGTGGGGATAAATGTCTGGCTTGGTGTCCCTTGATATAGGGGAAGATTTCTGTGCGTGCTCTTTATGGAGCTTTTGCTTCCCAAGTGGTAAAACACTGTATATGATAAAGATGGGTTAAGGAAAACATTACCTCTTTGAACCACTTGCTATTATTGTCTTCTGCAAATCACATGCTGTCAGCTGGTATTTTTTTGTGTCAAATGGAGATTATTTTTTTTGTTCACAGTGGTGTGAACAAGCAGTGGATTGCTATATGGCAGCAGTGTGCTGCTGCAAGTCTGAAGTAGTAATATCTGGATTAAGATAACAAATAACAGCTTGTCTCGGTATATCCTAGAGAGTGTTGGTAGAGCATCCAAGCTCTCCAGAGATTTACTTTTTTTTAAACTGGCTGTGTGCTCACCATGCTTGGGCTTTAGCCTGGATAGATTTTGACACATATCTGCTAGGAAGAGTTTAAAAAGGTAATGAGGAAAAAAACTAACATTTTGTTTTCAATTTGTAGTTGTAAGTGGTCAACATAAAGCCAAGTTATGTTTTTGTGGCTAAATTTAAGGCCTTATTTCTCAAAACAAATGCACAGAACTGGAAATTCTGTGATTCAACGCCAGTTTTGTCTTATTTTCTTTTAACCATTTCAGTCTTAGATATTTGGATAAGAGGTGCTATCAATGTCAAAAGCAATTAGGTGTAGTAACAGTTGGGTTTGAGATCTGACAATTTTTATGCCCTACCTTGTTAGGTTATTGAAAGAAGAAACAGGGTCAATATTCTCTTTGCTGTTCTCCAGACAGTGCCACTGGAGAAAGAGACTGAGACTTATCCTGGCTTAAAGATTTCACAGCTGACTTTGTTATGCCACATTAACTATGATGTGAATGTGCTATACATGAGCTAGTGATAATTTTTGTGTAGTCTGGAGAAAGAGTGGTCTTGGTTCTCAAGCTGTTGGCCCCAGAAGAGTCTTCAGTGCATGAATAAATCATTAGTGATTTAGTTTTGCTGTGACAGATTGTGTTCAGTGTGAATGGCCAACATTTTGTTGCAGGGAGGCGGGGTTGGATTGGGTTTGTGTGGTCAGGTTTTCCTAGTGGTACAGAGGTGGATTTTTGATATGCTGCCAGAAGCTCCCCCATGTCTGACAGAGCCAATGCCAGGTGGCTCCAAGACAGACTCACTGCTGGCCAAGGCTGAGCCCACCAGTGATGGCGGTAGTGCTGTTGGGATAATGTATCTAGCATGGGGTACACAGATAATGTATCTAATGTAGCTGTTGCTACATGACAGCGCTGCAGCCAGAGAGGAGAGAGATTACCTGAGAGGAACAGCTCTGCAGACACCAGGGTCAGTGAAGGAGGGCTGCCCCAGGTGCCAGAGCAGAGATTCCCCTGCAACTCATGGTGCAGACCCTGGTGAGTCAGGCTGTTCCCCTGCAGCCCATGGAGGTCCATGGTGGAGCAGAGATCCACCTGCAGCCCATGGAGGAACACACACCAGAGCAGGGGGATGCCCAAAGGTGGCTGTGACCCTGTGGGAAACCCATGCTGGAGCATGGCTCCACAAGGCTCCTGGCAGGACTCATGACCCCATGGAGAGAGGAGCTCATGCTGGAGCAGGTTTGCGGGTGGGACTTGTGACCCTGTGGGAGACCCATGCTGAAGCAGTGTGTTCTTGAAGGACCGCACTCCATGGAAGAGACCCACACTGGAACAGTTTGTGAAGAGTTGCAGCCTCTGGAGAAGTTGGTGAAGGACTGTTGCCTGTGGGAGGGATCCCCGTGCTGGAGCAGGAGAAGTGTGTGAGGGTCTTCCCTCTGAGGAGGAAGGAACAGAAGAGACCAGGTGTAATGAACTGACTGCAGCCTACTGTCCCAGTCCCCCTGAGCTGCTGGGGGAATGGACAGAGAAAATTAAGAGTGAAATTGAGCCTGGGAAGAGTGAGGGGGAAGGAGTCTATGATTTAGTTTTGTTTTTCATTATCCTCTGATTTGATTGGTAATAAATTGAATTTTTCCCCTAGTCAAATCTGTTTTGCCCATGACTGTAATTGGTGAGTGATCTCTCCCTGTCCTTATCCTGACCTACAAGCCTTTTGTTCTCTTTTTTTCTGCACTGTCCAGCTGAGAAGGGGAATGATAGTGTGGCTTCGGTGGGCGCTTGTCTTCCAGCCAGGGCCAGCCCATCACAAAAGGAATAGGGGCTAATAAGATGTGTTTGAAACTATTTGTTGCAAAAAAAAAGGAAATGGTGCTGTCAGGTCATTTAGTTTGGGTCAGTATTTAAGCTTCTATAAAGTGTAGACCTAGAATGGCCTTGTTAACAAAAGCAGACTTCATGATAGACAGGTCTGTAGTTCCTAAAAGGAACCCAACTTTGATTACCCATTTCTGTCAAACAGACTAGAAGCATTTCAGCTGCTGGGAGGGGAGAAAGCAGATGGTAAGGAAAAATGGACAAGGTAAAATTGGTATTTCTTCAAAAATGTCCACTTATCCTAAGGTATTTATAAATGGATTTATTTCCTACTGATATTTCTGCTTGATATGAAGATTTGGATGGTGTCAATAATGCGGGATTGGGATTAACATTTTCAGCAAGACCAGAATTTTTTTCCGGAGGACGGTACTTCCGTGTATTTCTGGATTTGTTATTATAATCCTAGAAAAGTTCCTTTATAGGCTCAATCAGGTATATATCCTCTGCAGAAGCACCTGCTTTTGTAAAAGTAATAGTTTGCTTTAAATACTTATTTTTTTAATGCTTATTTTCCTCCTGTTGTTTTTAAGGTGCTAACACTATCCTGTGTTCCAGATAGCACTGAGATTGTGTCCTTAAGAGTTTATATGAAAAACCTACTAGTTCTCCCATTTGACTTGACAATTAGAGATTTTTCCCTGTAGTTATAGGAATAAAAAAGGTCTGTTGGTTTTGAGCAACACTCCACAGTTATTTCTAACATGAAAGTTATTTCTGAAAGTGATATATCAGATAAAAGGAGATCTTGAAGTCCACCACTGCTGAAGTTCAGGTGTTTCACCTCCCTTGGAACTTCTTTATTAGCTATGTCTATGATTTTGTTGTACTCTGCATATAGTTTGGAGATACAAAGCAGCAACAGACAGAAGAGGAAAAATGGTGGAAAAGACCTTGAATTTGGTAGGATGAAGCCAGAGTGCAGACATGTAGGAATGGGAGCTCGAAACTCTCAGGGAAAGTATTGAGAGAGAAGACTTGGGGGCAACAGAAGCAGGATTTGTGAGGAAGGGCTGACTATAGGGGAGCTTTTTGCCTCTGGCCGTTTTCTAACTCTATTTAAGCCCCTGGATGTGGGAAGATAATTGAATTAGGAATGTCACCTGTTGCCTATGGTTTATCAGAAGCCTCGTTATTAGCTATTATAAAGTACAGGACAATGGGGATGAGATTATGTGCAGCTGGCACTGCCAGGCTGAGAATGTGGATGCTCTGGTTTGTGCTCTGTGCAGGCATGTTGTGTTCTGCTGATGTCCTGGACTGCCACTGCCTTTTGCAGCCTGAGCTAAGCAGGTGTGCTCAGCCCTTTTGTAACATCTTCCTCAGTTAATCCCCAATTTATGTCCTTGTTTCCATCGCTCCTCTTCAAGTTCTTCTTGCATGACTTGCAGTAGGTTGCTGCGGAGAGAGCTGGTGGCAAGAAGACAATGAGACTGATTTGAGGAAGTCAAAGCTTGGAATTATGAAAGCAGAACCATCTTGGGCCAGAGCTTCAGGAGGGGAAGTGAGAGCAGACTGATGATGAACAGACAGATGCCTGTCCAGGACTCCTTGTTCTAACCTGTTTGGTTATTTTTCATCCAGATGCTCTCATCCCTCTGGTGCATGTAGGAGAGCCCAGGTCTGATGCAGGCTCCTGTTGCTTCTCTTAAGTTTCTGATTGCCTGGCAAGTGCTGAGACACACATGCACCTCTCGTCCCTCAGGCCTCCTTGGTACCAGCTTGGAAGGTGGTGGAAAGGAGCTGCAAAGAGTTTTTCCTGATACCTGCTTGTACTAAGAAAAGCGTTTGCAATATCTTTTGATGCAAAAATGGGGGAGGTGTCAAATATTAAGTCAAGTATAGCATATTATTTTCATGTAATAGTTTTTAGAGTTCCTAGAGGACATCAACAGTGGTGGCTTAAAAGCTATAATGAAATATATTTAGTACCTACCATGCTTGAGTCCCAAGGACTTCAGGCTCTGTTGTGATAGAAATAATGGACTTTATTGTAGTCTTGAGCTCTCCACCCTCATCCTTACCCAATTTGTATGCCTTAAAATTACCACACGTGTCTTCAGTATGAGTTCATTGTACCTGCAGTCACAAAACATTAGTGGATTGGTGTAAAGTGTACTTTGAGAGCTACCAGCAGTGGATAACCTGGCCTGAGGCTGCACCAGGTAATTGCTGAGAATAAGTTCAGAAATATAAGCCTTCCAAGTCATGATGTGAGAACTCTAGACTTAAACTTGAGAATGCTTTGAATCAAAGCGCTTGTATAAACTCCATATAATTACTTCTAAATTAACCTTCACTGCATACTAGACAATCTAATACATGTGTATATGGGCTGAGGTTTGTGTGTGTCATGCAGTGTAAATGATGGAAGACTGCTATACTGGGCTAGGGGGGAATTTAGTAGGTCAGTGCCTTGGTCAAGCCTCAAGGCTGTCTGGCACATGAGGGAAAACAAGATTTTCAAGGGGCTGTCTCACTCTTGTGAGAAGTGGTCATCTTTCCACGTTTCACATAAAGCGAAAGACTGTGATAATTTTCAGCTAGTCTCAATGCATTTGGGTGTGGATGTAGTGAATATTGTTCTTTACTGTCAGCCTGAAGTAATACTAGTGGAGATACTTGATCTTACCTAAACCAGAGAAAAAGAGGGAAGAACTTGTCTTTTTACCATAGACACAAACCCAAGTAATTTTATTTTCATGAGCAGTTGATTATTTTTAATAATTAATAGTTATAAATGTATGGTAAAATTGGATCTTTGGAAAAAATTTATTGGTGTAACTTCAACTAGATGTATTATTTTAACAAGTAATTTTGATGAAGTGTTATAATTTAATTGGCAGCTTCTCTGGTAATTAGCAGACAATTTCTTTCCTGCCTAAATAGATTTTTTTTTTAATATTAATGAATGTAATGTTAATCAAAAACACTTTAACTCATAAAAGCAAGCTAATGAAAAGAAATAATTACTGAGAGCTACAAAGACTCAGGCTTCTCAGTTAATTTTAATGATTGCTTCTAAAACTCCTGGAAGAAGAGCTTTGAGATCTGTTTGTAACATTAAACTGTGTCTCCATTTCTCTCCATACAGAGAATAAACTGCTATGTGATAGTTTTCAAAACCAGTTGTAGTGAATTTTTTTCCAATGTGTCTGGCATTTCTTGCCGTGTCAATGCACATATAGTACAGTCATTTTTTTTTTGTACTGGACTTGTTTGTGCCTATGATGATTCAAATGATTGACAAAATGAAGTAGGGTCTTTGTATCTTAGAAAGAGGAATTGTGATAGAGATGAGCCGTGTTAGAGATCGTTCCTGTCTGGGTTTATTAATCTGTGCCAATATTTCTGTAAGATATGAGAGCGCCTTTATCTTATGGAGGAATAAATGCCAGTCTCTTCTTCTACAAATTCTTTGCAGGGAAAAATTGTTCTGTTACAGTAGACAATGCTCAGTGTAATAATCTATAACTCTTCTTATGAAGCGTGGAAGTGGTCTTAAATTTTTGATCTACTCTAGAAGCAAAGTGGTGTGTGCTCTCTTTTTTTCCAGAATCATAGTAGAACTTAAACGTTTAAAGTATCAATTTACCCCAGTTTAAGTTAGACTTCAACAAACTTCCTCTTTTCTTTCCTTTACTACGTCATATAAAGTTGTATGCTCAATGAATATTGACAAGCATGTAATTATGCAAAGCTGTTAAAACCTGCAGTTACTACACCTTGCTTACCAGCATTTTTGCAGCAAGTTTTCTTCAACTCTTCATTGCAGTCCCTTCATCATCTTTGTGACCTTTCGTTGGATGCTTTCCAATATGTTCATGTCTGTTGCCCTGTGCAGCCCAGAAATGGGTGCAGTTCCATCTGTATCATATGCGGCCTCCCCCAGTGCTGAATAGAGGGCAAGGATCACCACTCTTGCTGGCAATACTTTGCAGCTCAGGGTACCATTGTGCCCACAAGGGCACATTGCTGGCTCATGTTCAATTTGGTGTCCACTGAGACTCCCAGATACTTTCCTGCCCAGCTGCTTTCCAGATAGTTGCCCCCACTCCCTGCATATACTGGTGCCTGGGTTTGTTCTTTCCCAGGTGCAGGACTTTGCAATTCCCATGGTTGAGTTTCAGGACGTTCCCATCAGCCCATTTCTCAAGCCTGTTGAGGCCCCCCCAGATGACAGCAAGACCCTCTGGCGTATCAGCCACTCCCTTTAGTTTTGTGTCATCAGCCAACTTGCTGAGAGTACGCTGTGCCTGTTGAACAGGGTTGTATGTAGTGTTGACTCCTGGGGTACAGGTAGTTAGCAGCCTCCAGCCTGACTTTGTGCCACTGGTCACCACTCTCTGACCACAACCCTTGGGCCTGGCCATCCAGACAGCTTTCACCCACCTTGCTATTGGCTCATCCTGACTGCACTTTATCAGCTTCTCCAGGACAGTCTTACAAGGCATAGTGTCAAAGGCCTTGGTGAAGTCCAGGCAGACACTACCCACTGCTCTCCCCTTGCCTACCAGGCCAGTCACTGTATTGTAGCAGGATATTGTGTAGGTATGTGCCTGCATATGTGTGTTTGTTTAATTTGTAACTCCTGAAGTGTTGCTCTTACTCGGTTTGTTTCAGAATCTGTACTATTTAGACCATAGATCTCTTCCTAGGCTTCTGCACTTGAAGCTATTAACTCTACTAGGTAAGATAAATGACTAATGCTATGCTAAATGGGAATCAATATATTTTATTAAATGTGGAATGCCTTAGTGATAAATTTCAAGCTTAGGAACATCGTTAACTATTTCAAATTATTTTTTTCAAAATATAATGAAAAGTACCTAAGGAGTGATCTGCAGTAGCTATTCCTGCTTGGTCTTGTCATACATGATTAAGCTGATTTTAACAAGCCTTGCACTGTTCAATTAAAATATAAAATTATAAAAAATCCTACCACAGATTTCTGCCTTAAGGCTTAATATAAGCAAATCTGAAATGAAACTTAAGCTTGAGAACAGCATTATATTTTTTCCCATCTGTTAAAAACAAATAACTTCCCTCCAAAGCATCCCACAATTGCTACGTTGCCATGGAAACTAACTTCCTACTGTAGGGTTTCAGAAATGGATGTGTTTTATGTACACACTGGAACTGATTTAACTGCAGCAAAAGTAATGGCAAATATACTGTGTCAAGGTAACCTTAAACCTCTTGCTTAAGTACCTTTTGTGTAAGTCTTTACAATGAGAGAATTTGTGCAATGATATTTTACAGTGCATTTTTGTTGTACTTGTCATATAGAACAAGGGTTTCTGCTCTGGTGACTGCCTACCTGCTTTTTCTGAAGTTATAGAAATGAATGACAAAAGTCCTTTCAGGTGAGATTGCCCTTCTGTTTCTTCTGTGGCCGTTGACAGTATTTGAGGCATTAATTCTCTTACAATCTCCCTTGCTGTCATTTCGCTCAGTTTCGGCTTTTTTATTCAGTAGTGCTTTCAATGAATTTTCTTGGGTAATTTCTTGTTATGGGCTTTATTTGAGGGTGTTTGTGTGTCTCTTAACTGAATTTGTAGGAGTAAAACTAAGGAGAACTTGGTAAAGTAGGCACTTTTAGTTCAAAGTGTTTCAGGTCAGATACCTTCACTTTGCCACAGTAGTGAGCTACTGAATTTATTAATAAGTTGAAGGACAAAAGGCATGACTGAAAGACAAGGTAATCTGGAATATTTGCATTACATGTAGAAATGAATGCCCTTTACAGTTGTAGGGGAGTTTGCCAAACTGTAGCTAATGGTCTGTGGCACATGCTTACATCTTCCACAGCAGAGATACAGAACCTCCCTAAAGTCCTGCGTGTCTGATCCTGGACCTTAGAGGTGGCCATCAGGCTAATGGAGATATCAGGTGGGGATACCTCTCCCCACACTGTCTTGTCCCCAGGCTTTGAGCCTGTCTGTGGAAGATGATGCATGCATCTCTGAACATCTAGTATTCCTGACTGCACTCAAGGAAAGAAAGACCAGATTTTTACCTCAGTTGCTGACAAATTTCAATGCCTTGTTATCTGTTGGCACACTCAGCAGATAATACAGTTTTAGTAGAGTAAAGAAGCAGTCCTTTGTAGCATCAGATGCAGAAGGGACCAAAAATTTTTCATATTTATAAACAGGGATTTAAAGATTACTTTCATGTTGAAGTGGGGGAAGCATCTCCTATCTTTGACATAGTATCTTCTGTAGACACTGCAGCCCAGCAATCACGGTGCAGAAGATGCAATGGGACAGCTGCTTTCTTCAGTTCTGCTTTAGCTGACATCAGTTGGCTTTCAGGAGTGCCCTGGACAGCTTGCTCCTTCTGGAGTCCTTACATCTGTGCTGAGTGATGGGCTAAGAGCATGAATTCATTTTATATCCATTCCCAGAGCTCCTAAAGGACAGGTCTGAGTAAAAGACTTTGGGCAGCATCCTGTCAGATGTTATTGTAGCTGAAACAAAGGTCCAGGAATGATGGGGGTTGGTGTGCCTGTGTCTAAGTATTGGTACAATATTTAATGTGCAGGTTTTGCAGGGGCTTGAAGTATTTCCCCTATGCAAACGAAATGTTTGTACAGATTTGATTTGGGGGAGATTCTTAGAGTTGCTTTGGGACACCTGATAACTGTTGACCAAGTATAGAATCAGATTGTTTATGATTAATATTTAAACCTTAAAGTCTTTCTCACTTCAATATTTCATGGAAACCTCTAGTTGCCCTTTTCAATTTTGACAAGACCCAAATAAATTTCTTTAGGGATTAAAAAAGGTATTTTAGGGACTTCAACTGTGGGATTTGCATTGTTCATTTATGTCCTTTAATTACTGTCTGGCTGCTGTCAGCCACAAATTGCTTGCAGTATAGTTTTAGTCATGGTAATTATGCCATAATGTACAGGGTCTGGGCTGAGAATAAGGGAACTGTGTTCTATTTCTATATCTTCCTCAGTTTTGTTTTATGACATACAGCAAATCACCAGATACTCATTTGTAAGCCTAGGAAAAAAATTCTATCCTTACATTTGTGAAATATTAGAAGTTACTTCAGACATTAATTGACATAGGAGTATTCTTTTACTCCTTCAAAATATCTGTGTTTAAAGTTCAGAGGAAAGTAATAAATTAAATTCCTAATTTTTATATTTTTGTATGAAAGGGAGTTTCTGGATGTCATGGTTGAGATAAAGTGTAAATAATATGTAGAGTAGAGTTTTGAAATGCAATTGTGTGTGAAAGTATCTGCTTGCTAAATAATCAAAACAGTAAATGTTTGGTACATTTTAGTTGTGTTCTTCCCTTTTTACAATGTGGTCTCTTGCCTTTTTACAATGTACAAGTAGAAAAAGTTTATCTTGGTACTAAGTTTGTGTAACTGTATGAGCTCACATTCATGTTTTTGGAATGTTTGGAAACAACATGCCTCCAAAAAAAAAAGATACGTGATAGCTTGTTAACATCATAATTAATAAAAAATATATATTTGACAAAATATGTTGTATTTCCAAGATCAGTTGTAATTATTTGGAGACAAACTGCTAAATCTAGGGCTTTCTCTATTTTTTTATTAATTTTAGAGTATAAGATACTTGGGCAAAATGGAAGGAGAAAGAAAGAGTGATTCTTTGTTATTCAGTCCTACTTTAAGTGTACTTAGGCACTTCAATGCAAGGCTTTAATTTGACTTTTGCTCCGAAGAAAGTGAATTATTTTGGTCAGAACAACAGGAGGAGATTTGTGATGCCATGGAACCTGACTCACAGGGAGGAGCTCCCTTCTGTCAGGAGTACTTGATCACTGCGTAAAATACATCATATTAATGTGTGCCCAGGGAGTCTATAATTTTGAAGTGATTGCCATGAACAGACCCCAGCTGTATGTTGATAGCAAGAAGCCATTGTATTTACGTGGCAATTGTTTTTTCTAAAGGCATATTTTGAAGTAGCAGAGTTAATTGAGGTCAACTGCTCGGCTCCTCTATACAGGCACAGTTCCATTAAATTGAGCTTCTCCTGTGGTAAACTTACCCTTGTATGATAAAAATTTATGGCCCTAAGGCTTTCTGTTTTTTAAAAGGATTGAGCATGGACATTGACATATGCTTCTTTGCATAGAACTGGGAATTTTCTTTCTTATTTGAAGCTGTTTGATCGATGTTTGATGAATGGAGTGGTGGGGAGAATTCTTAATGTGGTCAGTTACGTCACAGGTAAAACCCATTTAAATTTATTAGCTGAGTACATTCTGCCTGACCTAGTCAGTCTTCACTGCCAGCCTCCATTTTTCTGTGGTGTACCCTTAAATGCGAGGAAGAATTAGACCATTTTCTCACTGCTCAATAGCTTTTTTGTTTTTCCTGAGTCCTCCACAAGAAGTAGAGTTGAGGGGAACATGCATCTCTGAATTTGAACTAATAGTGTCTGTGCCTTGACTGAGTGGCAGATCTGTACCTCCTCACATGGTGGGCGAAGGCTGGGCAATACTTCCCTTGGCTCCACAAAGGCAAAACAGCTATTTCAGTTGGGTGGTGACGGCTAAGTCGTGAAAAGCGACTGAACGTTTATTCATGTTGCAACAAATACATTTTATGTAGACTATGAAATCAGACATCTGTACTAGAAGAAAGAAGGGAGGGAGAAGAGAATAAATCTTTCATTTTTGTTGAATGGTATGCCATGAAGTGTTTAAAAATTTCACTAGATCTGATAAGTCAGCATGTAAATTTATAAATGCACTGTTTAAAGGTGTATCTCCACTCTCTATACTTGCTTCTGCGAGGAAAGGAGAATGAGATAAAGGACAGAATGATGGATTCTTTAAAAGACTATGTAATGTCAGGTGATAATATTTAGGGAAACTTACCATTTTTATTGTGCCTTTGTTTATTCTTTGAACAAAGCAATTCTTGAATCATTTCATAATACTTTTTGGAAAATAAAGTCAAGGATTTTGACTAAATTTGAATACTTGGGCTAATCCTGTCTGAGAACAACAACAGCAGTAATTGTCAAGTGATAAGAATATTACAGGGAATATCACAATTAAGTTTACCCTTATTTATCTGTGTTGGGAACTTTTCCTTATTTCTGTAATGAATTTATGATATTCAACAGAATTTTAGTTTTTCAAGTGAGTTTCAACAGGTCAGGATGTCTGTAGATTGATTTCAGTTGAATTCCTAATACAGCTTCTGTACCTAAATTTAAAATTATTTTAGCAAGAAGCACACAGCATTATTTTCCTGTGCTCTGTACATTAAAGATTTTTATGTGCTACTTGGGTACAACTAAACAGTCCTTTACCTAGCCATTTAGGTTTCATTTTGTCCTTTGAGAAATGTCTTTTTCCTATGAAGGATTTAGTTCCAAATGTGGAACTTAGCATTTAGATAAATTTACTTGGGCTTATAATATATACTGAATTGCTGTAGAATATTAAAACTTCCTTTAAATTGTGTGTGTGTGTGTGTTTTATGGTGTGGTCTTAAAGATCTGTTGTCCTCTTCATAACATCAAATGTCTGGTGGTGATAATGAGTTGAGCATGTATATGGAAGGAACTATTACTCCTTGGTTTTTCTTTTGCTGTTTTTCTTTTTAAGAATTGCTGCGAAGATGTTCTTGGAAGGAAGATATTTTCAGGTTTTGTTACTGAGCAATTTCTAGGATATTGAGTAAGAGAAGAAGAAAATATTCAATCTTTTGACATGTTATAATACAAAGAAAAACAATACCAGAATAGAAGAAAATACGAAGAGGAAACTTAAATATGTGATTTCATGCAAAATGTGTGAACTAGGATGTGCTTTTTCAAAAGCTTCCAAACTTAATTAGAAGAAGTAACTTGGTAGACTAAGGCTCTTTGGAAATAACACATCATCTTATCCACTGCTTTTTTGGTATGACTGTTCCGGGTGAAACTTCACTCTTTTGTTCCCATTATACTTCTGTATCCATGATTAAGCAATCACTTTGCATACAACTTCTTTAACATAGGTTTGCTTTTGCATTCACAAACTCTGCACACAAGGAAAAGAAAACAAATATCAAAGACTATACACAGTAGCAGTAAGTTGAGATGGATTACTTAAATGTTGTTGCCATCTAGAATAGTGGTTCTCCTGTTAAGTTTTAGAGGCTCTATTGTTCTACTTCTCTACCAATTGCAGAGTCTCCATGTCACACTGAGCAAATTCAAACTCTGAATTCTGCAATAATGAGATATTCTCAATGACACTTCTCAAGATGGCAAATTCTCTGAATCATTAGGTGTCCCGGGAATTATGGGACTATTTTTACTATTTATGCTGTAGAAGCTACAGGTTTGGTGTCCATGAGGATGAAACTTTTGAGTAAGGGCAGAATTTTTGTTTTACTTCCTCCACAGTTTTTCTTGAGTGTCTGTGAATGCAGCTCTTCTAGTATTCATTATTTCTCCAGACAATTGGGTGTGTTTAATGTATAAAAACAAACATTAAAATAACAGTTTGCAAGATGACAAAGACCAACTAAGGCAATAAAAATGTAAGGAATGGAATCTATGGAATAGATAGCTGATATTATTCATGGTGTGTTGGGATATAGGAAGTGAAAAATTCATGTTATGAATTCTGATGGAACTGATAGCCATGGCAACAGTGGCTAGTACAGACTGGACTGCAGTATAATGTATGGTTAAATGTATTGAGGATGTAGTTTTCTGGGGGCTTATTTCAAATTTTGCCACTGAACAGTTTGAGTTGTGTCACTTGAGATATGTAATTCTTCGTTTTATTAAAATGATAGCTTAGTGTAATGCATAATAAATGAATCTCAGCGCATAACTCTCCCAAAGTAATTTCGTCTTCTAACATTTCTGCTGCTCAGTTGAATATCTTTCAACTGTTCAGTTTTTCTGTTTGATATAAGGAGCTTAATCTGACCATATGCAACAATCCCTTCCCCTTATTTTCCTGTAGGTAAGTAAAGTGTTGTCTGATCACTCTGAAGTGTTCCACATAACTCCTTTTTGTGCTGTTCTTGGGCTAGAGATTTGGGTAGTGGAACAGCAGTAAATTGATTTAAATTAACCGAAATCAGGAACTTTCAAGTAGGCTGTAGTAGAAGTTCAGGAAAATAATTATCCATCAGTTTTACAGACAAGCTGCTTCACTTCTAAATGTTAACATGTAGAAAACTCTAAATGCTTCAGTTTGTGACCTAAGTATCAAGAGTAGAAGACTGAAAACTTAGAAGGATTGACTTATTCAGCCGTGTTTCTTCTGTTTCTCAGTCTTCCTGAAAGTTTGTAAGGCTAATAATGAAACCACATTGCAAGTTAAATTAATAAGATATGGACTGCCATACTTTCAGTTCACTTTTGTTAAATGAAGGTAAATGGGATAGCCGGCAACTTTTTTTTTTTATTGTGACCGCCAGCATTCCACCACCAATTTAATAATCTATAATTAGAAAAAAAATCAAGTAAGCATCTTTCTTGGTAGCCACAGAAAATAAAACAAAATTCTCAACCTAGGTGCTGACAAGAAATGGAAATTGAACAGTTGAGGTAGAATGTGTATATGATAAAATTCTTTATGCTTGATAATACTATTATTGACTGTAAATAAAATTGGGCTGGAACAAAACTACCTCTATTTCAGACAGGCTGAAAAACAAATGAGTTTTCTTTTTTGTGCACAAGAGAATTTTTAAATGGAAAATTATTTCTTACAGATGGATCATGTAGACTTTCTTGTAACTATATAGAAACTGCATTTTTAATTGGAGGAGTGATTAATTTCCAAGAAGTCAGGGTCTGTTTCAGTGGGAGGTGTGAAGAGAGCTCCTTGGGAGACACAGAACCTGCCAGTGGGGAAAGGCTCCTCACTTGTTACAGGGTAATGGTTATCACCTAGAGCCTGGGGGTTTGTGTTCTTTCAAAATGCTTCTAATTTTAAATATTAAATCTTATGCTGTTGAGGACCCTTGTAAATGTCCGTTTTTTTGCGGGCAGTTTTACTAAACACTTGCCTTCTGTTTCTTGTAATTAGAGTAATTATTGCATAACAAATATTTCTATATAAAAAGGTTTTTTTTCCTGCTACCAGTTTTAATTTAGTTGCATTGTCTACATCTAATTTAATGAGAAATGTTGAATAGATGTTCCTGACCTACTTTTTCTGTGCTGTTCATTATACTGTATGTCTCTACCATGTTGTCTCTGTAGGGACTTTATTTTTCAAGGGGAACAACTCCTTTTTCCCTTCATTGGAATACATTTCTACTGCTCTAATCTAAAATTTGCTTTGGCTAAACTAAGAAGCTGTGGTCTCCATGTTGTCAGTCCTCAGAGAACATTATTTTCCCTTTTTGACTATTGGTAAGAAAGCTTTTGCAAGGAGAGATTTTCTCCAGGGAAATATTCTCTTCTGCTTTTTTCATATTTCACTGTGTTGGGGTTTTGGGAGCTCACCTTCCGGTTTTTTTTTTTTTTTTTTTTTTTTCCTTCTGGTGAATT
>VZTI01004184.1:425179-591740 GCA_013397865.1 Struthidea cinerea
TTGTCGTACATATATATATATTAGTAAAGAACTGTTATTCCTACCCCTCATATCTTTGCCTGAAGGTCCCTTAATTCAAAAAATTACAATAATTCGGAGGGAAGGGGGTTACATTTTCCATTTCAGGGGAGGCTCCTGCCTTCCTTCACAGACACCTGTCTTTCAAACCAAGACACACTGACAAAACATGCTGCTGTTATGAGAGGGAATACCTTGCTGTAGGTGGATTCTCTTACTTTTAGATACTTTACCACTATTTCTCTCACCCTCTGGCAAGATAAAGATTTTTTCCACGACAGAGGAATGAGCTTTCCTGTATTTAGATACTGAATTACATGTGTGCAGTTGTCCTTCTGCCCTCAAGGTAAGATCAGTCATCGCTAAAAATCACAGCATGCTCTGACTTTATGACTATTTTCCTTATTTCATGAGTTTTTTTCAGTAGAAGACTTATGGAAGTGTGAACATTTTTCTGCCTCTTCAGGGAGTTTGCTCACAGCTAGGAAGGGTGGCACTTGGATTGGTCCTAAGCAATGGCTAGTGTTGAATTTGGGGGTTCATCTGGAGCAACTATTTACTATGCTATTTCAGCTACTACTTCAGTTCTCTGGACAAAATATTTTCTGATAGTGGCTTTCTCTTTCCTGCCGATGTGTTAGAATGTATGGATCTTACTCATTCACTGACTCACTGTAATTCAAGGCACAGTTTCAGTGGATGTTTGTTAGGTATCTCAAATTCACATCACTTAGATGTCTACTGTTACTTCTTTGTGGCGGACAGTAGTTACTCTTTGCCCCACACGGCTTAGTGGGGTCTCGTAGGGGGAATAACTCTCCTGGAGGAGAAGAGCTTTGTGAACTGTGGGATTTCTGATTTCTTTTGGCTTTTGTGTAAATTCACTGTTCAGGGCAAAACTTATGTTCACAGGAATAGGCATGGATATAATTAGGAAAAGGGACTTCTCTGTGTGTTTCTGTGTATTGGAAAATGGTAAGCTAATCATGTGGGTAATTGTTGCCTGATAATGGATTGGACCTGCTATTCTCATCTCTCAAAATCTCAATATATGAGAGATTATAGATCTTAAATTAGGTTAAAAATTCAAGAATGAAATTTACATATGAAAGCAAGCTACTTGCTTTTCAAGAGACAGTCTGTAACAGGGAAAAAATGGGTTTAACTTCATATTCAGAAAATGTTTAGAGAAGAGAGGGAGGAAGATAAACTGAGGTATACTGCGTAACTCCTTAGTTATTTTCTGGCTGGCTGCACGTGTGAAATAAAATCAAAAGAGATGCTCAAGAAAATAGAAAAAGAAATACTTCAAAAATACCACCTCTCTAGAGTTCCTTCCAGGAAACCATGGAGAAATGTCTTCTAGTCAGTCATCAGGTAGTTTTATTTTTCCAAAACCGAAGTCTGGGATCAAGAAGAATATTATGCTATTCAAAATTGCTGCCTGGAAGAGATATTCTGAGATGGCAACACGTGTGTAAGTAGAGTGCAGCAGCTGCTGCGTTACTTGGAAGTCAGAAGAGCATGAGACAATGAAGCACAACAAGGGCAGGGGCCCGGTAGTGCCCACTGCATGTCTGTATTAATGTTGGCTGCCTGGCTTGGATATTCACAGCCATAGCTGTGGGGAGACGCAGAGGGACCATAGCTCCCTTGTAACCTTTCCTGCCTGGTGGTGCTGCACTTGAGTGACTGTATGGAAAAATTGACCTGGAAGCACCTGTTTGGATTTGCTTTAGCAACACGGTAATTACAAATCCTGGAAAAACTGTCTTGCAAACAGAAATTCCTGGCAGCCTGTGCATAGCAGTTGTGTTCCTTGTACCAGTTCATATATGGGTCTGTATGTTAATAGGTTCAGGGAGGAGTCTTGGGCCTGTGCTGAATGGTAATGGTGAGCAGCTCGCCTTAGGAGGAGAGAGGTAGACATAACAGAAACCCATCATGGTATGAGAGATTGCAAGGCAATATAAGTTATTTGCCCAGTAATCATGATGGATGCTCAGGAATGGGATGTCATGTTGCAGAAATCTAGTTTGAAATCAGGTGAAATGTGAATTTCATGCTGTAGAGAGCACAACTGTAGGGTTGTCCTTTCAATGTAGTTCCACTACTACATCTCCGGTAGGAGAGCAGGGAAGTTGGGGATGCAGCTCAACCCCCAGCTGTAATGAGCTTCTGTAAGGATTATGAAATACTTCTTCTGTCTTCCCACTCCCTCACAGGGAGTGATACTGAGAGTGCTGGTTCCTTTTTTCCATCATGGCACATTTTGAAACCAAAGTATTTTTAGAAAACATTTTTCTCTTGTGTTCTTTGTAAATGTAGCCTATCCTTTTCGGAACATGTAACCATGTTCATATGCACTGGAGTCCTTTGTTTTTTTGAAAGAGCTGTGGAAAATAAACTTTTAAGGGGGGAAAGTAGAAAAAAAGTGGATCACTTTAATTTTTGTAAACATTTTTTTACTGTCTTCATTTTGTTTCCTGCAGAAGACAGGCTCTGAAATCTCAAAAAGCTGAAGCTGTTGGGACAGAACTCATTCTCCCACTACCAGGGTTGCTTTTTACAATAAGGTTTCCATGAATATGCAAACACAGAATAATTGTGCATATGAAGAAGAAACAACATGAGATGTAAAGAATGTGTAGATAAGCACTAAATCAGTCCACAGCTTGAGTCAGTGGCTACAGTCCGAAAAAAATCTCAGAAAAATACTATTGTTTACTCCTTCCATGCAGTTAACCGAGAAGCACAGGAAGTAACAAGATTGGTCAAGTTCATTATGCCTCTGATACCTCCTCTCTGTGCCACTTGCTGTTAATTTTCTCACTTAATATGGAGTTACTGTTGCCAAAGTGGTAATAGTGTTCACCAAATAAACGCTAGTGAGGCTTAAAATACGGAATGTGTTTGTGCTTACTCTCTTGTCTGTCTAGAATCTACCAGTCTCATTCATGACACAATCTTTTTCTGTATTTTCTGAGCTGTGTTGGTGATGGGCTGTGTATTTGAGCGTCAGTGGCCTTGTTGATGTGCCATTTGCTGAGCAGTCAACAATGTGTGCAGTTCAAAGCAGCTCCAAACATTGTGCAAGGGGCAACATTGACATAATTGAGAAATCTGGTTGAGTGCTCTCTGACATACTTGGTTTCAGTCTCAGGGTTTTGTGTTTTTTTCTCCTTGGGTACTAATTCCATTTCAAGTATTTCAGAACTTAGTCCTTTCTGACCAAACAGTTTCTGCTTATTCAGAAATGGGGGAAAGGCCAAACTAATTATTGGCAAATGCAAATTGAGTTAAAATTTCTAATGTGGCTAACTGGAGACATAAGAACATATTAATAAAAATTGCTTTTGAGAAGAATTAAAGAAATTGACTCAAAGAATTGATGAGATATAGACAGAACTCCGTCTTGAAGTCAAGTGTTTCTTACTACACTTGAGCTAAAAAATGCAAAGGAAGAATACTTCATCTGATGTGGGAAGATAATTGAGTAAAGATTTTGGAAAGAAAAAGCCCCATAAACTACTGGAATTTTTAGTTATTTGCAAATATCAAAGTGCTGAATGAGATGTAAGAGAAACATCTACTGTTTTTACAAAGAAATGTCAAAGTTATCAGTTATGCTCTAGAAATAAAAAGATGACTTTATAGGGTTGACAAATACCAGAAAGGCTTAAAGCTTCATTTGAAAATTAGGATATATGTTCCACACTACTGCACACTTGATGACATCAGTGTCAAGTGGAAGATACCCTAAAAACAGAAACTGCTCTGGTAGAAAAGGAGGAACAAACAAAAAGACCAGCTATGAAACAACACTTCCTATAAGAATTGCATGCTTATTGCAATTCACTGTTTTTCAGTTTTTCCCAATGTTTCTAGAATCCTGCTTTGAAATAGATTGCAGGACCTCGTGCTCATCTTCCTTTGCCTGCTTGGGGGAGAGTATGTGTGTGCATCAGGAACAATTATAAACGCACAGCTACTTCTAAAAGGTTATTAAGGAATTGCCTTAATATATTATTGTTTTGAATCAGTTTCTTCAGTAGGTAGTGATTTTAATCCTCACTGGAAACTCTTTTAAACCTAAAATAGTTGTTTTGGAAATGCAAGCAGCCATTGGTAGAAAACATCTACTTGGCTGTAAATGTGAACTAAGTGTTGTTACACTTGATATATGGCTATCCAAAAACACCTCCTTCAGTTTCTGTCACAGTATTTACATTATGAAAGAATTAAATACCTCTTAATGCATTTATTTTAAACATTTCTTTTATTGAAGCTTGAAAAGACCTTCTTTTTGCTGTCCAGCTAGATAGAGAAATAAAGTATTAGGAATGCACTGGAAGGAAACTTGGCTTCAAAGCAGAAATTTAATAAATAAAGGAAACACTGAACCACACACTTTTTCTTCTGCAAATTCTACACATTATATAGTGTTCTTCTGCCTTCTGCACTTTGCCTTTCTAAATGAAACAATCTTCTGCACAAATATTTTCTGTTGCTTGACGTGTGTGTGAATGCACATGTACCCAAAATCCCTGTTTCCCTGTCTGTTCTGCCTTTGTCTGGGAATATGGTTCTCTTGTGTGTCTACAAGCACAAGGGATGCTCAGAGGAAGATGCTGGCCAGATTACCGCAGGGTAAAGGCCAAAAAACTGCTTGGTGTAAAGGATTAGTGAGACATTGAAAATGGTAATTGCAGAGGTGAAATGAGTCTCTAACTATAATGGGGGGGTGTGTGTGTAAGAAAAGATTTGGTCCTTATGATAAAGTTCTGTACCAGTTTGAGCTAAAAGGATTTAAATGAATATTTAGTCACGGCTAACTTGTCTAAACTGACTGCTCAACATAATTTCCATAATGGAGGAAGGATTCAAGAAAAGATAATTTAAAGTAAGTAGCTTCTCCAAGTATATTAGGCGTACATTCACTTCTATAAAAAAGTTAAATGATGGGTGCTTGGAGACATTTACATTTACATGAAGTAAAAATTTAGCCTGTAACCCTGAATAATGCTTTCTATCACATTATTTAAGTCACATGCCCATTACAATTCAGAATTGTTGTTCTCTGCAATAGGAAAATATTAACAAAATTTTAGTTGTTCTCTGTGTATAGCAGATGAAAGCAGCTAAAAACTGGCTCAGGTAGGTCATACAGAGGAATTAGTATTTCAGGCAAACTGGTACTATTGATATATTGGTGTGGTGGGTTGACCATGGATGGATGCTGGATGCCCACCAGCTTCTCTGTCACTCTTTCCCTAAACCAGGCCCTGGGGAATGTAAGATGCAAAAGCTTTTGGATGAAGACAAAGACAGGTCACTTCAGAATTACTGTCACAAGCAAAACAGGGTTGACTTGGAGAAAGCTACTTTATTGCTAATTGAAAATAGAGTATTATAGTAAGAAACAAGGGTAAAAGCTGAACCACCTCTTGCCAGTCATCCCTCTTTTCTTCCCAGGCTCAACTGCATTCCTTCATTCCCAACTCCTGTACCTGCCCAAGCAGTGCAGGGCAGTTGCTAACTGAGGGTCTAAATTATTCCATAACAGCTCCTTCCACTTTTTCTCTGCTCCATTGTGGGTTCCTCCCAGGATACAGTCCTTCAAGAACTGCTCCAGTGTAGATCCTTGCCCCAGACTACAGAAAACCTGCTCCTGTGTGGTTTCTGCATGGGTAGAAGCTTCATCCAGGATACGTCTGCCTGCTCCAGTGTGGGAATTCTCCATGGGCTGCAGAGGTACAGCCTGCTTCACCATGGTCTTATGCAGAGTCTGCAGGGCAATATCTGCTCCGGTGTCTGGAACACCTCCTCCCATTCCTTCACTGACTGGGGTGCTTCTTTTGTTCCCCTCTCCTTTCTCCCTGAGGCATTTTGCCCTTTCTTGGATGTGTTTCCCTGAAGGCACCACCACCATTGTGCCCAAGGAACTTGGCCACACCCTGCATGGGTGTGTTGGAACTGTCCATGTCTGCGCAGCCCAGGCCTTTCCTCACAGAGGCTGCCCGACAGCCAGCGCCTCACCTCAGACACCCTTGGGTGTGTTGGATGTCTCAAAAGCTACTGTTAAATTACTTGGAAAAAACTCAAAATAAGCAACTGTCTTTGGTATGTTAAACCAGTGTTTGGCAAATCCTACAGATTTCCTGCTGGGGCTTTTTAGGACACCTTGCTGGGCAGATGGGGCAGTTCTGGATTAAGGACTAGTGAAATCTGGGTATGGAATCTGTCATTGCATATATATGAATTTAAAACTCTGAGTGCTTAGTGTTCCTCATCTAGCTTTTTCAGTTTTTATGAAAAAACTTTCTTAATGTGATTTAATAAATAATAATTTTAGAGAGACCTTGCCTTGAAGTGTGAAATATTTATGACCATACACTTGGCTTCATGTGGGTATAAACATCTCTGAGCTTTTAACCCAGCCCATCCCAAGCAGACTGCAGTTGTGTCTCTTCCTACTGAATCATAAGGAAGACTTTGAACACCGAGAGGAGTGGAATTCATCACCCTCTGTCACCAACTTAAAAACCTGTCAAATTCTTATCTTGACTCAAAATAGAATTTGGACTTTGGAGTCTGCCTAGAGTGTCATTAAGTTTGGCCACTTGCTGATCAAAAATGACATTTATTCAGGGTCAGATTTTCTGTAGAAAAAGGCCTGTGAGCAGCCCACACACGACACATTGTGAGCAAGTGCTTGGGCTTGAGTGGCTCTGCTGAGTGTCTTTTGCAAAGGCAGATGAGGAAAGTCCTAGATTTCTATATGGATGCCAAGATATGCATTTTGTGTTAGTCATATTTGCAAATAGAACTGGAGTATCCTGTATTGAGTAGATCCAGAAAGCTGTACATGCTTCGCATGCAAGCTTCTGTTCAGTCTCGTTAGTGAAATTATAAATTGTTAAAGCATGCTTGCTTAGAGCAAGCACATGGGAGGGAGGGGAGACCTTCTCTTCTCCGTGGTGCTTGAATGACAGGTTTAAGTCTAGAAATGTGCAGAGTTTTCAGCAATTTGGTCAACACACAGCTATTAACTGTACCTGGAGACTGGTAAGGGCTTTCGTAGATTTCATCTGAGTATTTAGAAATTTCATTGAATGCAAGGCATGCAGTTAAAATGATATCTGAGTGAGACACCTTAAAATGTATACTGTAATACTAAATGGCTAATCAAAAATAGAATGAATTTTTGAAACAGCCTGTGTAGGATGAATGTAATATGCTTCCATTAAAACCAGCAGGCTTTAGCAGAAGCTTTGGTGTAAGATGATGAGTGTGTAAGCCAGTTTACTTGATGGACTGTGAGGAGTAATTTTTTTTTAAGGTAGATTTCTGGATGCAGGGAATTGTGTGCCTCATATTCATTGCATGCATTCAGTGCCTGAATTATTATGCAGAGCTCTCTCTGGTTTGAGGAAACTGAAGAAACTGAGCTAGCATGCAAAAAAATAGGAGGATTTTTTTTTTCTTTTTAGAGTAAAATATAAATTTGTGGTAGGTACTTTAAAATGCAGGGCCCTGAAAGAAAGGCCATGCAACTGCAACTACTTAAATTTCAGTCTGAATCAGCTTTCCAGCAATGTAGATACATGATGTCCCTTCCCCTTCTTTGAAATATTAATGTGGGACTTGGTGGGTCTGTTAGCTTCAAATATTCTAGAGTGCTCTGGCTACATTGGGAGCTATGTCAAAAATTATTACTATTTATTGTTCCTCATAGAAATACTTGGAATTATGCAAGAAGCAGAAACTCATTGTGGACAACCCCCCTTTTTTTTTTTTTTCCCCAGAGCTGATCCTCTCTATGCTTTCAAAAATCCAAACTGTTGGTTCTGTGTGGTTAACTGTTGAGCTGCTTAAAGATGTACTGTGTTACAATGAATACCTTAGTCTGTGGCTTTATTGTCATGTGGTAGTGTGTTTCTGAAGTAGACTGTTTTAATGGAAGAGCAAAAGATATTGGAGAAATGTTTCCCTGAATGAGTATGTATTACCTCTCATTATTTGCATACTCGTCTGCTGATGTGTAAATCTGGAGCAGATCTTGCAGTCTGCTTATATAGATATAGACTAATGGAACCTAATTCTGCCTAGGCCCTTTGGAAGCTAATTCCTTTACGTGTTCATGTCTACAGCTGATAGGAAAAGCTTGAAAAGGGGAGCTTTTCTTAGACTTCTAATACATTGGATACGAAAAATCAAAATGTATGAACTTTCTAGCTGAAACTTCTATGATGAATCTCAGGCGTGTCTTGACGACACATTTTCTCAGTGTCAGAAGAAGTTATTGACAGCGTATTGTAAATAACAATTAAAAAAACCTCAAACCCAATATGTTAATATGTTAAAGTCTGTTCTTTAAACTTCTTCCTTTACTCGATCTTTCAGGCAGATAGTGTGTTGTAGCCTGTGGCCGGGGAAACAAGGAGGTTGCTGAACAGCAGTAATTGTTACACCTTGAGGGCAGGCTGTGAAATGACTTGGGCTAATTAGTTGTGACTTCAGCTGAAAGATGCCGCCTTCGGGAGACTAACCCTGGATCTTGCACTGAGCTACTGCCTTCGGGAGACTAACCCTGGATCTTGCACTGAGCTACTACTGTTCCTCCTTAAGGGAAGTCTCCAGACTGAAAAAGTGTTTCTGTAACTGTTTATTTTCACTGGACTGAATAAAATGGGTATACCCCGAAGAAGGTAAGAATCTAGGGAATGCTAGGAGCATAAAGTGAGTCTGCAATATTTGCCTTGTGTTTAACAGGGTTTATTCACCACCACTAACCACGCAGGACTTGAAATGACTTTCAAATCAAACAAGTGTTGTTGCAGTGCTCAGGTTCTGCATGGGTACAGCAAGTGCACTGTCACAGTGCCCTGGAGAATAAAGCTGTATTGAAACTTGTGTGCTTCGGAGTTCCCGTGCCTTGGCTATGCTTGGATAAACCATGAGAACTCGGGGATTCTGCAGCCTGTAGTCCACAGCAGTTGCAATTCAAGGATTATGTTCTTAATACGCCTGAGCTGGTTCTGCATAAAACTAGCTCAGCTTTATAGTCCAAGTGGGTAGTAAATTTTCCAGATCCGTGCTGGTACTGGAAGTGATACAGCTGTTAATCCAGGCCTGTGATCATTCTTCTCTCTGCCTCCCTTGCCGTTATTACTTTGTAGCAGGGAAATTTAGTAGGATGTTTGAAAGCTGACTGTGTCTTTGAAAGAGCTAGAGAACATTTTCATCAGCTTTCTTCTAAAATTTAAGAAGAAAATGTTGAAATCATAAATGTCTCATCTTGCTATTTAGTTCTACATAGCGAATCCTCCATAATTCAGCCTTATTTTTTCTGGCTTGCTTACTGATGTTTTTTCTTTAAAAGAATTGTTCACACTTGTCTTAAAATCTGAGAGAATTAGAATTGCTTTCTCTAAATTCTGTAAATGGCTGTTCTGCCTCAAGAGCCTGTTAGAGCTTCCCACTATGTCCATGGAATTTGAACTTGAATTCAAAAGAGGAAGCTTCTTCTGTGCTAAATTAAGAGCAAAATACAAATTAAAACTTTAAACTAACACTTGTGTCCTGTCATTCTCAATGTATTGAAACCTCAGTGGTTAAGTAGTGGTCCTAATATACAGCTGTGGCATTAAGTTTAAATCAGATATTAAAAAAAACCATCTTTTGATGCTTAGTGTTTAAAATAAAAACCAAGAGAACCCAAACAAAACTAAGAGAAGACCTGTAAGAAATAGTCACTGGCTGTACTTTTCTTTCATCCCCACTGCTTCCCAATTGCTGCCATTGTAGGGTAATTCTCTTCAGGATTTTTTACCTACTCCAGCAATTCATTATTCACTGTCTTTTTTTTTTTTTTTCCCTCTTTTTTTTTTTTTTTTTTTCTTGCCTCTTCTCTCTATGCTTTCCCATCCCANTCCCTCTTTTTTTTTTGTTTTTCTTCTTGCCTCTTCTCTCTATGCTTTCCCATCCCACTCCTTGTTTGGTTCACAAAGCATTTAATTTTGTAGACTATTACAAGCACTTGTATTTTAGACCGAATTCTTCTTCCCTACAGGCTTAATCATATTTTGTCAAATCTCAACATCTAAGGATGTCTGGTTTTTATGGTCAGTTATGCAAGTTGTGTGGATTGTACCTCTGACCTTTCATCCTTAATTGCAGCTTTTAGAGACATGATTTGGCACAACACTTAAATAGTATTGGTACTCTTAAGGGCTTTGCTGAATTTTGACATGGAACAGAAACCACAAATGCAAGTGAATGAGGCAGAAAAGCAGCAATTCCAACCTTTGAAATGTAGGTAGACAACATGGAAAACTCTAGTCTGGGTCTATTTTATGTTCCCTGCAAAAGGCCTTTTTTGGTGAGAGATGGCTTTGCAAGGATTTAAGTACTTATGATACAGCTGTACTAGATGTGGTCTTTTTTCCCACTTACCAGCTGCTTCTGTTTATTTTGGAGGTACACTTTTGACACTAAAAGATTTTCTTTTTAAACATGTATCCATGAGAGCAATCAGCCTCTCTAAAGCCACTTCTTCCATTATAGTAATCTTGTCAAAAGCTATCTAGTTTTCAGCTACAGGTCTAAGTAAACAAGCTTTTCAGTTTCTTCTAAGACAAATTGCAGTCTCATCAATATGTATTTGTGTGTTTTCCCTTTCTGAATTGTATGACAGCTGTAGGACTAGCCTCTGCCATCGTCAATTCTTTGTTAGAAATGAAGAAGCAATTGATGTGGTGTATTGGGTATAATTCCAACTTTTCTATGATAACACTTATGCTACTGTCTTGGCAGTGAAATATGTGGCTGTATTGCCATCATTTATGTTTTGAGGAAAGGAATAAAGAAATACCATGTGAAGTATGTTCATTCTTTTAAGAATTGGCCTTGTTTTCTGTGATCACAGCTGTAGCTGCATCCCTGCATGTGATGATGCACATAAAAACAATTTGTGGCATGTTATAAACCACTATGAAACATTTTGAGAAAATCATCTGGATCTCATTTGCTTGTTGAATTGTTGTTCCAGCCTGTGGGTCCTACTGTGAACTTCACTACTGTGAAGATGGATAAGAAGCAAAACAAAACAGTAATGTGTATGTCATCTAGAAGGAGCACTAAAAACATCAGATAGTTAAAGCATGCAATCTTTCACATGCTGCTGATGTAAAAATCTTGCTGAATTAGCTCTTGGTTATAGTTGGGAGTCTGGATGTAGCAATTTGTTGTATTTCTGTGAAGACATACAGTGTTATCTGCATTAGCTGATGTACTCAGTCTGTGTTTCATGTTCAGAAAACTCATGGTAAGTTATTTTACTGTTTTCTTCAGTAAATAGGAACTTAAAACTTGATTAATCACTTTTTAATGGCATTTTTTTATATCTGAACTTTTACTTGATACGGCTTGGAAGTGTTTGAAGATTGAAAGACTTCAGTAAAACCACTAGGTATTAAAATATCCAAATTCTTTAATAGTGCATTCAGGTGATGTTTTTTAGTCTATGAGAAGTTCTAGCAAGGCTGACAGCATAAACTGGATTGAAGGGGTCAAGGTTAAATTGGTTGTAAAAGGAAGAAATGTTTGGTTCTATTTTGCATCCATGTCTAGATGACTTGTATAATTACTGTTAAGAAATACAGACATCTGATTTGATATCTTATGTTTTCCTAGAATTGTATGCGTTTTATTAAATAGCTTTACTGCTTTAATTCACTCTGGAGGATCTTAAGTAACATTAACAAATTATTTAAAATAAATACAGTTTCAAAAGCTACTGCTATTAAGCAGTGGGTTTTTTTTTCTGGTTGTGCTTTTTATGTGCTGAAGACTTTTGAGCCACCATCTCAGTCTCTTATCTTGAGATCTGGACAGGATGGTTTAAAATGTGACAAATCTGCTTTTTGCTGTCTCTTGAAAGCATCTGAGCTTAATTTTACAAGTCTGAACTTTTGCAAGCGTTCTTAGGAAACAGAATTATAGGGATACCTCTTAATGCTGATGTAAATGTTTTGATGTCACATATTGTTATTAGGTGGATGGTGATTAAACAGCATGGCTGGGACTAGTATATGTTATATAATAAATATCATATGTTGATATAACTTCTTTGACGTTAAAACAATCATTATTGTTTAGAGGATGTTGAGCTAGCAGAAGAAGATAGGTTTCTGAGTTAATAAAAGAAAGATTGCAGAGGAATTATAACCCATTTGTTATTGCAGCATTTTGAAGTTTATCATAGAATGCCTTTAATACCTGCCCACACCTTTGCTTGAAATTATCATTAGAATTGCAATTAGTAGTTTCCAACATTGCTCTCTGTAGCTCTTGAGCTGTTCAAAGCCTGCTAATGAGAACTGAGACTATTGTTTCCTCTCTAGTAATTTCAACTTTGGTTACATCAGTCTGAGGAAAACTGGTCAGTTTTCCTTAAATAACATCAGAGCCTGCATTTGTAATAACATTTCATTCAAAGCACTTTTAAAAAATTTTGAATTGTTTATGCATACCAGTCTCTGTTAGTTATGCTCTGCCCTTGGCTTTTACTGTTTTCATCTTCCTACTTGTCCCTTTCTGTTAAACCTCCAGAAATCCTTCAAGTTCAATTCTTATGAAGTACGGAGGATTTATTTCTTTTCCTCCATCTCTCTGCCCAGCTGCCCTTATGAATTCCATTAATGCTTGATATAACACTTCCAGATGTATAAACTGAATAAAATGTTTCCATTTTTAGTACTAAACAAACTTGGTAAAATTACAGTTGAGAGGTGGAACCTTGGCTTTAAGCTTGCTAGTGGCTCCATTGCTCTTTTGTGCTGATGACAGCTTCAAGTTGGCTTCATTGAATGCAAGGAGCAACCAGAGTAATGGCTCATTTAAGTTTTGTTTTCTTGATTGCCAGTGATAAGCAAACTTGTGTTTAGATGGGATTATAAAAAGGATCTACCAAAACACCTTTAAATGCTACATAAAGCCTTTGTTTGAAACTGGATATAACTTTGATCTGGCTGCCATAAACACAAACATGCACACGTGTAATTTAAACAACTCATGGGAGGGTGTTGAATTTATTCATGCTGGAACCTCACCAAAATTGTTAAGACTTAATTATATCTGCCTGTAACTTAATTTCTACTCCTGCTTTGAAGACCGTTCTAACTGATTCAACATGCTAAATCTTAATTTTTGGCGTGTTGATATAAAGGAACAAAAATGCAGAGTGAAATGTATGGGAAAAGGGTATTTCCTGCTAAGCAAAATACAGTAGTATAAATAATTCTATTACATTCTTTGAATCAGTTTTTAAACCCACCCCCACTTTTAATTAAACAAGTATCCCCTGACGTCTTTAAAGACTTTCATGTGAATTTTTTTTTTGCTCCTGTAGGTTGCCAGTCTAATTAGAAGCTCAACATTACTCTGTTTTGGGTTTTCTTCTCCTCTGCTGTTGCAGAGGGAGCTGCAACCCTGAGCTGTGCAGGCACAGTAGATTAGCTATAACATGACTGCTGTGCTGTCTTCTTGTCTATTAGAGCAGCACAATGTTTTCCAGTCTTTCCCAGTTCCTCTCAATAAGGTTTACCAAGAAAATGTTTTCATCTTGCTGACTTGTGTTCTTTCTTGTCACATTCCTAGAGAGGAAACGTTGCTTTGTTCTGTCTCTTGGGCCCGGACTGGGTGTAGCAAAACTGATGAACTCAGATCTCTGTCTCCAACCAATACTTCACTTCCCTTAGTGATCTCAAAGACAGTGCAGCCAAGTATAACAGTACTCTGCTTTAGCACTGATGGAGGCTAAAGCTGGGATCATGGTAAATAAAACATTGTGCTTGGTACTGTAGAAGATCTTTTGGCACAAAACAGTGTTAAAGAGTGCTGTGGTTCAGATTTGTAGTGGAGTGGTACAATGGTACAGCTTGTGGAGGAGGGCTCTCTTTTGTGTGATATTTTGGTGTACCGACATTTGTCATGGATATGTTGTATGCTAACCTAAATTTGGTTTCAGCTTATTGTGTTAGAACATGCCGGTATGACTGCAAGTCATCAGTAGGCACGAGACAGTGCCTCCGTCTGTCCCAGGCTGAAACATGATATGGAATAGTACTGCTGCCTCCGGTCCACAGCAACAACAAGCAAGTCGGTTCTGGATTGCTGTGCAGCATGTGGCTGCAGTCATATTTGGACATCTGGTACTTGTGTTTGGATGGCTTCTAGGGCAATTATGGGACCTACTGTTCCCCATTTACTAGAGGAGGATCCTTTTTCTGGAAAAACTTAGGGTGTTGGTTTTTGGGGGCTTTTTTGTTCATCTTCCTATATTTTTTTAAACATCAATAAGTTTTTAATCTGATTGGATATAATTTAATGTGTTGCAAATACTGGCAAAATAAATGTAGGGGGTTTTTTTGTTTGTTTGTTTTTTTACATTTGGTGTTTTAGGTTTTGAGAATAACTTTCCTTTTCTGCAGAAGAGAATTCTACAGTTATAACTTTCAATCTCTAGCTTTCATATTTACTGTGACACTGGAACACACTACTGCTGTGTTTGAGAAGCTCTCTGGTGTTTTAAAGTTTAGAATTAGAAGCTGCTCTTATGTTAAATTTCTTTTGTGCATCCCAGACTAATTAAGAATCCATTAACATGAACTGCTTTGCCACTTTTTATTGGTCATAGGCCTAGAGGTGTAGAATAAAACCCTCAAAATGTATTTCACCTTCTAAATGGAGTCTTTAGGGAATAATAATTTCTGAAGTAATATTCCAATAATGGTAGTTCAGCACTTGGAGATTAGGTACACACACATTTCAATATATTGTAATAATGTGCATAGGCTGGAAACTCTGCATTAATGTGTTTACTTCTTCTTTGATCCCACATTCTGTGTGTGTGTATATTTCTAGAAAAGCTTTTTCGTACTGGGTGAGACTTTCACTTGGTCTGTTTGCAATTAAATATCTGGAAACAAAACTTTCTTGATGTTTTTAGTCCTCACTCAGTGTTGTAAAAGGAAAATCTGGTATAGTCCTGCAAGTTCCATGTGGAAAATACCCATAAATATCACCTAATTACTATATTCTGCAAGATATTAAAAATATGCCTGTAACATAAACAATTAGGGAAAATCGAAGTAATGTAGGTGGTGTGCTTGCTGCCCTTCCTACTGCATTATTAAAGTAATGCTCAGCATTCCTTAATATTATGTATATATAGGTAAAGAGCCCTGAACCTTATGAGGCTTTTCAGTCAATGTGGATTTGCACAGCAGTGTAGACAGGGGATTCCTTTAGCATCAGGCTGAAAAACCCATAAATCCTTGAAGAAAACAAATTACTTCCATTAATTTTTCAATTTTTGGACACCAAGCAAGTGAGACAGAGATCAGACATGAGATTAGTTTCAGAGAATATCTGATATTGCCATGTTAGACACTCTGTGTATCATTTTGACAAGTATTTTACTTTATTTAAGCTGAAATCAGCTGAGTTCTTACAGTTCTTCAAGCTTTTTAGTCAGATTTGAAGACAGGCTTCTTTCTTCCTCCTGCATGCTTCCTGCTGTAGTAGAAGACATTATTTTTGTTGACTGCTAGAATAACTAACAGTAACATATAGCAGCTGTAAAGACTGGATGCTCTTTTGTAGCTAAACTTAAACACCACACCCCCACAAGCGAGAAAACCCCACCCTCAGAAAAAACCCCAACAAATCCCCACAAACCTGAAGTAAATTATTGCTTTAAAGAAGCTGAAGCAACATCTGCGATGTAGGAATCATTCAAGAAATGTTTAGATACGCATAATAGATTTAGTTTCTGGAAATCATCCATTGATTGTAATTGAGCATAACAGACATACTTTCCAATGGCCTTCTCGTCTCCTATTTGTAGATTTCTTTCCATAAAGTGATCTACATTTTTTCTTTGCCTGAGCTGTATATGTTAAATAAGTTTGTATTTCTCGTTTGAGTTACTAAATTTAATAGTACTGTGTATGGATTAAAGATGGATTATGGATTGAAAGGTTCCCAGAGTTGTGGGGCAAAGGCAGAAGGTGATCAGGATACCTTAGCTCCCCTTAGATCACAGTTAGTGGGAGAAGAGAGCATGCTCTGTTGTCCCTGGGGTTCGTGCCTGAGGCTACACAGTCAAGTGATGTGGGGACCTTGTCCTGTGAAGTCCACAAGCACCTCCTTAAGTGAGCCCTCTCTCCCTCACAGAATTTAGTGACACTTTTGCATTTGCCTGATATTTGATATTCCAACACACTACAGATTTCTGATTTTTTTTTAAGACTGGGCCAGACTTCTATGGATGGGGGAGGAAATTAGAAAAGGAGGCTTACATTGACCACGTGGCCTGTGACTGGTCACTGTGCTTTGGAAATCTGCAGTTCTTCAGAAGCTGGTGGGCGCTGTCAGGAGTATTCAGTGTCCCTTTTTGTTACACTTGTGGCTTTTTTTCTTCAATAAAATGCGACACCCATTGAAAATTCTTTAACTCTGCCCTCATTTTCTCTCCCCTTCCATTTGTTTGCGTATATTCACTACATTTTCTGGTTTTCATTAATTTACTCCCTGGCTCTGCAGATTGTGTCTTACTTTGCCCTCTCAGTAGACCTTTTCTTTTTATAGAGTAGGGTCCAAAACGATCCTTCCCGCGGACTCCTCTGGGGGCAAAAAAGCCTTATGAACAGGATCATAAGCCTCCTGTTTGAAATGGGAACAAAGGGCTTTTCCCTCCTCTTACCTGTCTCCTTGCTGTAAGGAGAGGAGGAAAACAAGGAAAGGAGAGTGCTGCCATGGCCACAGCTGCTACTGCTGCTGTCATGATCATTTAATTGTGGCTGCCACTCTCACTGCTAGCACATGGGAGAAATTAACACTGATCAAAAGTGTGAAGTGCATCCCCCACTTTACATATCTCCATGCACAAGTAATAAATCAAAATGAGAACTCAGCAGAATTAAGCAAAAGCAGCTTGCTGCTCTTGGCTTAGTTCTTGGAATTACAAGCTTGGGTTGTTTTTGGTTTGTTTTCAAACGTTAATTGATAATTGAAAGCATCATATATTGTATTACTATAGAAGTAAATTATGAATGTAAACAAAACGCTCTGCTGCTTGTAAAGCACCTCTCATAAAACTGCACTGCTGGCCCTAAAGGCCAGTGAAGACACACTAATTCTGCAACAAATTACTCTAATTTATAAAACTGTTGAATTATATCAAAGATCCCATCAGAAGCCATCACTGTTCTCTCGCCCAGTGTTAATATATCTGTTTTTCCATTAATTGCATAATGACTGTTAACTTAATCTACAACAGATCAATGGTAGTGAACTATGGAGTACGTTATTCTATTGAGTAGTAAGTGAATGGGGTGTTTGAGCTAGCTTGGTGTTCTGTTGAAAAGGACAGCAATTGACTGATGTGGAAAAAATGAATGAGAGAGTAGCACTGCAAAACATGTGCAGATCTTTTATGCCCTTTCTATGATTTTCTGATTTGTCATTAAAGCTATGGATGCCTGTAAGTCTCATGCAGAGGTCCATGAAATCATCCCTGACAATCTACAAAAATTACATGCTGTTTGCTATTTTTTAAAAGTGTGACATTTCCTCTGCCCAGCTCTTGTGACCAGCTCCTCCCTTGTCCTATACGGAAAAAATGTAATTATTTTCCTATGACTCAAAATGCCAAATAGCAAGAAATTAGCTGAAAAATCCATTTAATTGAACTGTAGCTTAGTTGCTTGAGCAGCCTGTTTACAGGTTTAGTTTTGGGCTCTTAGAAATTTCTTTTTTTGTGATTCCCTTTTTTTTTTTTTTTTAAGGAACCATAGCACTAAAAATGCAAACAGTCTGAGATTAGGCGTGGGATTTAATGACTGCTACCAAGAAGAGTTGCAGCTGATATGTCCACTTCTTCCCTCTGTCACAAGAGGACTTGTGTTTTGCATTTGAAAATTCAAATTACTTTATAGTGTACGATCAGCTGGATTACGTGTGATACATAATGTAATGGAGTTTTGAGCATGTCTTCCAACTTCTGTGCATAAGAATTTTTTTTTATTCTGTTAAAATACTACGTTTTCTTTGCATTCTTAAAGAGGCAGAGAAATTTACTGAGATTTCTGATGTAGAGCTGATGAGCAGGAGTTGATCATTAGAAGGGAGCAGCGAGCCTCTTCCATGAAGCCTGGGTGAGCTGTTGTGAAAAGTTACTGTAATAATGATACTGTCTGTGAGGGGAGTGGCTCCGGTGTACCTGGCTGGCCAGAGAGAGCAGACCAGACTGCCAGCTGCCTTTTGGTATGAAGCAGAAGTAAGGTATAACAGTTCAAGAGTTGAAAAATATCTGTGGCATCTTTATATCTAAACTTACCCTCTTCAGCTGCCAACAGGAATTTTGATAAAGGGAGGTAGAAGACCACAACATTCTTCTGACTAGTGTTGCCACATTAGTTTTTAAATTTTGTCTTTCTTTTTTAAAATTACTTAAACATTGAAGGAAAGCAAATGGGTACCAGTTTGAGAAAGCAGAAGGATATAGGCCATGACTGAAATGTTTTGCTGTTTTATTTTATAAAAGCTTATACTGAATTTATAGAAATGTTTGTAAGAGACCTGATGCTCTTTTAATATTTTTCTAATGTGTATGTAACAGGAGTACAGAAGTCTTACAGTATGCTCATTTTCAGTAAGGTAATATTCTTTAAAACTGTCTGAAAGCATGCATGCTTTGTTCTCAGAATTCACCGATTGTCAAATGTTTTTCCTTTAAATTAGGCTCTCTTATCATTACGAAGTTGATGTAAGACAAGCTTTTTTACTGTTCTGAAGATCTTTGAGAATTCTGAAACTCATAATTGTCATTGGCTCTATAAGGAGCATCTAATGTCTTAAGCTGAATTAGAATTGCTATTGCTCATTACTAAGCAATGGAAGCTGGTGCTAATAAGATTTTGAAAAGGCAGGTGCATCACACTACAGTAGTAGATGCATTTAACAAATGTTTTTGATGTTAACTTGAATAAAAAAAGATTAAGCTCCCACTGTCTTCTCGTTACTTATTCAGACTACTTGCTTTTGTCCTCCTTTGCCTTTCTACATTAATGTGGTAAGAGAGACAAAATAACAGCTTTCTGTGAAAAGCCTCTCAAAATAATAGGTTGGTTGGATGCTTAGAAGTGTAGTAGGTTTGGAAAAGCCTCCATGGTATCCCATCCAGTCAACAAGAACATTCCCTTGCTATTTCTGACTTTGTGTTCTGTGCTTTTGAAACATTTAGCAGCGGAGGAACACTGCTGACCAAGTGTAACTGTACAAAAGGTGTAGGGAAAGGAGAGAATGAAGTTTATTGGTATAAACTAGACCCAGGAGCACTGATTAGTGTGGCTGGTAGTGGCTTATGTTTCAGATATCAAGCCTCTTCCGGACAAAAGAAGAAAACTTGCAGGACTGTTTTGCTTCCTTTGTGGCAGTGTAGCTGAAATGGTGCTTATTCTGTGAGTTACTTAATCACGCCCTTCCTTTGGTCAAGAAATTTTCCTGATAACTGAAACTGAGACTAAGCAGCTGTTCTGTTTGTCTCAAAAGTATTCTTTATTAAAATTTGGGTTTGTTCCAATTTTGAACCTGTGATGGCTGTACATTTTCGTGTGGTTAGTACTTAAGGTTAATAGACCTTATGTCAACAGACACAGATAAACTTTCCCTAGCTAGGGCTCTGACTGGATCAAAAGAATGATATCCTTGGGAGACATGATGCTGGGAATGCTGTAGCTTTGACCTGGATTCTTGTTATGTCATGGTTAAATAAAATTGTGGCCTGTTGCTTCCTTTTCGACGTCTATTATTCTCTCCTCTCATAGCAAAGTCACTTGTGTTTATCTGTTTTTTGTTTGGTTTTGAATGGGTATACAATATGGTAAAAGGAGCCCATCTGTACGGATGTGTGCAGCGTTCTGACTTCTAGCTGTGCTTTCTTCAAAGATCACAGAATCATAGGAAAGCAAAGGCTGGACGACACCTGCAGATCATCTTGTCCAATCGCTCTGCTCAAAGGAGGGTCAGCTATGGCATGTTGCTCAGCATGTTGCAGGCTGTTGGGCTTAAAAAGCATCAATACTAGTTGAGATTGGGCTTTTTGTGAGCAGAATTGTAAACAGTATTTAAGTCATGGTGAGATTTGAATATTGAGGGAAGTTGGTTCATTACTGCTGACATTACCTGCAGGTAATGCTGTACCTGCTTGCTGTTGCCAGTGCCTGGTGTGGGGTAATACTTCACCAGCATTCCAAGAGCTGACAGCTTTCTATTCCAGTAAAAGCTTTCTGCTAGTACAAACAAATTTCCAGATTTTAAATTAATTTTCCTTTTTGAAATATATTTATTTAAATGAATTATTAAAAAAATAAATGCTTTTTGTGGAACTCAATCTTTTGCATTGGCATTATGTGTTGCTACTCTTGATTAGAGAGGATGCTTCAAAATTCTTTTCAAGTATTCTCATGAAATGGTAGCAATATCAGCCATAGTATTAAAAATACTATTTTTGTATAAGTAATTTCTATAACTTATGGAATTCTGGCTTGGCTGTTAAGTGTTGAAGACAGGTGAGGACCATTTTGTGTGCCAAGCAGTCTCCCCGAAAGGGCCCAATGGTTTTGCTGACAGCTGAGCTAACCGACTTCAGCTGGAAAGTGGGACAGAGTTCAGTCGTGCAGATCATTTCTCACACTAGTTATTGACTGCATTTGTTTCCTCTTCTCTGAGAAATTTCACATATAACAGAACCGAGTTTATGTGCAGTGTCCAAGACCCAATCAAATCAGAAAAGTACCTGAGATCTCAAAGTTTTGTTTCATATTGAGAAATAAAGTGGTAGCCAAATAATTTCAATATTAGATTTCCCATATTCATTTTCATTACCATTCTTCAACTGCAGGAAACAATCTAATGTCTACTAGAAAGAATCCTATTTGCTTATCATTGTTTTCAAAATTGGAAGTGTATTAAGCAGTATCGGTCAGTTTTTAAATGGTATCTTCTGATCCTTCAATACAATGCTTAATTTTTTAATATGAATTATAGTTTTTCATGTTTAGATCTTATTAATCAATGGATTTATTTGCAATGCTATACCAGTTTGTCTGTTTATTGTTTTCCTGGGTATTTTGCAAGTTTATTCCATTTCTGTTTTCTGGAGACTGAAATAACCGAACATTGTAATTCATTGTGCACAGGGCAAGTTAAATTGCTCTCTCTGTAATACAGGCCTTCGTGGTAGGCATGTCTGACATGGGAAGGCTCCCTGGGAATAGAGAGAGCTTACTTGATCTGCATATGTTTAATGGCTGAAAACAGAATTTCTTACTGACACACACTCCCCTAGACATAGAAGAAGTCTGTGTTGCTAAGATTTTAATGTCATGGGGATGGAAAGCTACTCTCTGTTCGGAGAAGCACTGATTTATTTTTCTTTGACTTACCGTGATGGGAGATTTTTCAGTAGACTTTATATTTCTTCTTAGGGAGAACTTTTTCCATCAAGTGTGTCCACATGAGGATGTGAAGTTAGAAGTAAGAATGATTTTTAGTTTGGGCCAGGTAGACTAAGTAGTCCAAAAATAAATACTAGAAATGTGTTTTGCTTGTGGTGTTTGTTCAGAGAGGACCAAGAGGAAGAGAAGTGCTTTCATTACTTACTGACTTAGGGACTCTTAGCAGCTGAGGATTCAGGTTCCACTCAGCTAAATGCTGTAACAGCACACAGAAATATATAACTGCAGTAAGTAATCTCTTTCCACACTCTCTTGTCTTTACTTTTTTATTTCTTTTCTATGAGATAATGTCTGGCAATGTTAGACTTGAAATACTGTGAAGCAATTGTAATTGGGACACTGGGGTTTACTGCACTAGAAAAATGAAATAAAAATGATTTACTGCACAGATATTAATGTTAGCTATGAAAACCCTCTCCACAGAAATGTCTCTGAGGCGGGTGGCCATTAATAATGCTGAGTTTTGTGATGATTTGAAGAGGGCCTTTTCTCTGCCTGACAGGGGAGACAGCATAAGGATTAAAGCATAAGTGCCAAATGTTTCATAGCTTTTCGCCCTCAGATTTTATGGAAACTCCATAATGGATCAATTTGCATATTCCTAGGTAGTTTGCCTATCTTGTTTAAACTGTGTGGGTTTGTTCTGGAAGTCAATCTTAGTAAATTAGGTTTATTGTTTTAAAGTAAGATAGGGATTGGACAAGTCTTACTCTGCTTATGCCTCACCTTGATCCCAAAGGCATGGGCTCTTCTTTGAGCAAGCTGACAATTTGGGCTTTCATTTTCTGGTTTATTTTTTACAGTTCTGCTAAGCACTAGATGCTGCATGGAGTTTATGTGGTGTCAGTCATCTCCAAAATCCATTTGCTCAGGAGGTGCCACCAACCACACAACTGACGTAAACACTACTGCTCACAACACACTGGTGTGTGTGGGCCTGCAGTAAATGTTCAGTTGAAAGAAGTGACATTATAGCAATAAAAATGCATGTTAAAATTGAGGTTCACTTTCCCGGTCAACTGAGTTGAAAGCAGAGTCTCTTGCAGGTCTGAAGTTGAGGCTTGACAGATGCCTTTGATTTATAGTGAAGAGCAGTCTGGTGAAAACCCAGCACAGCCACAGAAGTTTTGATGTGCAGGTAATAAAAGCCTGCGAGTTGAAGGTGTGGAGAGGGTGTGAGTAGGATTTAGCTGAGCTATGTTTACATGAGCCTTTTCAGGATTTGTTATGAAGTTTGTAAACCCTCTTTTATTTTATCGTTAGTTTTTGTTTGTTTTGTTTTGTTTTTTTTCTTGTTGTAGAGGGCTCCTGAGCTATGTATCATTCCAGCTTTTCATCCTATATTCTCCCCATAATTGCTTGTAGCTGGTGTTACCAGTCTCTCCAAGACTCCTTAGTCCCATGAAATTATTGCCTCTAGAATCTTCCCTTGCATTATCTGTATTGAATCAGTATTGGACAGAGCTGCTGCAGCTTTTATCAGCCCTGTCTCAACACACATAGTGAGAGAGAAAAAAAATACTGTGAGGGAATTTCACCTGAGGGATTGTGAAGGTTGCTGGAAGATGGCTGGCAGCGCAAAGCAAGAAGGTACTACAAAGAACAAAACTCATTGATGAGAGTTTTGCCCTGTCACTGGTGACTAGAAATTAAATACAGAATATTTGGATTAAACAGCACAGCTTTTTCCAATGAGGTATATGCAATCAATCATCCCTGGAAAGTGCTATTAACTGGTATCTAAACTAGACTGAATAAAACATTGTTGTGTACTGCAAGATACAATTTTTTCATTGGTAGGGGAATTCACTAGTGACCCAATAGATAACTTTTCTTCCTAACTATTGTTCACTTAAAATGGAGACTTAGAGTGTAAATTCTTTACTAAGGAGTAATTTGGGTAGAAGAGAAAGATTTTTTTTTTTTTTTACCCCAGCTTGACTGCTGGGCAGTGTAACAGCCCACTCTGTGTAGAACTGTATGGATTTAAGATGTACAGTTCTTTGTATGCTTTGTGTACAAACAGGTTCAGCTCCTCAATATCCAGCTTTTTGGGAAATACCTTGTTACCATCTTCGGGGTTTTTTTTGTATATTTTCATAGATACAACTTGATGATTGGGTGATGGAGGTGGTGGGGTTTTTGGGGGTTGGGGTGGTTTTTCATGTTTGGATTTTTTGTTTGCTTGTTTTAAAGGAAGTTAAACTTGAATGAAACATGTTACTTAATGGGCCTGTTTTTCATCAGTATCCTAGTGAATAAGTTTGTTGTCTTAATGGCTCAGTTTCCCAGACTCAGCCCATTACCAAAATGATACATATATTTATATGTAGCTTATAAGAACAGAAGTGAAGGACCTTCTGCCTTTCAGGCATTGTATTTATTTGATACTTTGTTCTGTTGATGGTTTTTGAGTGATAGGTATTCTTTTAATGTGTTTTCTCCCATCCTCCCCTTGAGGTAATGGATGCAGTCTCTCCTTTTGTTACTTATATTTTAGTGCACATTTAACTACAGTAAAGTGAGGTGAAAAATGGTTCTATTTGGTTGGCATGCAAAACTAAAATCTAAAGTCCAGATGTCTGGTTTTAGCTCTACCTGCTAGAATTTATCAGTGTTCTACTTTTAATACAGCAGTGATTTTATCCACCTCCCTGGTTTTTAGGGACCACTTTTTTCCACCATAAGATTGTGCTTATGCTTGTTTAGTGCTAATGCAGGATTTACCATAGTTTTGAAGAATGTAGTTGTCATCATTTATTATTATAATTTTTATTTACATCTTCCTAATTTGGTGTGTAATGTATGTCTCTATTTCTTTGCAGTAAAGTGCAGATCCACATAGCTTGTATTTTATGTTGAACTCTTTTCCTCCACAAAATACCTTTCTACCATTTATATTTTGATTTTACTTGGAGGGGGGGGTATAGTGTGTTGCTTTGGGCATATCTTTAAGATTTCCTAGGTAGCCTTCAGTAGTAGATTGTTGTTGCATCTTTGTCATTTTGGGTACCAATTCTGTCACTAACAGTAGTGTTTACCACTCAAGTAGATGTACATGAGCAAGACGTGGGAGTGCTGTTGATTCTAGTGGTTCATCAGAAATTTCCCTTTCTCTCTTTGAGAGCAGGGCTCAGGCCAAGGACTCTGCTCTGAAGAACAGAAGAGCTTCAGGCTTTATCTAGACAAGTTCATCTTCGTTTAAGTGCAAGTTATATTCACTGTAGTCTCATCTGAACTGGGTACAAAGTGTACAATAACATAGCTTTTAAAGAAACAGGATTTTGTGGGAATACTGAATAATAATTTTTTCTTCCTTCTTTTGAAGATCAAGCAGATTACCCTTAATGTTGCTTTTGGACACGACAACAGGCGAGAAGGCTGTAATCATAGTAAAAGGGTTCTTCAGAATTTACTTGCTAGTTTGTTTCAGGGTCTTTTTATCCTTTTCATGTATGATTTAGAACTGTATTCACAAGTTCAACTTGAGAGCTCAGAATAAATTACAGCATATTCAGGGTGGAAGAGACCTCAGAAAGTCTCTAGTCCATGTTTCTGCTTGAAGCAGGGTCAGTTGTGAGGTGAGACCAGGTTACTCAGCACCTTTTCTGGTTGGTAGCCTTGAAAACTTATAGTTTGGGAGACTGCACAACCTTCCCAAGCAACCTCTTGCAGTGCTGGCCTGTCTTATGGTGACAGTTTTTCCTTATATCCTTTCAGAAGCCAGATATAAAAAGCCTAGGATTTCAAAAGGGGAAGGAATCTATCTCACATTTCCTGCCTCCATTCTTCTCCTTTGTAACCTTTCCCCTCTTTAGCTTCTATTTTAACCTCCTCTCTCCTACCTCTCCTGGTGTCACTGATGTGATGTATCCATAACCTTTGAATTTCCCATAAGCACTACTTTTAAAAAGTTTGTAAAGATGATGACAAAAGTAACCACAAAAGGAAACTAAGGCAAAGAGAGCTTTACTGGTCGCATTATATGTAAAACCCTAATGCTTCTTTGACACTCTAAGCCTGGTACAAATGGTAAGCAGACGAGTACGCCGTGGTTATTTTGTAGTTTTCCTTTTCTGTTTAAGGATAGAATAATATGAGTTAAAAGTGCATTTGAAAGATTATGCTACCAGAAGCAAATATGGTTCTTCAACTCTTTTGAAAACAGATAGGAAAAGTGTGGAAAAGATATCCATTGACACGGTGATTTGCCTTCAGCCAGAGTAGTGTTCAATTCTAATGTCACAGCTAAGACTGAAATGGGGAGGCCACTGAATCCAATCTGTTTCTTATCAGAAAACAAGTTAAAATGGTTGTTTATAGTCTTATTATTGGGACAATATGAAATGATAGCGGAACCAAGAGGTAGTTTTGTTACCCAGATGTGTAGAAGGTGCTTTAGAAGAGATGCTTGAAATTTGGAGATTATCCAGAAATCTAAAAAAATAAATAAATAAATTGGAAACCAGATCATGTAATCTCATTCATCCCCAGGAATAACTTGAATTTCTTGTAACGAGTGATTGGATAAATTAAAAAGATTTTAAAAGTCCTTCAAAACAGATCAGCTCCCAGGTGATTTAATACAGTTTGATACACTATGGAAATCATTATAGCTGATTTTGTAAGAGGCAAACTTAGTAAGCAACCTGCAGTCTTCCTCATAGTGTAGTAAATTTTGAGTAAATCTGCTACGTGACTATAAATTTTTCTTTTCTATTTTTTTCTTTCCTAAGAATCTGTCAACATAAAGAATAGCTGCTTGCAAGCTTTTTATCTTGAGCAAAGGCCATTTCTAGGAACTGAATGTGCTTTTCTTGATAAATGTGATCTACAGGAAATGGACGAGAGCTCTAGGCTTTGTTTTGGGGGTAACAGTATTTAATACAGATAAAAATCTTTCTGAGGATGTATAACTTACTAAAATTGGAGTAACCATACATTTTTCTTGTCATCTGGAATATGCAAATTAAATGCACCCTGGAAATTAAAATTTAGTTACATAAGTTATCAAAGTTGGAATTGAAGGTTAAATTGTTTAGCGGAGGAAAAAAGAATCAGAACCTTTTTCAAAAACACAAGCCAAATAATAATGGGTTGCTGGAAACCAATGAATGGTTGAGCAAGACTCTCTTATGAAGAAGAGAATGAAAAGTTAAATTTTACTGGGTTTGTGTATGGAGAGAAGGGTACTTAATCTCATTCAAGGGAACATGCCAAGTCAATGCCCAAATCTTTGTAAAAATGCTTGTTATCCTCAATTGGAAACTGTATAAATGCTGCCATTCCTTAATAATATCTAGTTATTGTGCATTTGGTTGTCTTGCTTACTTGTTTGAATTGAAAAAAGGAAATAAACTTTCTTGATGTGAAGATAGTTTTGGAAATAATTTGGAAAATTTTGAATTTCACCAGTCACCTGAGCTAGGCAGGTTTACAGAGGACTGTGGGGCAGATATTTTCAGCTTTATAAATGCTTAGCGTATGAAATGCATATATCAGTCTTTTTCTCACACTTTTCACACTAAGATTTATGCTTGAAACATCTCAGAGATGACGTTGCAGGATTAAAGTGTGTACCAAAGGGAACAAGGTTCAACAGATTTAAGAGATAAAAAGAACTGAACTCTGGAATAGCAAAAAGTTTTCATCAGAAAGCTAGAGTAGTAAGTGGAGAACATGAACACAACCCTGTCTTATCAACACAAGACATACTTAATAAAATCAGAGAGGACGTGTCAAGCTGTTTAAAAAGAAATCTTTTGTTCTAGGCTGACACTTGTATGTTTAAGCTGCAGATAAACATTTGCTGCTCTGTATTTCTAGTTTTGTAACAGACTGTGCTGTGTATGCAGTGATTTCTGAGAAACGTTTGAACTAATAAGCTTATCCTCACTGCTGTTTTGCAGAAGCCTTTAATACATTTTAAGAAGTGAAGAAAGTCCCTTTGTACTTCCTTGTACTTTTGGGTTTTGAATAGGCAATGTCTACTTTTGTTCTTTTGTTAATTGTTTATAATAATTGTACAATCTGATCTACTTTTTGAACTCTTGCTTTCCATCTCAGTTTTGTCTCTGTTGTTGCTGAAAGTATGTTCAGTGAGTGTGTTTAATAGGTGTTCATACTAGGTGTTTGTGTAGATCTTGTGATAATCAAGATCAGCATGTGGAATGAAGTGTGTGGTTTACAGGATACATCATAGTTGCTGAATTTTATGCAAATATGATGTTTCTTAGTGACTCTTAATGATGTTCTCTTGCCAGACCTCAAATCTCAGTCTTTTCTCAGAGAAACTGGAGGACTTCAAGACCCAAAAACCTTAATATATTGAAACGGTGCATGTTTAGATCCATGTGTGATTTCTTGGTACTGTGTTACACAGTGGAGGAACTCTGTGTTTCATTAATAAGGTAGTTATTAATTGAGGGATCCCCCATTTTTTTGGTCCTGAGAGCATTAAATGGATTGTTTTCTCAATAGCTACAGCCTCATTTACTACTAACTACAGGGGATGTAAGGTATTTAAGTAGGAACTTGCCAGGAATACTTATGTCAGTTTAGCAAGGAAGAATAAAAAGAGGCTTATTTAAAGTTGCATTTTGTATGGGCAACATGTGAACACCAGTGGCTGCAATGCCGAATGTGCCCCAGCTGTGTCCCCTCCCAAGTCCTTGTGCACTCCCAGCCTCCTCACTGGTGGGGTGGGATGAGAGGCCTTGACTCTGTGTAAACTCTGCTCAGCAATTGTTAAAACATCCCTATTATCCACACAGTTTTCAGCACTAATCCAAACCGCAGCCCCGTACGAGCTGCTATGAAGAAAATTAACTTTGTCCCAGTCAAAACGAGCACAAGGTACAAGCAAATAACCTGCAAACTTCTCTTTATTTGTGTGTAGGCTCACTTTCCATATTTCACTTGGGTCTGCAGACTTGGAAGATTGATCCTGCATATGGTATCAAAATTAAAGTGAGAGACTAACAGTATGCCACAGCTGGAAATTAGGAAGCAAAATAACTTGTTCTGCCTATGATATCCTCATGTTTCTCTCTCTTACATTAAATTATTTGGCAAACTCCCAGAATGTTTGTTCAAAAGTAATACAGCTGGGTGAAAAACTGTAGCCAAAAAATATCATGTATTCCTAAGCAGTAGTTATAAGAAAAAATACTGGTAAACTCATTTAAGAATACTAAATGCTTTATCAGTTTGTGACTTAGTAGTTGGATTTCACAAAGGCTGCCTTGCCTGTGGACATGTGACCATGCCTTTTGTTTGTTCCAGGTATAGCAACTAAGAATGAGGCTTTGTTTCAGGTCTGTCAGACGAACGAAACAATATTGATTTTAGAGACTCAAGTTTTTGACTAGCTGTTCAAGCACTGAATTTTAGGATAAGCAAACTCTTTGAGCTCAAGTTAATGAGCCACTCCTAAGTTTGATTCAGATTCCTACTTTTCCTTCCTGAACTTTCAAAACTGTCTTATAATTAATCTCTTCAATGTATTTTAATTAAGCTGTTTTATATATTTTTGTAAACAAAACTCTGGGCTCCTGTGCTATGCATATTGAGCGGTTGACTATGGCCTTCTAGATGCTAGAACCATTTCTTTGGGCTTATCTTAAGGCTTATTGTATAATACATACCTTTGTCCTTTAAAATGAAGTAGTTAATTATTTTGTAATTGCAACTTTGGATGTTGCTGGAATGTTTATTCTGGGATGTAGATATTTGTAATTTACTAGGGCATGTCTAGCCTGATCTCTAGGATAAATTGCAATTTTTTTTTTAGTTTGGAAAAAAAAGCAGTTTGGAACTGCCTATCTAACTTTGACAGTTATATTTATGGCAGCATAATTTGTTCAGTCATCTTGAGTTTAAAATATAGCGTAATGTGACAAACTTATTTAACACATGCTTAGAGAAGGGTATGGGGGAGGTAATTGAAGAAATGAAATGTCATCCTTTGGGACTGAGATACTAATGCAAATCTTGTGGGAAGGGTTGTGTTGGTTGCTGGGGTTTGTGGGGGTTTTTTTGTGGGTTTTGGGGGTTTTTTTTGGTTGCTTGGGGGCTTTTCTGTTTTGTTTTTGTTGTTTTGTTTTTTTTCTTGCTGTTGTTATTATTCCTTCCTTGTATCCTAAAACTGTGTAACAGCCTGTTAAATTACAGTTACCTAGGCTGTCTTTCTGAAATACTTGATTTGCCTTGTTTTTTAAGTTGCCTATTTTGAAAGGAGATGCTCAAGTCCCACCACTAGTGTTAAAGTAGGCCAAAGGGCCCTGCTAGCTGCTGAGGATGAGGGCAGGAGATTCATCATGGTGGGCTCAAGTAATCAGAGTAAAGCGTTCCCACCTCCGGGCAGTTGCCTCCGATGTGCTCAAAAAGCAGTAGTTCACAGAAGTTAGCAATCATTTCCCTGCTCATGGGAGAGGAGAATCTTAGCTACAACTTTTCTTCAAGTCGACAATTAAAAGTCCACATTTTTCACAGTATCTCTTAAGTTTTCCTCCAAAATAACAGTTTTATTGCAGCCTTGTTGGGAAAATGAGTCTTTGGGGATTTGAGGATGAGTTCTTTGTGGGATTTGTGCCCATAGCAACACGCAGTGGCAGCTGTGAGACTGCAGTGCCACTGCTGCTCAGCCCTCTGCAGTGCTGCTTCTCTCGGCATACTGACCTAGAATACTGCCCTAGATCTGTTTCAGAGGATTTCTTTAATATTCCCCTTCTAGCTTGTCAGAAACCCCCTCAGGATGGTAGGTAGTTGCAATGTGATAAATTAGCTGCTAATTAGTTTTCTTCTAGAAACATTATTTCTTACCTTTTAAATATTTTTTCTTTCCTTTACATCTTGACACTTCACTTTCTCTGACACATCATAATGTTAATTAATCTTCTTAATTCATCTATTTGTGTGAATACAGATCCTTTAGGGTACTTTGTTGCTTCCTATTAAATTTTAGCTTTGTGCAACTGTAAACTAACAAGTTCTTTGACTATCAGGAATTGCAAACATTTATAGTGTCCGTCCATCACCAATGTTTTGTTTATTGCAGTGCTTTCCTTGTGATAAATTACAACACTGAGGCTTTCATGCACAGCAATTACTATCCAGTCTCTTCACACTGAAATCTCTCAAATATGAAATGGTGACTGTATTTTTTTTTTGGCCTGTGCCTAAATGAGAGACATAAATAATGTTTTGAAATAGGAAGGGATGCTGGTGGCAAGTCAGAAAGGGCTTTCACCTTTGAAATGGTCAGTGTAATCCAGAAATCATGACAATCTGCTCCTTGTTTTATGCCTTAGATGGAATGATTCTTCTGGTCTTAGTCCCATTCTCTGAGAACATATGACCACGTTATTAAAAGAAAACCCACCCAAATCCCCCAAAACTCCCCAACAACATTAACATTTGCTGATTTCCTTTGGAGTAAGAAGCCTGAGAAGCCAAAAACGAAATGCTTTTTTTTAGCATTTCTGAATTCAGCACCTCTCCTTTCTTTTCAGATTTAAGGTCTTTTGCGGTTTCCTTTATGGCACCAGTTAACCTTCTATCTGGATAAATATCAAAATCCAACTGTGTGAGAGCTGCTAGGCTTGTGTTAACATTATTGGGTGTCACTTCAGAATGACAGAGTTTCTCAGAGTTTCTTAGGTTATGGTAGGTTCATTGAGCGTTTCAGCTGCACTTGCCTAGTGCGGGTTATCTGTATTCTGCTCTTTCATGAAAGCCGATCCTGGAGCCATCTCTGATTTGCTGGACCACTTACATTCTCAGAAGAATTCTGTTCTGAAAAGATGCTGGTCTGACCATTCTGTTGGCACTGATTGTTTACAGTTACCTCTCTAGGCAAATGTTCTATTGAAAGGATACTAAAAATATTTAAAAATATGTATGTTCACAAAAGATTTCTCACCTAATTGCTCCATTTCTCACAGGTAAAATATTGCAACATTTCCCCCCTGCCTCAGTTTTTTAACTTCTCTGGTGCTTACTTTCTTTTGCCTGCATCAGAGTGTTTGAAAACCTCATTCCTATAAGCTTCCATCTTTCTCTTGCAGAACCTTTCTGCATCTTCTTCAGATTCCTCAATTCTTCCACTTCCTTTTGTGGCTTATTCCAAATCTCTCCACCTCTGCTCACCTGAGACCAAGATTTAGAAGAATTTGCATTAATAATTTACAAAAATTACTCTGTCTTGGAGTTTCTTCCCTTTACAACAGACATAATCTGGTTTTCGCAGAAGTCACTGAAGTTTAATGATTCTTGATTCCCATTGCCCACTCAAAGGTCAGTTTGCAGATGCACGTCACCAACCTCTTAGCAATAGAGAAAGTATTTGTGGTATAACCTGGGCATGGATAGACAGATACTCTAAACTGTGGCAGTTGATTTACTGAATATTTAAAACTCATTAAATGGTGTTAGGAAATTCTGTTCTGGCACCTTAAGTAAGATTTGGGTTTGGAAGATTTCCTTACATACAGTTACCTTGATTACAAAGAAGACATTTGAAAACATGATTGTATATTGACAATAAATATGAGTATAGGACTGGGGCTCTTAAAATCTGGAGAACAAAACACAAATTTTAACAGACGTGGTTTTACCTGGTTACTGTATTGTATCCAGTATAATTTTCCCTACTATAACGTTTTATAGTACTTACGTTTTTTCCTTTTTTCTATCAAAGCCCAGCAAATGTACAGTACTGAAGTCTGAAAATGTTGTTTTTAAAACAGGGTGTAAAGAAATAAAAGAAAGAAAAAGCACTATTTGGCAGGAGGTAGATTATTTCCTGGGTATAATAATGTAGAATAAGATTGATATGCTGTGTTGAATGCAGAGTTGATGCAGTAACATTTTGCTTTTAACTAAAGATATCATGAGTGCAATGCTTTATTCCCAGAGTGAAATCTGAAGCTTTAAGCTGGAAACAGAGTCTCTAGCTACTAGTTGTCTATCAGAATATGTCTTCCAGATTTGAGAATGTGATTTGGGAGCTGCTTATAAGAATTTTACTTCTAGTGAACAAGTTTACCCTCAAGCGTTGACCTTTCCTTGGACCAAACAAAACTGTTTCGAGCTTCTGATATCCTAAATTTAGGCCAAGTTAACTTGTTGGATATAGGGAGGAGACAAATATCACTTAATTATTTAACTTACTATGTGTTATGCATATTAAGTACTGAAAATCATGATTACAGTTTGTGATGTAATGAAGCCAGACATTTTGCAGACATTTTTCATTCTTGGGTAATTTTTTCTTCATTTACCAAAACCCGTAATTTTCAGGATGTGATGAACATTAAGATAAATTTGGTTGCACAATGTTTACTTGAAATTGTTGCCCAAAAAGAAATAACTGTTATTTTCGTCTTTGCTTTTCACAAGAACATAATTTAATTGAAGTTTGTTCTAACATACTTCTGTGCAAAAGTAAGATTAAATTCTCCTGAGTTGTGAGAGTATAACTTTAAGGGGGGAAAAAAAGGTGTTTATAATTATGTGTATATTTTGAACTAGGATTTCTGTATTATGTGGTTGGTCTTTTTAATACCTTCTAATCACAGCCTTTAAGATAACACTGACCAGATGTAAGTCAGTAATTAAGAAAAAATAATTACTGAAGGAATTCTAGATCAATTAGACATAGTCTAAAAACACATGATTTGTCATTAGTACATATTTTTAAAGGTGTGTTCACAAATGTTTTTCTATTTGCAGAGACTGGATCCTTTTGTATTTGAGGCTTTGTCAAAATCAATGGGGGAGGGGGAAGAAGTATCAACTTTGCAAAGAAGGTGATTTGCATACTATTACCCCTTATTCTTTGCTTTCTGTCAATTTTTAAGCTTGCTATGACCTACTTTAGAGTCTTATGATGAGATTAGGAATTTCAGTGAATTCTCTGTTGCAGGATACAGTAGTTTCAGCACTTCTGTTTATGTTACTGTGTTTTGTTTTACTGGGAATAATACACAGTTTCTCATCACAAGCCTTTGAAGAATTCCTTGATTCCTTTCCCTTGATTTTATTCCAATTTTCCTTGATTTTTTTGATTCTTGTTTTTTTTCTTTCTTTGTGGGTTGTTTTTTATTTTTATTTTTTAATGTTTATTATGTAAGAGAATACTGTCTTGTTTTCATGGTTTTAAGTTTCTAACTTCTATCAGACAAAATATAGCAGCTGCAGGTTTTGCACCATACTCTCAGTGTCAGCCTTACGTTACGAATTCCAGGGCAAACTCAACTGGAAACATTTGTTCTGTGCCACAATGTTGTAGGTCATTGCCAGAGTACTCTCTTTGTCACCACAGTTATGTCAAAATCTGGAAGTTGTTTTAATTTTTGTCATCTTAGTTATACTGGAAATATAAGAAGAGTAAAACCCACATACATGAACCATAGCCACTCTGGTATTTGGATATTTGTGGCTGTATGGCAGAGTGCAGTGTCTTGCAGAGATGCTAAAGGGACTCTGAAAGACCTGTCTTGATAACAAAATTAAGATTAGATACCTTTGTGTGATAAGTAGGCAGCAGTTAATTAGTCTGCTGAGAAATGGGTATAGTAGAGTATATATGGGTGCAGTGTAGTATATTTTATGATTGGACTCGATCCTAAGGGTCCCTTTCAACCTAAGTGATTCTAAGATTCCAATAGTGGCTATTTTGCCACTAGTGCTGCTATTTCAAGCTACTTCAGTAGGAATCAGAATATGTGATTCTAACTGGGTCCTGTGTTGTAGTTTATTAATAATTCATGGTTTTGAAAAGCATAAATTATCAGTTTCTTTTCATTAGTAATTCTATGGTTTAAAAAAAAGGGAATTAAGTATGAAGTGCTAAATTGCAAAAGATATGCATCCAAAGATGGAAAGCAGGGTTTTAATAAGGGAGGAGGCAAAACTGGAGAGCTTCTTTCTCATTTACTACTACCCTAAATTCTTGAGGAATAAGATAAAATATGTCTATCTGAACTGTTTCAGTTTTTGCTCTGCTATACTTTGGGTTAGCTTTTGTATTGCTAAAACCAGAGACCTTTTCTTTTTCAATAATTTTGGAACAATTAAATATATTTTAAGACCTATTAAAGGAAAAAGACCTGCCCCAAACCAGAAATCTCAGAACACCCTTGTCCTGTCACCTAATTCGACTTCCTAGTCCTGGCCAGACAAGTTTTAAATAGGGCTAACTTTGACGAAACCAGGTCAACCCTGAATATTTAATGTAAATCCATAGTCCTAATGGAGTATGTTCAAAAACCTACCTGAGCAAAGCAAGTTGCAAGGTTGAATGATTAAGATGGTGTTTTAGTCTTTGGCATTTACTTGCCCTACATTACAATAATTCCATTGATCAGTTTAGTATTTGTAATGGTGACCAGTCTTCACAGTTAATGTCAGGTCCATTCTGTGTCCTGGGTACTACTGTGCTGCTTTTACAAAGGCACAAATTAAAGGTCTCTTCAGTTTGATTTTTAATTCTAATTTGTCTATCACTATTTGATCACTCTATGTGCCGGTGTTGGTGGTTTTTTCAGTCCTGAAATTGAGAAATGGAGGGTAAGGAATCGAAACATTAAAATAGAAATGATAGAGCAGATGAAAATAAACTTTCAGAAAAGGTGAAGTGTTGGTAGGGGTATTTCCAAATAAAATTCATTGTGTGTGTCTTCTCATGTCTAATCCAGCTGAAATGCAAAGGCTGCAAATTCCACAAGATGTACTTGAGCAAGAATATTCTGTTTTGGTTCACTTGACATCTCCCATTCTTTTTGGAGACTGAAAGTGTTAAATCATCTAATTTCCATGTATTTTAGAAAACAAGTATGAAAAGTCATAGCACTTCACTGATTTTGCTCATATATAATTTCCTTTCTGTGACACTTCTGTGGTTTATATGCAAACCTTCAAGGATTAGGTAGGATTATGTTGGTCACATAATGGTATCTCTTTCTGGCACAAGAAGTAACCAAACCACCAATGACTGTAATTATCATAGCCATTAACATTACTGCTGGCTGGAAATAATGAATTTCAGTCCGAGCCCAGCAGTGATTGTTGGCTGACCTTTCAAGCAATCCTAGTGAAGTGGAAAAGGGATTCCTTTTAATTTGGATGGTAATTTTAGAGCTAATAAATAGTATATTTTTAATAAGTGAGTTGAAATTGTTTAAGGAAGTTAGAAGCAAGTTGAAAGCCTTGATGTGCCTCTTACTTTCCTTTTCCTCCTCAAGTTTAACTGTGTATTGCACTGCAAATACTTTCCTACTTGTTTTTTACTCCTTCTTTCTTTCTGCAAGGAAAAATGACATTTTTCTTTTATTTGGTCCCTTTGATTTGCTGTTAGGGAGAATAAACCTGTTACAGGCTAGGTGTGTTGTTGATTATTTACACACCTGTAATTGTTTTAATTAGTGAGTGGAATTATGATGTGGATGAAAACCAACTGCTGAATTGAATCCAAAACAGTGTTTGTTCATGTATGGTGCTCCAGGGACTCAATATTTCATAGAATCACAGAATTTTAGGGGTTGGAATGGACCTTAAAGACCAGGACCCACAGATGAATGTCCTTGGGTCCCATGGACTTGTGCACATTCAGATGCACAAGTCCATATATATTTGAGAATATATCTATATGTATCCTGACTACTTTAATTCAGAGTTCTTGGGTAAAAGATTTTTGGAGAGAGGAGAAGAGAATAATGCAGAAATACTAAATCATACAGTTGTTCTAAAGTCAGCTATGACTAAGGAAAGTTACTGTTTTTAAAGTATGTTTGTGCTTAACCATCTTCAATTTCACCATTTGGTTTGGCTCTCAGCAGCTGATTTTTTTTTTTCAGTCCCTTTGAAAGTCTTTTCTTTAAAAAGAAGAAATCTCTGTATAGTAGACATGCCACATAATGTTCATCTTATCAGTCCTAAGGGCTTGTTTCACTGACTTTTAAAAACAATGTTGCTGTATACTGACTGTCTAAGTTACTAATTTTCAACACCTGTGTTTTGCTACTGACACTGAAGTTGAGATCAGAAACTGCTTGGTGGGGTGCAGAAACTGAAAAACTATCAAGCTGAATCAAGACACCGATGTCTTTACATGAGTTTCATATTCTTGTTTTTCATATTCATGCTTTTCAAGCATGGGAGAAAAATACAGCTTTGTCCTTCCCTTACTTTAGCTCCTGGATAAATCCCACGAGGTCTTTGTTATTCTGCTTGGAGGCTATTAATTGTAGGGAAAAACCCCACAGTATTTAAGAGAGCTATGATTTTAAATTAATGTAATAAGTCTATCAGCTGTGTGTGATGTGATGGCTCTCTGTGGCACTGTGGCCAAGCACAGACCTGGAGTTGCTGTCCCTTCCTGGGAATGGTCCCTCCAGGGAGGAAGCTCTGCACTTCTTTGCTGAAGGTCTTGCCCTGACTTCCATATCCCTTCATTCCCTGCCTTGTCCGTGCCACATCCAAGTGAAGTTTGGCAGCATCTTTTCCTTTAACTGTGTGAGTTTTGTATCTTGATTCAATGCAAAACAAGCACGTGGCATGTGGCTGAATGGTGTGGACAGTGGCCAAGTGGATAGATTGTAAATCTCCTTAATTTGTGTTATCTTATTTCAGCGTTGTTCCTAACCTGCTGGCAGACACTGGATTGACACAAAAGTCTTTTTCCCTGTCTCTGCCAAGTTTTCTTACGTACAAAAGAGAGTTTTGAAGTTTCAGGAAAGAGTCTTGTATGTTCTTTCGACTGGAGAAGGGTTAAAAAATGCCTTAATACTAAGAGACAAGAAGTCCCTGTGTCTGGTTTGCCTGGCACTGCACAGTTGCTTGTCAAAACCGTGATTAGTTTCACTCAGGAAGTATTTTATGGTGCCAGACGCTAGTGTGTCTCTCACAGCATTAATTTCTTAGAACGACATCATTATTTTTCAGGTTTTTCGGCACCTGTGGTATCTGAATGTGTTCCTAGGCTTCTGTGCCAATTCTGCAGGGAGGAGTAAGGATAGAACTGTTACAATGGCAGTTATTTTTAGTGGCTCTTCCAAGGTGTTGAAAACCAAAAGAACTATCTTGTCTCTTGAAATACTCTTGCAAAAAAAAGGATATAAGTTCAGATGCATCAATGAATTGTAATATAAACCTTCAAAGAGGACTTGTTTGCTCATACACTTCCTTACCCCCATCACATCAAACAGAATCACCCCCTTGTCAGCAATCTTCATTATCTTAATAGTTTGCATGTACTTCTCAGATTTATTTTTCTCACGTTCTTTTGTGCTTTTATAAACAGTTGGCAATGAACCTAAACTCTTTTCACCCTTAATTTGGCAGTAACAGGCATTGTTCTTAAGCAAGCATGAGCAGAAAGTGAAAGTTCTGACTTTTCAAGAAGACCCCACACTTGCATGTTTGAAAGTGCACTGTGCTACAGAAGCACTGTTAAAATCATATGTCCAAGAAGTGTTTTGGGTTTTTTTTTCAGGGCTATGAGTAGGAAAAAAGGCGTATGCACTTGTTACATTTCTATTTGGTCACACATTTTAAAATAATTGTAGGATTTCTTTAAATATCCCTGAAGTTTTAACTTTACAGAGATTATGGATTAGTGATGAAACCCTGCAGGGCTAAATACAACGAATTCTGCTGGCTCAGCTATTGAAATCAGGCTGAAAAGTGCAGTGGTTATTTCCAACCATTAAACCTAATAAACCAGCTTAAAGCCAGAGTGGGATGTTTAAACTTGCATTCAGCTGTCTCTGAGGATTTTCACAGGAGGAAGTAGTTTTGCTTTACTAGTTCTGATAGCTGTATTCCGGTGTGTTTGAAATGCCTCTCAATTACACTAGATCAATAAAGTTCTGCCTCATTTAAGGTAAAAAAAACATGTGCCAGGGTACTTGTAAGTGATTTGTAATCGTCTTCCTTAGTTGCACTTAATTCCACACCTTGCCAAATTGTCCTTTCTTTAAAGAGATTTTCTGATGTTTTTGTCTACAGAGAGTTGGCTGGCCTGTGGGACAGGCTACAGAAGCTCACAATTACAGTTAATTTTTCATGTTAGCTAAATTGCACAATTTACTTATTGCATAAGTTGATAAGGTTTTTGTTTCATTTCTGCAAAGTACCATATTGCAATAAGTTTTGAAGTGCAGCAAAAAAAATTATATTTAATAAATGTTCTTTGGAAGTACCAATGTGGTTAAGGCTCATAGCTTACAAAAGCAGAGAAATTTATTTAGTTGTAAAATGCTATAGAGAACATTGCGTGAAGGCTAAAGCCAAAGTGAACAGAAGCATTATTGGTAAAAAGAAAGTACTTAAAATACATTTATAATGATATGGTTGAACATCAGAGAAATGCAGCTTAGCAGAAGACTAAAACTCATCTGAAATATGATACCAAACAAGCTGAAAAGCAATGGCATTGAAAATTGCAGGATGCGTTGATTTTTTGTTATGTTTTGTGTTTGGTTTTGTGTGTGTGTGTGTTTGAGTTTTGTGGTGTGGTTTTTAATTTTTTTTTTTAATTGTCTTCCACTGATGGCAGGTCAAATACAGAATTAAACCCTGCTCTTCCAAAGGAAATACAAGATAGTGTACAATACATGGCAAGTGTTTCATCTGTATGGTCAATTGACAGGCCTGACTCTGTTGTGGAAGAAGCGTGTCCTCTCTCTTGTATTAGTGAAGAAAATTTATGCTCTGCTTTTCTTGGCTTCCTTGAATGCTATTTATTACTTGAATGGGAGCAAACAGTGCAATATTAAGGGGGAGCCAGTCTCATTTACCAAAGTCTTTGATACCAAGCACATGGAGTTTTTGAGCTACTGCACTGTTGTCTAGCCATGTTCCCCTTGGGTGCCTCTCATAGCTGGTGAAGAGTACTTCTTGCAGCTTGCACAGTGGTTGTCTTCTTTTTGCAGTCCCTAAGACTACAGCTCTTCTGAGCTTGAGTTTGTATGGTGCTACTTAAAGTTTGTTAAGGGCTGTGAAATTATGCCCCCTCCCCGAGTTCAGAGAAGCATGTTGTGTTGTAATGCTTTTGGGGAGGAAAGAGGAGAATAAGGAAATGTGTGGTTATTAGACTTTGGACCATACCCACTGTTCTGACATTATTATTCAGCATTCAATTGTAAGCACATACTCTTGTATTCAAGGCCTTCTTTGAAATAATTGTCATCCTGTTATTCTGGAAAAATTTAACTGCTTTCTGGAAGATAACTCCTGTGTTTATAATCATGTGAGGCTCTTAATTTTCTGCTTCAGTTTCTGCTGCTTTGTGGGGATATGATATGTAGCCAGAAAACCTTCTGGCAGATACAAAATTACACCATAGATGCATATTTGAAATAATGTAGAACTTTGTCTCTTAAGGTTTTGGAGGTTTTGGTGAGCTTTAATGAAGTACAAAATGCACTGAAGAGTTGCTATGAGATCTGGCATTTGCGGCTTTGTGGGCTTTGGCAGATCTCAGATGATGCACTTGTGCTGTGGATACATCACAGAATCACAGAATGATTTAGGCTGGAAAAGACCTCTAAGATTATCAAGTTCAACCTCTGATCAATCACCACCCTGTCAACTAGATCAGAGCAGTAAGTGCCGTGTCCAGTAGTCTCTTGAATACCTCTAGGGATGATGACTCCACTTGGGCAGTCTGTTTCAATGTTAAACAACCCTTTCCGTGAAGATATTCCTCGTGATGTCCAGCCTGAACCTCCCCTGATACGGATTGTGGCTATGTCCTCTCGTCCTCCCTTCTTTATCATACCTGACACTTAAAGTAAGTTCGAAAACCCCTTACTGGTTTATTTGATTTTACTCAGAAACTTTGTTTCCCCAGAGGCTAAGGATGAAACATAAATACTTTTCCAAGTAAATAGCTGTAACTCTTTTCCTTGATCGTGCTATTAAAAATTAAGGCAATTACTTAACAAATTTTTGAAAAGTATTAGAATTTTGGAAATACTTAATAAATGTCATAGTTATTTTTAACTAAAAGGGGTTGTTCTTACTGCTAATGTTATGTGAACATAATCTACTTTTTGCACTTACTCCTTTCTACTAGCTGGATTTTTAAGTTAAAGCTGTTTCCAAGTAGTAAAAGAAAATTCACACTTTATCCACCCTTCCTGTTTAACATGGCAGTCTTAATGCATTGATACTGAATCTCTAGCTCTACAGTAAAGAATTAAAAGTGAGATCAAGTGGTTGAAGTGGCTGCAGACTAGTTTCTTCATCATAATTTGATTAAATGCATGAAATCTACACCTGTTTGTACTGAGTCCACCTTGCCTTCTTCCATGATGCCTCTGATGGGTTTTACATTGACATTCTTCTCTGTAGAGGACATTCCTGAGCAAATTCGGGGGAAGAACTGTGTCATTTATTCGTAAACTCTTACGGTGTACTAGATTTTCTGGACTTTTGAAGACCTTTGTGTTTTATTTTCTTTTTACTTCTGAATTTCTTGTACCAGAACTAATGCATATCAAGATATTGCTCTTAGCAGGGACAAGATGTGGGCATAAAAAGAGATAGCAAGCAGGGTTTCAAGAACTATAAACGGCTTAATTAGCTATTTGATTGAAGAAAGAAAGCAATTAATGAAATCTCATACCTGCAAGGACGGGGACACTGGTGGTACATGCTGAATTATTCCAGTTTTGGTGTTCTAGATGGGCAGCGATTCTCAACAGCAAATAGGTACCGTCATCACTTGTTACTTTTAGTGCTCTGTTTTAATATATGGTCCTAATAACTAAGAGTTATAACAAAGCAAAGAGTTAAAAATATTTGCAGATATTGGGAGAACTGATCAAGCTGTCATCAAAGAGGTTATAACATGCCTGCCTGTAGCTGAGATGCAGGATGGAGAGAGCTTGACAAGTGTTCAGACATTCACACTAAACTGATTATCTGTGTCAGAACTGTCCTATGGTTTTTGGCAGCATTGTAATCGGGGATTTGAAAGTGATTACCTTGCTGAATTCAAATGTTGAGCTGGGCACAGGAGGGAATATGATCTACTGCAGCTCCATGTCCTTTGTCAGTTTCAGACTTGGCATTTGCCTTGTCTTTACAGGTAGTCAGTGCTATTAGCAGTAGAAATTCCAGATTTTTGTTTTACAGGCAACTGAAGACTAGTTTTCTGTATCTATTCTACTTTATTCAGTATTTTCAATGTTTGGATTTGATGCAAAGTTTTTTGATGATTTTTGATGTGCCTTGATATATTTTCATGAATAGCTGTTCAATAAATGTTCATGTTAGGAAAATTCCATGCAAGTGCTCATCTCTTAAGAAAACTGACTGCTGCACATGAGCAGCACTTGAGATATTCAGAAGCCGCACTGAGCTGTTGTTATCTGAACTAAGCATTTGATCCTTTTAATTGTGGTGTACATACACAGGCAAGAGAACTCACATTCTTTTATTTCAATACAAATTTGAAAGTGTTTATCCTCGGTAATCTGCAAGAGATTTAAGGATCACGTCTGTTATTGAAACTAACATTTGTATGTATTGTGTTTATTGAAAGGAGATTAGATCGATTCCCCACCCCGCTCCCTCTCTCTTTTCTGTCGCTGTCTTCATTAGCTTGTTGCTGGTTTGCAGCAAGCCTCCTGGGGTGTCTGTAAGGCAGCACAATGCATTATGAACAGATGCCCGAATTAACTTGTGTATCAGGAGCACAAGCATGTAGCTGTGCTATCATTGCACTCCATCCAGATCAATTCATATGTAGGCAAAGCTCAGTGCACGTGATGGCCTTTTACTGTAAGCTCTGGCCATTTTACAATATCAAAGCTGCATGCCTCCATGTGTTTCTGCTGCTAGTAATCCTGCCTATTTGGAAACCTAAAAAGGTTTCCAAGGTTCAGCTTCTTTTAAGGAGAAAAGGCTTCATCCTGGAAAAAGTACAGCAGAGAGGGTGACAGGTTTCTTATTCAAACTTTCCTGCAAGAGCAAGGGGACATGAAATTGCACTGTGAAATGAAAGGAAGACCTTTTTCTTGCATGAGCATATTTAAACTGGAAATCTTACTGTGGACACTGACATTATGATGCATATAAATCCTAATTAGGCAAATACATAAAAGAAAAATACATCCATGGTTGCTAAACACAGAAATACCATTTCTGGCTTGGGAGATCCCTGTGCCACAAAAAGCTGAGAGTTGTACCACTGGATGCTTGCATTGCTTGCCAGTGGTCAGTAGCTTCAGAGATGAATTTATAAACAGTATGCTTGGGAGAGTTGTTGACAGATTTTTATTCTTTTTTAATAATGGCTGCCGTGAAGATGATGTTGCACTTTCTGCAGCTGCTCACGGTGCCTGTTGTATTTACTATGCATAAGGCCATATCAAAGGATAGTTTTTGTATTTCTGCCAAAAGACCATGAATCAGAGCCTTCCTCAAAGGTAATATATACGTCATTAATCATCAACTAAAAAACTTCATAAAAGCAAGTTCAGTTTTCCATCATGAAGTCAAAATACAACATTAATGACTGTTTTAACCAATATAGTAACTTAATAATATTAAAAACATCCCAATTTCATTTGTTACAGTTTTTTAAAATTTTTTTCAACTGTTGAATAGAGCAAAACCCCTTGAAATAGTTGTTCCTGAAAGTCTCAATCTCTTGAAAGAATGGCAGTTTTAGGTCCAGAACAAAAACTTTGAAAATTGCTTTTGCTACCAAGAGGACCTGATTTCAATTATAGCAGATAATATCTGGAATCAATAATAGCTTCTGGCCATCTGTTAGGAGGAAAAGAACAACAATGTCTGCCTCATTAGTTCTTATATGCAGATCTCCAGTTATTTCAGGCATAAAAATTTTAAGAATATAACCCCAAGCAAAACTTTGAAGTGGGCCAACAACCCCTGTTGCCAGCTAATCAATTCCTTTTCTATCAGAGCATCTTGTTCCCTGTCAAAGCCAGTCCCTCTGCCACAGTGCTCCCACCCTTCAAATCTGATCATCTAGTGTGTACTTACCACGTTTCTGTGTGCTTTATGTGCCACCTCTCTTAATTGGGGCATCATTACTTATGGCATTGAACTAGAGTCTATTATTTTCTCAAGCATTTTGCATGCAGAATATGGCCAAGCAATAATTAATTACTAAAGTAATTTATGTTCTTCTACCTCACAGCTTCTCCCCACTCTTCTCTCTTCAGTTGAAGGACTGTTTTTTATTATGTGAAACCCAAATATGCTATTGTAATACAAATGCTCATTTTTGAACATCCAGTAGTTGCTGTAGATATGACTTTTTTTCATCCCTTTATGCATGGGGCTGTATGTCCTGCCACAAAACCCAGAACTGAATGTAATGTGTGTCTCCTTTTGTGGTGTTGACCTTACTTCTAACTTGTGTCGAGGGCATCTTGAGCACCATGTTGTGTCGCACCCTTTGTGGGGAGACATTTTCATCTTGTAAACAAAAAATCAAGCCAGCCATGAAACCAGCTTGCTCTGGGTGTCTCAAATCCTCTTTGTAATGCTAACTCGCATGTAAGGCTTGTATGTACTAGTTGCAAGCAGAAAAATATCTTGTTTTAGTTTTTAGAACAGCAGTGCTATCTGCGCTCTAGATGAGCAGAAGTCTCACCAAAACCCCCCACTTAGTTTAGGCTTTAATTAAGATCTTGGTCCTGGATGGATCTTTTTACACACCAGGCACTTTCATATGTGAGCACATCCAACCAGAGATTTGAATGAAAGCACAAAGATGAATTTTGTTTTGAGAAGCTGAACTTAGGAGCAAAGCAAACCAAAACTGAAGTTGCTTTATTATTGCATGTCACTGTAGTTCTCACCATATGATTTCACCTTGTGTATAGAGTAGGTTTTTGTATCCTGTGTTGTTGTCTTGCTTTCTTATTCTCTGAGCACCCTTTGGCAGCTAGAAAATATTTAATAAAGCAAACTTGCTGCAGTATTTGAACTTAGTTTCTGAAATATTTCTGAGGACATATCCTGCAACAAACTTTTATTGTGGAGCTCCATATTTCTCCTGTGGCCGAGAGATGATTAAAGAGGACATCAATCACTATTCCTGTGCTTGAAAGGAACATTTATATGACCTTCAGCTACTACAATGACAAAAACTATATCTCGATGTGTTTTTGATACATAGCTTCCTGGGGGCATGCATGTGACAGTCCATCTGCAAAAACTGCAGGTATTGGTAAATGATCTGTATTCAGAGTAGATTTCTCTCCTCCTGTCCATCCTCCTTTTCTAAGGTATCTGGTATACAGTTGCAATGGAAGAGAGGGAAAGTGATAGTCACAACTGCTGTTGTTGTTAGAATTAAAATGGTGCATATATGATGCATGTGGGTCAGTGAATGCTGTATACAAAAAAGTCCAGTTCTATGAGTATGATAAATGTGTACTGCTCTTAGGTTGAGAACACCTTAAGCCACGGTCGCTGCAGAGTGATTAATTATATACTTGCTACTACTAGAAGAAAGAATTAAGGAGCATCTCCTTTTTCAGAACAGTGTGGTCACTGGAGAAAAGGGTGAGATGTTCAGTACATGAAATATATATTGTGGTTTGCTTAAGAACTCTGTGTCCTAGCTGAATCCTGGGATCTTCTCTGGTGGAACAGCAACTATGTCCTTCCATGCCTTAATTGCTATCCACCTTGTAGTCTATTTATGTATACACACCACAGATAAACTAAAAAGACATGAATCATAGAATAGATGGATCTGTATATTCTATAGAGTTCTACAGAATCTACAGAATCATAGAAGGGTTGGAAGGGACCTTAAAAATCAACTTGCTTCAACCCCCCTGCTGCAGGCAGGGACACTTTCACTAGACCAAGTTGCTCAGAGCTCGATCCAACCTTGTCTTAAGTGTTCACAGGAATCCACATCCACAACTTCTCTGTGCAACTGTTCCAGTGCCTCACCACCCTCATAGTAAAGAATTTTTTTCTCTTATATAAACTAAACTTACCCTCCTTCAGTTTGAAGCCATTCCCCCTTGTCCTATCATTACATGCTCTTGTAAATAGTCTATTACTACATCAGCCATTTCCTTCAGGATTCTGAGATGTATCTCATCAAGTCCCCATAGACTTAGGTACATTCGGGTTTCTCAGGTGGTCATGAACCTGATATTTACAGAGAAGGACTTTGCTCCCCCAGTCCCTATCCTGCTGTTCATCCACTCCAGAAGTGTGGGAAGAGAGGTTGCCATTGAAGACTGAGACAAAAAAGTTGCTGAGTACTTTGGCCCTCATCTGTTGTTACCAATTGTTATAACAGTTGTTACGATGGCCACCTTCTGTCTCGGTGCCAGTTCTGTAGCATGACTTGATTGTTACAAAGTTAGCTGAGTAAACATTTGGGACATAAGTTTATCTGTGGGTTCCTGTGCTATTCATTAAATCCTCTGCTGCTCTGCAATGTTCTTTATTTTACTTTGATTGACACTGCTAAAAACCACAGGCTACCTGTTTTGAGCCTGACCTTACTCCACAAGAGTAAGGCAAGGCCTTCACAAGAATCCAGGCAGAGTTTTTCAAGTGTATCAGGTGAATGTGCTTAGCGATACAGATGATGCCCTCGTTTCTTTCTTTCTTTTTCTGGTACTCTGCAGGCCATCCTTCTAGAAGATATTTCAAGGTATAATTTTGTTCTTCTATACAAGCTCTAAAATGATTTCTAGCTATTTTCTGCACTGTGTCAGATTTCAACCCCTTTTTGTCCTAAAAGTTTTTTTAAACTTCTTAAAAAAAAAAAAAAGAGAGAGAAAGATCTTTAACAACTCTAGTAACTAAGTAATAAAAACTGAATGTCACAGCAAAGTCAAATCATAACAATGTGACAGGATACATTGGCTCTGAAGGAGAAAATTACTGTAATTTTTTTTATTTCATGGAGTTTAAAAATAAGATATCTCACAACTGTAATAACAGACAAGGGTTTAGTTTGGTTTTGCATGCTTCTTCAGTTAATTCTTTAATTTTATTTCAGTTGCTGTAGATGCTGTTTTGGCAGGCTCTGTATTTCAGTTTTGCTTCTTTGAAACTGGGAAGGTGACCAGAGTGACTCCTGTCATTCTAGTGCCACAGCAGAATTTCGATGTACGTTGCATTGGTATTCAGGGAGTTTTCTTTTTATTTTCTTTTCTTCATAGTTAATAAACTGATTTAATTTTCCGATCTTTGTATAAGAATAAATTGAAATTTTTTTGATTTTTTCCAACTCTTAGACAAACTTTTTCACTGTAAAAATGTGGTCTTACCACTAAGCTGCTTTAAAAATGGTGTACTTGATCATGGTGTTCGAACCAAAGCAGCTTTTTATTTCATCCTGCGTAACTCGCAGTATTCAGTTTGGAGTAAAAAACTTGAAGAGTGGCAGTAGCAACAAGATGAATAGAGATGGATTCAATACACATACTTGAGGAGGTTCAATACTATAAATACTGGTCTTATGTTGTATCAAACACTTAGGGACTGTCCAGGGATATAATCTCACATTTTTCAAAGGGATAAAGACTATGGGTTAAGCACAGTGATGATTTTCTTATGATTGAAGTGATGATTGAATACAATGAATTTTGAAGTCTTCCAATTCTTGAAGAAGGATTTGGCAAAAATGTACTTTTTGTACATTTTTGAACATGCTGTCCTATAGCATAAACCATATCCTGTTGGTTTACTCTTAAAATTTGGAACTTTGTTCCAAAGATTCACAAATGAATTTTCAGTTTCTGTGGTTGCTGGCAGCTAATCTCTCCTACTGCCTTTGATGAACAATGTGGCAAGCACAGATGGTGGATGACAGGTTATGTTGTGTTTGAGTGTAGTGTCTGCTTGTGGCAGGTTAGACCTTCAACAGCAGGCAAAAGTGTATATATGTCCTTGCATATATGCATATCTTTTTGGCTTTTATATGTGAAGTTTTCTTGTCATGCCTCTCAGTTAGTGTTTTTTTTTTTTTTCTTTCCTATGAGATTTGGGGTTTCCTGTCTAGATGGTTAGGTATTTGACAGCAGTAAGACTGCGGTTAGGCTACAAAGTCATTTTGTGCATCGTGCCCTGCCTGGTGGATACGCTGTTTCCCTCTTCCACTTCAAAATTAAGCTCTGAAAGAAGATTACAATACAGAGAATCAAAAGCACTATTTCTTGGTCTCATGGTCTGAATTGGACAATATTTTGACAGGGTTGAACAGCTGAATTGCTATCTAGCATGTTAATGGGTTTTTAGCATTTGTAGGAGTGAGCTCTTTGAGTGGCTTTTGGATACTGTATTTTGATTCTCCGTGAAAAAGTAGCTGTCTATTGTTTTAGAACTAACAATATAAGACTTAATATTTGGCCATTGTAAGTATTTGGGAACATCACTGCTCTGGTGGCTGTTTTGTTTCTGAAGCATGTTTTATCTCCAGCTCCATTTCTGAAGCTCTTGCCCCAGCCTGAGCTCATGACCTCCCTTCAATGGCCTTGGTGAAGCTGCAGGGGAAACTGTGTGTGCACTTAATGTATTGGAGTGAACAACATGCTTTAGTGTTCTCCACCCCCTAACCATTTCCTCACATTTGGGATTATATGGGGTGCTGGGTCTATAGCATCCATTAAGCAAATGTGAAATAAGGTTTTCTTGTCATGGCGTGTGAGTGGTATAGATGGCAACAAAAATATTGGCACATATTGGCACTTTCAGCTTGTGAAATTCTGAGGTCTGATGCGTGTTAGTGTAAGCATTTGGAATAAAACACTTTCTGTCCTTCGGGGTTCTTATGATCTAGCTAATAGAGTTCTCCAGTACAAGCTTTCCATTTATGTATGGTAGGGCTGTGTTTAGGTTTTTTCCTGAGTCGTGTGTTTTAAATTTTATGCTCATGAAAGTGGCTTAATGGTTCTTTCTTTGACTCTTTTCACAGGTTATTAAATTTCAGTAAGCCTGTTTGTTCTAACATGTAACTTCCCCTGGTAATATACTGTTTTTGTTAACAATAGGAATAATAATTTATATTTTAATGTTGTGAATAATTGAAACGTATTATATTTTTCAGTAATTGCTGGTTTTCGAGGGACAGTCCCACATGGCCTATCACTGGAGATTGGAGACACCGTTCAAATATTAGAGAAATGTGATGGTGAGTTCATGGGTGATTCCAGTGATAATTAAGTTTTGTGTATTGGTCGTTTGAACTCCATTAATATTCATTTCTTTTCTTAAAGTAACACATTTTTGAAGTCAGTAATATAACACATTTTGGCCTCTTAATTTTTTTTCCACACTTCAAATGAGCTCTAATCTCTATAATAATCAATTTGCAGTACATTAATTTTTATTTAATCTCACTGTTTAATAAACATTTACAGAGGCTAAGAGTTGTATCAGAAAGGAAATCTCTCATGATTCTTTTGCTTTCCTGGTATTTCTGAGGGAAACCTGGCTGCCATCAAGACATTTTCAAATTAATTCAAAGTCACAACTTTAAATCTTAAAGCAGTGTAAGCATTCTCTTCTACCTTGTTTTGCCTTAGAGAATGCAAATATAATTTTAGCAAATGTCTGTTGCTAGTGCCAGAGAAATAAAATTGCATTTTTTTCCATAATCTGCCTCCTTAACACATAAAAATCAACACATTGGTTTTTTAATAATTTTTAATCATTTTTTTATCATTTGGGATTATATAGGGTTTTTTTTAACATACCAGTATTATATATGGTTAACCTTGTAAGAAATGTTCTTTTAGAAGGCATAGGATCTATTCTTTTGAATCAGGTATATTATGTATTTTGTATAGCATTGTGAATGATAGATGAAGAACCTGAAGTCCAGAAATGATTTGTAAATACTTAGAGTTAATATGAAACTATTTTGATTTAGACTGGTGTGGTGTCCAATGCAGAATTTACCTAGGTTACATTGTTAGAAGCATTTAGGGATACAGGGTTAAAGAGTAATTCCTGAAATTGTGTGAATGAAGGCATCCGAATATGAGCTGGTTTAAATGGAATACCTTTCACTGTATGGAAAATCTTTTAAATGAGTGTAGTCTGACAGCACTGTGGAATTGTAACAGCTGTCCAAAAGTGAAAGATGAAATCTGTTTTACATATGTAAATGATCTGCATACTTTAAAAAGCAAAATGTGCTTTCTTCACAGGATGGTACAGAGGATTTGCCTTAAAAAACCCCAATGTTAAGGTAAAGGTCAATTGCAGTTTTGCATTCTTTGGGAAAAAATGTGTATTTACTTTTTAAAAGTTAATAGTCTGCTTGTAAGTATATGATATTTACTCTTAAAACAAAACTAGAGCTTAGTGTTAAGTATATTATTGATACTACTTTAATTAGATTTGGACATGGATTGCCCTTCTGAAATGCTTCTATGTATTAGGATAATACACTTTACAAATCCAGGACTGTGGTGAATTTTCTTTCATTTCTGATTTTTAGATTTTCCACTCAGAGGAAGCTAGGTTAAAGGGAAAACACTACTGAGAATACAAATTGTAAACATGGCTGGAAAAGTTGGTTAAACTGTGCCTGTTTTTCTTGATGCTGTGAATTAATTTAGAGCAGCCATTGGAGACAGCTAGTTTATAGGAGCCACATGCAGAGTATCAATAGAATAAAAGATACGTGTTGCCATGTAAAATATATGGTTCATTTTGGTTTTCTTTGATTTCCATAGTAGCATAATATTCTAAACCAGACTTCACTGATTTCTTCTGCATTCAAACATGAAAATTTAAGAAATTTATGTTTCAGTGCCTGTTCGTGTTGTATGTTTAAGCTTTACTTGTCTTATTTGTCTCTATTTTCTTAATCTCTGCTGTTGTCTTGCCTCTGGGATTGTACAGATTTTGTTTTTCATGGGAAAGAAAGATCTTAAATTATCTGTTGATCCTTTAACCTGCGTTGTAAGATTTGCTCTTCTTTTTCTCTCCTCATTTCCAAGATTCTTTAGCTGCAAAATAAGGCACATACACATTAATTTCAAAAGTTTCTAGGGGCTCATATCAAGTCGCTGGCCTTTTGTGCCAAGGCCTGTGGTCTCTAATCACATAAATTTCCTTTCTTTATGTGGAAGGTTGATATGAACAATAAATTTAGCCACAGAGTCTAATTTGATGTTTACTACTTTGACCTCATTGATATATATTACAGTTTGATTTATAAGACATGAGCAGTTGTGGTTTGTTATTGCATCTTCTGTGTCTTTTGTTGCAATTCTCACCACATGCTTGCTGTCAGTCTTGCTTTGTGGTCTGTCAAATGTGTGATGGAAGTTATGAATAGGTTTTCTAAACATGACTTGATGTGTGAAGAGATGAGATATATATTCTCTCTTTTTGTAGTGTGAATGCAAACAGTTTTCTGAATTGGATTTTTGAAGGGAGTCTCTCCAAAAGTAAAATAATAAGAGCACCTTGTAACTCCTCTTGTTATTGCTATTTCTCTGTCAAGATTCTTCCCTTGTTATTCTGCCAGCTTTGACACTCAAAAAAGTTGTCTGTGGCAGCTGGTCTGCAGTAAGGGTGCCTATGCAGCCATCCTGTTCCCTGGCATATTGTTACACCTGCTACGCTGTGTGTCTTACTGTCCTTGGGAGGTGCTCTCCTGAGCTACTTTGTATTACAGAGGAGTAGGAGCACTTAAAAGGGCAGTTGCCTCTACATAGTATATTCGGTTTTGTCGAAGGTCTAATGGCTGTGTTAAAAGAAAATGGGACACCATCATCACAAAGGAAAGCTGTATGCAGCTATGCTTATTATTAAGAGACCTTACATGTATTTTCTCTCACTGCATGAGCTGTAGTATATTATCTTCCCAGCCAGAGACTTGGAGCTTACTTGCTTTATTTTGCTTATTCTGATTTGTGAAGGTTAGTGGGCTGTAAGAGTGGTAGGAGTGTGGCAGCAACGCTGTGTTTCTAAGAGAATGGTGGGGAGCCCTTAAACAACTGGAAAAATGCTGCTCCTGGGCAGACACAGGCTCTTTGATAGGCATCCACCACAACTTTCCTGTGCACTGCAGGCAGAGTAGCCAGCAAATTAAACTTTACTTTGACTTTCTTTATTAACTTCGCTTTATCTTTATTGAATATTGCTAACTTCATCTTTTTTGTATTATTTTGAAAATCCCTATCTGAAAATCCTTGTTTTTAAGATGTTGATGAGACATTATCCCCCACAGCTGGTCTGTTTCTTGTCAAGGTGGGAATAATGAATAAAACCATCTGCCATAAGGGAGCTCTCAAACAATCTTCTGCATGTTCTACATGTATTTATCTTCTAATTTTCTGAAGTGGTAAAGGATTTAAACTCTACTGAATATGGCATTTTAATTTCCATTAGAGCTATACTGAGAATTTATTGCATTCTTTCCTTGTATTTTTTGTTAATTATTTGGAGGACTTTTAATTCAGCATGCATTTGCATATTGAGTGATACTAAATGGTATGCCGAACTCATGTAAGGGGACTTTTTTTACCTAAACTTTTTTATTTTTCAGGGCATATTTCCATCTAACTACATTCACTTGAAGAATGCGTGTGTTAAGAACAAAGGGTATGGGAAATGTTCTGATTTCAATTATTGAAACATGGTCAGTCACTTGTACCAAAGATCTTTTGCTTAAAAAGTAAATAATTTTGTTATGTTATGGTATCTTCAGCTTACTGCCAGAGGACTTGAAATGGTTGTCTTTAGCTAACCTGATACTCCTGCATGGTCATAATATTGGAATGCTGTATCCTAAAAAGACACTGAACACAATTGGGAATATCATTCTGTATTGTCTAGAGAAAAGAGAAAACAATTATGTTAAGTTTGGCTTGAAAAAGGCATTGCCTTAATTTGAGGAAATTATTCTGTATGTAAGCTGTTTTTTAACCTGCTGTTTAAGATTAGCTGTTTTCTTTGAGGGCAGCAGCTCTACCATGGTAGACAGTTGCCATTTTACAAAAAAAGAGTAAAATAATGTATCAGTTTAATGGCAAAAGATATTACTAAACCTGTACATGAATAGGGAAACTTTTTCCTTTGCTTCTTTTCTTCAGGTGATGGAGAGCCAATATTTATTTTTGACCACAACTGTGCTTTTCATTTTTAGAAGAATTAATAAAATCCAGAGTAATTGGTTAAAATTAGTTTTAAAATTTTGTCCTTCAAATTCAAAATGTCTGACCAAAAAAAAAAAAACCTGATTTTTTTTTTTTTAGGTGTAAAACTTGCCTTGATGGTATCACTTTTAAAAATTGAAAATTTTTAAATACTGTCAGAGATCTTAGCTCAACAGCTTTTTTCACAGTTCTACTTAATTTGTAATCATTCATATTGTATCCTTTATTTGGATTTATTAGTAGAGAACTGATACAAAACAGTTTTGAAACCTTTTTAGGTAAGGACATTTCTCATGATAGATGGGTGCCTGAACATTAAGTGACCTTTGTTTTGGGAGCATGAATGAATGCGTTGAAGGTCCATTATCCATGATGGGGAGAAATAATGATGGAGACTGTAATAATATTAAAACAAGTTTCATTCCCACAGGTGAAAATGTCACCACGTTACTGTAAAACTCACTGTTGTTCAGTAGGAAGTTATAGACCCATGTGGTTTGTCATGCCCCAGGATCCTTTCTCCTTTTAAAGTTGTAGCTAAAACGGAAGGTTCAGTGAAACATAATTGTAGACCATCACAGTAAAATAAATTTTAAAGGCAGAATAATTTTTGTTGGTGGACACCATGACAGTACTTGCATGGAGTTCAATCTTTGTTGCATTTATTTCCTTTGTTAGTTTGTGTTTCCCATTCAGGCCATGAGCCCTGCTGCACACCATGGCCAAGAGCTGTCACATTGTTATGTTAATATAGTAAGAGACAAGATATAATGAAAAAAGTAATCTAGGCATGAAAAGCTGAAGTGTCAAGATCCCTTTGGAAACTGTGGGATTTATTCTGCTGTGAAAGTCGTTTTTGATATGCTTATCTCATAGTAAAAAAAACTCACCTTGACTTCTCTAGCACCAAGAGTTTGCATGCAGATTAAACTATTTTCACCCAAATTTTTTCCATGGGGATTAAATAAATACACAAATAAAAAATGTCACGGTCTGAAGGAGCATTTATGTAGATTAATAGACATCACTGTTGGCAGTAGGAAGTCTACATATTAGTAACTGCAATGGGATTAGTAATGCTTGTGCAATATCATGTGTTCTTCTGCATGTTACAGACAATTTGAAATGGTTATTCCAACAGAAGATTCTGTTATTACAGAAATGACATCAACTCTAAGAGACTGGGGAACAATGTGGAAACAACTTTATGTGGCAAGTACCCTGAATAATATTGCTTTGATTTAATGTCATCTCAAAAGGTGCACTGTTGTTTAGATGCTCTGTTTTAAGCATATATTTCGGAAAAAACCCCAAAACATTCAGTTTGCTTTTTAATTATTTTACTAATACCTTGAAATTTTATTTTGAGCCTCATGGTGTTATTAAACATTAGCACGCCTCTTGTATTCACATGAATAATTTACTTCAGCAGAACTTACCAGATACCAGGACCAAAGATGCACCTGCATTATTCAATTTGATTTTCTAACTGCAGAAATGAAAGGTCTATATACTAGTGTCTGGTGGAAACCTGTGAAAACATACTGACAGTATAGTTCTCTCTAATGTTCCTACAAAGTCGTTTTTTCTCTTGTTTCTAATTCAAGGGCTCATTCAATGACCTTTTTTTCTTTGGTTTGCTTTTACTTATAATGTTCATATTTCCCTCTTGTTCTTACAGCAGTTGTGTCTCTTTTTGGCAACATTTTTCTTCACTGCTGTTGTTATTACATGTTCAAAATTACCCTGGTTTTCTTCCTTTCCAGACAGAAAGCCAAGACAAACAAATTAATGCCCATTTTACTGAGCTTATGAAGTGAATGAATGTGAAGTAAAAAGAGCAGATATATCAAATTGCAATTTGTCAGAGTGCTTGGAATATAAAAGTTGTTGATGGAGAGTAATGGTACTTCTAAATGAATTTTAGGTTTAACTTATGTAGCAGTTAAATAGCTGAACTTTGTTTTTGTGCCTTTTATTCGTAGGAAGAAGGAAAAGAGAAATGGGCTTAGGGTTTTTGGCAAGAATTAATAGAAAAAATCTGAATAGGAGTATTTTTTTCAACTTTGTGTAATGAATCACTTAAATGAAGGTTGCAGTAATATTCTCAAGCTAAAGGTTCTCAAAAAATGATGTAAAACTACTTAGAATTAGTGAAGGAAGAGTTAATAGATTCTTCTAAAATAGAGGTTCTTTTATGGGAAATTGTTATGCCCTTAGCTGGTATATAATTAGAGTAGGAGGATGTGGTTTTGAAGCAATCATATTCACATAATTTCTCCTACTTCACAGTTAGATAAAGAACAACTGTTTGGACAAGAATCTGTCTACGTGATACTATTTATTTATGATTAGGTGGTAGTGTGTAGAGTTATATCAATGCAAGAGAAAGATAAAAGAAATTAACACTGTGGTTCAGAGTTTTAATGCTCAGAGCTATTGCTTTTTTTACCCCTTATGTGTATGAGTTCAGATAGTCTTGAAATACAGATCATATATTCAGTTTGGATGAGACAGCAGCACAGAATCAACATGCTCTGGGAGTACAATGGTGCTGTGTTGTGAAACACATGAAAATTTTTTGTTAAATTTTTGTCATAGGTGTCATGTACATTAGACTAGGTTAATGTGAGACACAAGGAGTTGGACTTGAATATTGGAATGGATGTGGTGCAGAGACAAGGATCTGTGGCAAGGTCTGAAATTATTTTATGTGCACACACAGGTAAAATGCTCACAGTGCAAGTGGGGGAAAAAAAGACTAAGTAGTGGGGACAAGGGATTTTCTTAATTTCCTCATCATGTATGTATTTATTAGGATTATCAGTTTATACAGGTGATGTAGAGGCAATTATATTTTTATCTCACAGAGGAATGAGGGGGATCTCTTTCACCGGCTGTGGCACATAATGAATGAAATCCTAGACCTGCGAAGGCAGGTCCTTGTTGGCCATCTCACCCATGATCGAATGAAGGATGTCAAGCGACACATCACTGCTCGTCTGGATTGGGGCAACGAGTGAGTGAATATAAATAAATTAAATGTAATAAAATTGTAAAGTCAGTGCTTTAGGCTGATTGTAGAATGCTGAAATAAAGAACAAATTTCTAACAAGTGTTGCCATTTTTTAAAATGAACTTTCTCCATTGTTTTTATGTCCACTATGTTTTAACACTGAAAAGTGGCTTATTGTTTTATTCTGCTCTTTTATTTCAGTATAATTTACATAGAAGTAGTACTGTCTGTGAGAGAATTGCATTGGAATATCTGAAGCAGCATTTTACATCTTTTTAATATGCACTTGGCTGGATGCCTGGATGATGCATTTAGCACAGCTTTGTGTTCTAACTGAAACTGTGTTGGTTGACATTGCTTCTTTTTTAACTTGGTTCCTACTTGGGCATCATTGCTACTGTGCTCTGCATCTTTCTTTTATCTGAATAACTGAAATGAGCTAACACAATTTGTATTATCTTGCTTTTTTTTTTAAGCAAGAAAATGGTTAAAACACCCTCTGGCATTTAGGTGCTGTTTCCAAAGTCTCTTCTTTAGCATATATTTATACAGCTAAATGCTAACTAAAGGAAGCCATATTCAACAGTAGAATTCACTGAATTTCTGGGGTTTCTACAGCTATCTGAAGGCATAAGTACCTAATACAGTGAAAGGATTGTGACTAAATGTGTATGATTACCTGTCCTCTTAGAACTTTGTGGTAACTGACAGGAATTAATTGTGAAGGTTTTTGACATGGTCAGTTCCTGCTCTTCAAAACATATTTTTGAAAAACTTTCTAATCTTTCGAATTTTCATAAATTCAGCATGACTGCCCCATATGTGTTCTTAAACATTATTGCTTGCTGCTGTGCTGGAAATAAATTGTACTCCTGTTGATTCAAGCTCATTTCCTTATTTTGTTCAGGGGATACAGGCAAGCATCTTTGATACCATCCAGTCCAAACTGAAAATAAGCTCATGTTTTGGCATTTGATGGATTTTCTTTTAACTTTCCTTTCCATGTTTGTTATTCAAATTGACGATACCAGTGCATTCACACTGAAATGCTCACCATAGTACAAAGGACAATGTCCATTGCACATTGTCCACAGTGTGAAACAGATTTAAAAATTGTGGAAAAACATTCTATTAATGTTGCAAAGTGGAGAAAGGGGATGAGTCATATGTGAATGGTGAATACAGCCAAAATACATTAAAACAAAACCAAAGTCAACTAATTGTAGAGTACCAATTAACGTGTGCATTGTTTATTGGAATAAACAAACACATGCAGAGCTACTTTGTTTCTTTTGAAAGTAGAAACTACTTATTCCATTTCTCATACAGACAACTGGGACTTGACTTAGTTCCAAGAAAAGAATATGCTATGGTGGATCCTGAAGAGATCAGCATTACAGAGCTCTACAGGCTGGTATGTGGATGTAGTATTTGGTACTTTTGCTAACAAATTACATACTGATAGTTTGATGGTAACTCTTTTCTATTTAACCAAAAGTACCTTTTTTGATCCAATAAATTGGCATTTCATAATGTAATAAGTTTTACTATAAGGAAAGACAATTTTTTGAACAGCTATGTCATCTCCACATCTGCATGAGATGCTTTGATTTTTTATCAAATTTGTGTGTGCACACATACTTATCTTAAATGTTATTTGGTAAAAGATTTGTTTTCTGATGTGCCATTTAAGACTGTGACTGTTAATATGAATTTAATCATCAATAAAAGCTTATGAGATTCTTTATTTAAGACTGTGACTGTTAATGTGAATTTAATCATCAATAAGAGCTTATGAGATTCTTTATTTAAGACTGTGACTGTTAATGTGAATTTAATCATCAATAAGAGCTTATGAGATTCTTTATCATTAGAGCTTTACCTGGCCCATGAGCCTGTCCAGATAAGCTTTGTGGAATTATAATAATATTCTCATGGTGTAATATTGTCAGAATTAATCATACTGGGCTCTTGGTCCTTTCTAATATATTAACGTAAATAGCAGTTAAATTGCATAAGAAAGCTTTCCTTTGGGTATAAAAGTCCATCTTGATTTACTAAAACCAGCACTGATATTTCTTATTCTGATTAAATCTCCAGCAAGGTCGAAGAAATCTTGCCAATTCATTTATGTAGGCTTTGGCTCATATTTAAGTACTGCAGCTGTTACAGATACACAGTTCTGAGCCTTATGTGCTTAAGACTAAGCTTGTATTTGAACTGAATTTTATTTATGATAACTTTTGTATTTAAATACAACCCCCCAAAAACCATCATCACTGCAATTTTTTGTGGATCTGAAATAATTACTTATATTTTTTATAGTTTTTAACTACTTGTATTGTTAACTTGTAATGTCAAGCCTAATAGTAAATTCTTCATGCTAGAATCAGTATGCCTTTGAGTAATTTCAAAGTCATATGTAATATTATGGAATCCTGTTGAAGCACTAGATGAAATACAGTGAGGAACCTTTAATCCTAAGAGGAAACATACAGAGGAAAAATAACCCGGAAAACTAGTAATGGAACTCATGGAGTCTACTTTGAAAAATAAAAAAGGGGAAAAAAGATAACCTCAGTATGAAGGCTATGTAGCTTAGAAAGATTGCTGTTTAAAATAAAAAATAATTTTTGTTACAATGTAAGAGAGGGATAGTACAACTTAATATTGTCTTTCTCTTAATGGGTGACTAAAATGCAGAAGGTATAAACGGTGAAGTCAAATCAAGACAATTTATTAGCTTTTATAAAGCAGTTTGCTGGAGATCATAAAATGTGGGTATGATTGCTTTTTCCCATTTTAAAATACTGGCATTTAGTCTTCTGCAAAAGCACTTTTTTATGTGTTTGAATACTGGACTATCAGATCATTAACTGTTTAAACCAGCTAAGAAATACTATGTTGTTGCAGCACAAAGCTTTAAAGTGGCTTCACATTCTCAGAGTAGAAAAAAATAACTTCTACAGATTACTGTTTTTCTCCTAGAGATAACAGTGATGCAGTGTAACACTGGGAAAGTAAATTCCCTGTGTTTTCCTTCTCAGATGCAAAAGAAGAAAAAAGAAAAAGGAAAAAAAACAAGTTAATATTGAATTTAAAAAGATAATAATTTGGATTAAGAAAGTAGTTCTGCATTACATATTTCACCTTGTTTTGAGAATTTTATAATTGACTCAAACTGGTCACTGTTTTTGTGGTATTTTTAGATGGAACATCGCCATCGAAAAAAAGACACACCAGTACCAGCCAGCAGCCACCATCTTTTTGTTCAGATGAAGAGTTTAATGTGCTCCAATCTGGGAGAGGAGCTGGAAGTAATCTTTTCACTCTTTGATAGTAAAGAAAATCGACCCATCAGGTACCATATGATTTCTATTTAAATACTGATTTTACATATATTTAACAATAAATACTGTATCTTTTGATCCAAGTAACAAATTCCACATTTAGAAAAAAGGGGAAGATATTTTTGTTTCACAAGAATCTTCTGCTTTCTTCTGAAATTCAGTTATGTCTAATGGTCATTTAAGTTTTAAAAAAATGTATACATCTCTGTCTTGTTTACTTATTTCACCTTCCAGTTGTTTTTTGTACAGGAACATATATACATGTATGTGTACAGAATGGTCATTTTTCAGTATCTCTATTTTCTTCTCTCCCAATCAGTGCACACTCAAAACTTTGAACTTATGCTTTCTACGTAATATTTATAAGATGAATTCTCCTCGGTACATGAGGCTGGAGGGCTGTCAGTGAATTAAGCATATTTTTTTATAAAAGGAGCCCTTACTTCTACAAGAAGCTGCTTGTTCTTCAGGGAAACTGTCAAAATCAATCTGTCCTAGAGTTTAAATTCTGTGAGAGACCTGATAACCTTTGATTTTTAAAATATTCAGTAGTTATTTCTATTTTCAGAATTCTGGCTGAGAGAGAAAACATGGGAGTGATTGGTAGAGAAACCACTGTGCACTTAATAAATATGAGTACAGAAGGAGAGTACAGCTAGTGCAAGAGCCCAGTAAGTTCCATTTGAGGAATATGCCAGGAAGTCTGAACCATTAAATGGCTGTGCAGTGGTGATGGGTGTGGTGGGTTGACCCTGGCCTCCAGCCAGCCACAGCCAGCCTGTAACTCCCCTCCTCAGCTGGCCGGGGGACAGAAAATAGAACAAAAGGCTCATGGGTCAAGATAAGGACAGGGAGAGATCACTCACCAGTTACCGTAACAGATAAAACAGACTTGACATGGGGAAAATTAATTTATTGCCAATCATATCCTAGTAGGATAATGAGAAATAAACCCCAAACTTAAAATACCTTCCTCCCCACTTCTCCCTTCTTTCTGTGCTCAATTTCATTCCTGATTTTCTCTCCTTCGTCCACCCTGGCACTACAGGGGATTGGAAATGGGGGCCGTGGTCAGTTGATGACACATTGTCTCTGCCATTCCCTCCTCCTCCTCCCAGGGAGGACTCCTCACACTCTTCCTCTGCTCCAGCCTGGGGTCCCTCCCACTGGAGACAGTTTTCTATGAACTTCTCCAGCCTGAGTCCTTTCCACAGCTGTTATCTTAAATATGGCAGTAGGAATTTGGGGAACTATGTGGAAGTTGGGCTGAATTTGACAGAATTATGTCTGTGCTTTGCACAATAACTAACCAGTACTTTGAAGGAAGGGTATACTGAGTACATTAATTTTTAGTGTTAGCGTGATCTTGTATACACAGCTGGTGCTACAGTGTTAGCTGTTAAATACTGACGTTTCATTCTGGCTTGCACTTCAGACAGTAGTCACCTAAGTACAGTTTCCTGTCATTTCTGAGAATTAAATGTGCATCAGGACACGTTGTTTGTGTTCACTCCAATGAATGCCACAGCGGGTGATAGATTTAGGAGAGAGCTGCAGACTTTGACAGAAAACAATTTGGGGTGATATGGATTGCTGAAAACAAGGTTAAGGCAGTGGTGGTGGTGTGAAAGCAAATGGATTGGTTTTCATGTTACATGAAAGCACAAATTCTAGAGCTGTTTCTCACATGCTTGCTGGGATCTGACCTTTAGTTATTGATTCCTGACTCCAGTGTCTGTTTTCAGCTGCTGTGAACTTCCTCATCCCATTACTGACAAACCTTGAAGAAATGTGTTGTTACAAATCCAAACTGCCTTCTAGGGCACGGGGGGAATGGCAGGATAAGCCCTTAAGAGTGGAATCTATAGGGAAAAGCACTCTGAATTTGCTCTTAAATATTTGCAAAGGATTTAGGGTAGTTGGATCAAAAATAAGTGATAAATATATATATGTACAAATTTACTGTTTTTCCACTATGTGTTGAGGTTTTTTTAGTTTAAATGGAACAGATGTATTGTGGTAGGCAATGTATATGTTTAAGGAATATTCTCCTAGTTTAACATATGCATTGGTGCTCTCATTGTGGGACCTACCAGTGCATTTTTAGGATAGCACCTTTGAAAATAAGTAAAGAGATGGAAATTAAAGCCATAAAATCTTTTAACAGTTATTCTGGTTTTGATAGTGTGTCTTAGTATTCCTTTAGTGTTTTGAATAGATCATCATTAGATGATGTTTAAGGTGTGTTGCAACCCAAACCATTCTATGATTCTATGAATAAAAGAAAAATTAGGTGTATTTATAGCTTGACTATTCTCAATTAAACAATTTTTCATCCTGACAGCATGTATAAATGCTCATAATTTTTCCAACATGTACTAAGAATTAGATAGTAGGTTTTTTGTGAGATGTGAAAAACTGATTTTGAAATGCATTAGTGGCTTTCCCAGAGCAGAAATCTGGTATCAGATAGTGACAGAAAAAATCAGTGATGCTTTGAGGTTTTTTTTGATTTTCATATTTTCTGTCTAAAGGTTTCTCTGGATTGATAGGGGCTGTTATGCCTTGCTTACCCCTAATTTAGTGAGATCAGCACCCACTTTGGGCAATAGGAATCATTTTCTATCAACTTTGATAAGCTAGAGGTAAATACTCTTTTGGGATCACTTTCCATTTGTTTCTGACAGTATGGGATTGTATTTTTCTCCAGACTTTTTTTTTTGTTGCTGGAAATTGCTATTAAAAATAACTTTTTCTAAATGTGTTAGTATCCACAATAATGGCAGTTCTGTTGTATTAAGTTAGGGGTAACAATAAAATACAGGTTTATCTATGACTTTATTATCGCTGTTAGTAAAGAATAATAATAAATATTATTTTGCAGACTGTTTCTATATTGAAATAATTGTCTAATGCGTGTCTTCACACTCTGAAAGGCTTTTTTTGATCATGAATATTCTACTTCTATGGAAGCAAGAAAACTGGGTATTTAAGTCAAGTAGTTAAATCTGAGTGATGACATGCTTCTCCTTAATAAGACTACAGTTGCAAGTCATTCATTTTCTACTTAATTGGTGCGTGCTAATTTCACTTGATATGTATGCATATGTATATAGCCATGTTTTCTGGCTAAACTAGCTGCTAGGAATCATTTTTGCTATCACTTAAATTAACAATAAACAGCTGAATTCAGCCCCTGATGATTCCTAGAGTTTTCCCTGGTGTGTTTTTGATCATGTTCCATTTGTCTCCCCTTCCTTCTGCTTTGCAGTTTCCTTTCCTAGAACATTAATAGCCCCTGAGTGGGGGTAGTGCAAGTTGTGAATGGCACTGCTTTAACATGGTACAGCCATGTTGCTTGCCCCAGTAAAATTCTTTGGTTTATGCACTGTTACATCTTCTAAACTTTTATTTATCTCCCGCTTTTATTTCTGTAAGGTCACAAGCCCAGTTTGTGTATTCCTTGGGTGTTTTTGGTTTTTTTACGAAAGTAAAAAGCTATCATGATGACTCCTAAATTTTAGAACTAATTTCACTAGCATAGAATCCTAAAGGAAGCATTTTAGCATACGCAGTTGTAGAGAGGTGCTGTTACTGTAGTTGGAAAGTGAAAGAGGTCCACAGTCACATCTCTTTAGATTTGTTTGTCTTTTAATTCAGTTCTATTTTTCTGGCTGAGCTTTTACTGGCTACTTAGAGTTGTTCCTAAAGTATATGAGCTCAAACATACTCTGTCTGGATCTGTTAAGAGTCCAGGCAGTACTTCATGTTGTTAAAGAAATGCTTTTATAAAATCTGTTCTGGAATCTGGCATGCTGCACAAATGTTTGAGAAAAGCAAAATCAGAAGGACTTACCAATTTAGTATAGATCCTTGAAGATTTGTTTTTATATCATCTAAATTTGTTGTAAGCAAATCAACAGTTTGAAAGCCTAAGACTGCTGTCTACTTATGCAAGTAGTGCCAGCCAGTAGGAGTGGATCTGTAGAGCAGCAGTTCATGCTAGACCCAATGTTAACGTCTGTAAATGTTTTAAGGATTTTACTGTGGACTAAATCTGTGGTTGTGTGGACTTGAGTGGCAGCAGCATATGTTCTAGTTTGGATTCATGCAGAAGAAAGCCAGTTCACTAGCTAGACTGCCCTGGCTTGTGAATCAAAATGTGGAGATGATCGGAAAATTGTCTTCAAAAGCACCTAATTCAATTTAACTTGATCATGGAGATCATAAAGTAGTGTACATAAGATGGATATTACAGGATCATAGTTTGAACGGGGGGAAAGTTCTGTAAAACAGAGTAACTCAGCTGTACTTTGGGAGTTAATTGTTTCTACTACAGTCACATTGTGAAAACAATTTCAGAGTTCAAAGGGATTATCAACACCTGAGTGCAATTGAATTAATGTGAGAAACACTTAATAACTTTAGGTAAGAGATAGGCCATTGTTACAGCTCCAAAGGAAAACTGGAAATGTGTTTGCAACATTTCAGCATGCTGCAACAATCCTGTGTTCTGATATTCTTTATTAGCTGCTTTATAAACCAGTTGTAGTGTGTGGTCATTTGTGAGACTTGTGAAGTTTTAAAAGTTTTTCTATTCCTTGGAATATGATGGTGAATATATAGAGTCCCAGCATTTAGAGTGCTGAAGAATGTGACTGTGGTGATGATTGTTGGCTTTGGGGATATATTTTTCTCTTACCCGAACAGAAGTTAATGAAACAAACTTTTCTTTCAGCAGTTGGATCACACTTAAAAAGTCAGTAATATCTACTTCAAGGGGTTACACAGTCAAAAGTTTTGTAGTGGCAGATTTTCAGAGAAATAAAGGACATCTGTTGACAGTCTGTGCTTTCCATTCACAGGTACTAGTATCAGTTACCCATTACAGCAGTATTTTGCAGCAGTGATGACCTTGGCATAGCCAGAGGGCCCATTTACACTGGAGCTCTAAGAACACCAATCATTTAATCAAAAATATATTGATTTTTTTTTTTATCAGATCCTGGAAAGATCTCACTTATTAGCTTTTAATAGAATTGGTTTAACAAGTGGCAAGGGACAAAGTAACAGCTTAGCTGTTTTCTAGACAATGTGCATTATTCACTGAGGCTGTGTTAACTTTATTTCTTGCTATAAGAATATTCTGCTGCTATTAAAAAAAAAAAAAAAAAGAAGCCAAAAAACCCAAACAAAATATTTACCAGATGTCTGTGTTCAAAAAATCAAGTTATCCCCATGTCGTCTGCAATTCCTACCTTTCCAGTGTAGATACCATAAGACTGTATTAATATATGTAGCACATTACCATCTAGAGATATTGCCTGGGTTTTTTTAAGAGAATTCTGAAAACACCAGCAACACTGGGTAGTGTATTATGAAAAAGGGAATGGAAGGTGTTAAGGCTGCTGCCTACATTTGTTCAATTCAGACTGTGACCCCTGTTCTTGGCACTGATGATTATGCATAAGAATGCTGCATCATCTCCTGCTCAGAGTCCCATTCGCTTTGCTGACCTTTACATTTATGTAGAGTTTGTGCCTCTTTCTTATGCTTACATACTGCTGTAGAAATTCTTAAATCTGTAATATGACCCTTAGTTCTCACGTAGCATTGTCTTTTCTAAACCATTTTCTTTTTTTCCAATAGCAGTACTATTAATGGGAAAATTTAAAGGCAGCACTTCAGTAAGATGGAGCATGTTAAGATTTTCTTTCATTGATATACACTTTGTGTCTGTGTCAATGTGATATGAACGTCTTATCAGAAATGATTGATGCCTCTAGCCCCATCTGTGTGAGGAGCAGAGATAAGTTGGCATGCTAATCCTCCTTTTTCTATCACCTTGAACAACCTTGTTTGTAACTTTCATATTGCCTTCACATGAGAAGAGATTCTTAAACAGCACAAAGAGGAATAGGCTGTTTATCCAAGGCCAATGAAAGCAAACTGCTTTTTTTTTGTGAGCTTTTGATTATATCCTTAATGATTATGTAAACTCCAGACCATACCAAAGAATAAGATTACCCTTCCTTTGTTGTACTTTCAACATCACCTTTTAGTGACATCCACATCATCAATCCTTTTATCCCGTTCTCATTTCAGTTTTGTTATTCATTTAATTCAGCGAAATCACTCGCCAAAAGCTAAAATCCACATTTAATTTGTCAAAGTACTCACTACTTGGTGTTCTAATTTTTAAATTTTTGGAAAAACATACTGTCATTCTCTCTTTAAGGAAAAAATACTCCCTTCCCCCTTTATTCTACAATAATCTTAAAAGGATTTTGTTACAGTAAGAGAATGTTTAAAGACATATTTTGCAACCTCCATCGGCTTCTTCAAACCTGAGAACTGCTCATCTCAAAGAACATGAGTTTTAGTCATCACTCCAACTAAAGTTTATGCAACTGACTATTACTTAAGAACAGCAAAGAACGGCTTGAGTACCTCTTGAATCAAGCTAATAATACATTTTCTCTACCCTGAAGGCTCACTACTGACAACCCAAGATATCTTTCTTCAAAGATATCCCTATGGTCTGTCTTGAGCAGGAGCTCAAAGATTCAATATTATTTTAAGTGCAGCAGTGGGTTACACTTGACTTTCAGTATCTAGTTTACTTAAGATCAGTACTCCAAACATCAGCACTCTAAATGCAGGAGACTCAAATAAATTCTTTGTTGCTTCTAAGTCATATTGAAGACTAGACCACAAAGGAGATGGAGATTATATTTGTGAAGCTGTAGGGTGTGTACTCAGTGCAAGGCTACAGAAGTTGATAAAAAGGTACAGTTGAAGAACCTTCACCCTCTGGCTCATGAAAAATATGTCACATGCTGTTGTGAGGGATAATTAATTCATTATAGTCATTTGGAACTTCTGGGCAAGTAGACAAGTGACAGAATGTTACATCATGGCAGTTACTAACTTTCAGAGGTGGAAGATGTGTAAAGAACTGTGTAAAGAACCATATTTCCATAGAGACCCAAATGACCCGGCTGTCTGTCTGGGCTACCTGCATGTGGTGCTTACACATAATCACAAAATCATGGAATGGTTGGGGCTGAAAGAAAAGTCCAGAAGTCATCTGGTCTAACCACTCTAGTTGGTTTCCCAGAATCATGTCCAGATGGCTCTTAAGTATCTCCAGGGACGGAGATTTCACAACCTCCCTGGGCAACCTGTACCAGTGCTCAGACACCATCTGTCAGTAAAGAATTTGTTCCCTGATGCTTATGGGAACCTCCCATGCTTCAGTGTATGTCCATTGCCTCACTGGGAATCACTGAAAATTGCTTGACTGTCCTCTTTGCACCCTCCCTTCAGATATATTGCAATTTATTAGTAAGATCCCCTCTGAGCTTTCTCTTCTTGGAGCTAAACAGTCCCAGCTGTCACAGCATTCTATCCAGTCCCTTAATCATGTCCAGTTGTGGTATAACCAGTGCTGAGTAGAGAGGAAAAGGCTCACTTCCCTCATCCTGCTGGCAGTACTTTGTTTAATGCACCCCAGGATATCATTGGCCTCCTGTACTGCAAGGGCTCATGTTTCACTTGGTGTCCACCAGGACTCCCAGGTCTACAATGTGTGAGTCTATTCTTACTTTCCATCTTCTTTTCAGACTCCTGTTTCTTTATTTTATTACAACGTCAGAGATGAGAAAAAATTAGGTTTGGAAAATGACTGTGAGAAGACTTTCAATCCAGATTTGGAAATAACTTTATATGGTGCAATGTATCTCAAATACAGAAGCTGGAGAGAGAGGGAGAAATGATTTTTATATACGAGCATACTTGCATGCCCATTAGTTGATATTAAGATTTGCTGCTTCTGCATATGGTTTCTTTTTCTATATCTGATTGTTTGATATTTAAGTTTTGTGTCTCTGAATGTCATGGAAATTCAGAGACTCTATTAATAAATAACCCTGCATAATGACAAGGGTTTGTTTCTAACATTATCTATGAGAATTAGTATGATTCTGGGGGAAAAAAAAAAGTGGATGTGGTATTTTTGAGTTAGCACATTTAGGAATGTGCTTTAACTGTGCCTCAGACATAATTTCCTGGTACCAATAGCACAGAATTTTTGAGCGGTGCGAGCAATGGCTAGAGGCAGAGTTTGGACTGGACTTTGTTGTACTTTTTCAGCAACGTGAATTATTTATATAAAGAGCACAATCCAGGTGCTCCTTGTAATTTTCATTCTATCATTAGGTGGTAGACTACTCTACCTTTTCCCCTTAAAATACTGTTTTTAGTGTGTCTAACCTTCAGTTTGTTAATACTGTTCCTTGGAAATTATTGCTCAGATACCTCTACATTATCCATGGATGCTTTTCGTCTTGAGGTACTCTTGGATCCTGACTTTCTCCATGCAAATGTGCTTGCTAAGCAGGGCAGGGATTTAAGCTAGAGGAACTAGCAGCATTACTGGGAAAGGGAACAACCCATGGGAACCAGAAGCAATGAATTAGCTCAGGGCTACTTTTCTGTTACAGCATTTCCACAAAAGCATAATTGCACTTTTAGTGGCTCACAGCATAGGGTAGTTCAGTGTTTTTTTCGATTTCTTGTGCCATGTTCACAAAAATATCTAATCTTGCACAGTATTAAAACCATGCTAAAGTGAATTACACAAAATCAATGCGTATATGTATGTATATGTGTGTATATATATTTATATGCGCCTCATAGATGCAGCAGAGATGAAGCATCTTGGTTTTTCTGCCTAGGAGACTCTTAAAGGAGTCCTCCATTCTACTCTAGTCACTTACTGCTCTGGTTTGCCACTCCTTAGAAGCGAAATAAAACAAAACCAGCCTAGTTTTATTTACTTCCTGCTTATTCAAGAGTTAGTCCTAATTTTAGCAGGAAGATTGAAACACCTCAAAGAAAACATAAAGGTCACTTTGACAAGAGAGCAGCCACTACTCTTGTACCAATCTTCTATGCATTTGGAATAAAAGTACCTCTTTAGATGGCTAACTTGGTATGTACATTTCTGAATATGATTGCTATTTTTTAAATTATATCATCCTATATATTGATATATGTATATATACACACAATATATAATCAGACTTAATTATTTCCTTACTGGCTCTAAGACATGGTAATTTGCCCATTCTTGTGGGCAATAATGTATTAGTGTGACTGTAATTGGGCTTACAAAAAGCAGCTTAAAAGAGAAGCCTGAAGCTCCAGAAACTTCAAAAATTTCCCTTCAGAAAATGTGCATCATTTTTTCCAGTTACTCATTGTGAGTAGAAAAATTCCTATTGCAGGAATATAGTCAGTGCATATATAGGCAGTTAGCCTTTTCTTGGCAGGAGTAGTGTAGTAGTAAAAGTCTTTCTGCTTGGATCCTAAATGTGGAGATATTTTGGAGCAGGAATTGTCAGTGGAGTTTAGCAAAAAGGTTGTTTCTTTGTCCCAGTCAGACTGGAAAAGTGATGTGCCTCAGCTGAATTCTGCTGTTTTGCTTGAGAGTACTGTCTTGAACTGACTGCTGTGGAGCTCCTCCAGAGGCAAGAACACTGGAGCACTGGCCCACTCAATCAGTGTGCCCTGTTTAGTACATTGTCATTTGTTGTTTTACATAGCAGAACAACTATAGCTCACTATAGCTTTTATACTGACCCATAAATCAATCAACATACTGTAAGCGAACATAGGAACTTGAGCCTCTTAGGTATCCCATGGGTATTCAAACTTGTCTTTTCCATTCTTTCCCTAAGTCTGATTTCATGTTTTGACCTGAAATCTGTTTTGGATTTAGAAACTCTTCGCAGGAACATGCCAGGACCAATGAGAAATTTCAAAATCAGTGGGTTGGTATCTTACAGATATTTCTACAGGTCTGTCCTGTTTCTCCTTTGAGCCTATTAATATTTTGAATTTTTTTAGATTTCAGATACCAGACAATCATGGCATGGATTTGGTTGGAAGGATACCAAAAAGATCGTCTAGTTCCACCCTCCCTGCCATGGGCAGGGATACCAATATCAATAGCAAATATATATTTTATTTCTCCCTCACAATTGACTAATTGTACTCGTAGCTCAGTTTTAAGTACTCATCAACAACAATAGTATAAGCAGATAGGATTCATCTAGTGGCAAGAAGGTGTGTGAAAGGAATGTTTGACACAACTGTATCTTCCTGCCAAATGTTTTGGCTTTGTGGTAGTTTCTGTAAGAAGATCTTTTCTACAGATTAAGATTAACCTTCATTGTCAGGTATCTTGGTTTAAGACAATTTAAAGAGGTGCACACTCTAAAATGAGTTACCTCCCCTTAGTTTCAACCAATCCCTTTCCACCAATAAGGAAGAAATGTGAGTTGGTACCAGTGAAAAAATAATCGTTTACTTAACAAGTGGAACAGCAACAGGCAAAAAAATAAAAGTAAATAATCACCAGATACAGAATTGCTAAATGTCAGGAACCCCTTGGGGGAACGAAGAGATACCCAAATCGGCAGGGTACCACCCCCTCCTAAGACAGCGGCCCCCACTGCTGACCGCGTAGGGAGACAAAGGGAAAATGGCATCTGACACTTTCCGGGATGGTGCCCACCACAGGAATGCAATAACATTTTGTGTTACCCGTGACGCCAGGGGATCAAAACGCTTCATCCTGGTTTGTAAGAGCTTCTAGCTGTTTTAGTAATACTTCTGGTTTGTGCTGATTTCGGCTGGAGTAGTGTTCATTTTCTTTACAGTAGCTGGTATGGGGCTGTGTTTTGGGTTGGTTCTGAGGACAGTGCTGGTAACATAGGGATGTTTTAGCTATTGCTGAGCCAAACTTACACAGGGTTAAGTCCTTTTCTGCTTCTCACCCCACCCTACCAGTGAGGAGGCTGGGGGTGTACGAGGAGTTGGGAGGGGACACAACTGGGACAGCTGACCCCAACTGACCACAGGGATATCCCACACCATAAGACATTATGCTCAGCATATAGAGCTGGGGGAAAATAAAGAAGGAAAGGGGGTGGAGTAATGGCATTTGTCTTCCTCACTCACTGTTACCTCTCATGGACCTGTTTTCCTGGGAATGGCTGGACACCTGCCTCCCCATGGGAAGTGATGAATGAATTCCTTGCTTTGCTTTGCTTGTGTGTGTGGCTTCTGCTTTATCTGTTTAACTGCCTTTATATTAACCCATAAGTTTTCTGACTTTTACCCTTCCAATTCTCTCCCCCACCCCGCTGTGGGGGAGTGATCTGGTGGCTGAGCCACCAGCTGGGGTTAAACCACAGCACTTTTACAAATCATTCATTTTATCTGCCTTTTTGCAATGCTGTGTAATTTGTTGTCGTTAATGAGACAGTTTTGATAAATTGATCTTTAAATACTGGCTATTCTTGAATTGCAAGAGAATTAACATTTTTCTTCAGGCTAGTATGAGTATTTTTTGAGGAGTTGGTGTTTCAGCAATCATGTTTGCTTTGGCCTGATGGCCTGGACTGTCCTATTCAGCCTGTGTATGGGAGCTGCTGCATGTGACTTTACAACAAATTACATTTGTGAATAAGTAGAATGAAGTAGATACAGTAGGAATGAGTTCCTTAAAAGAAAAGCCACGAGTGTACTCTAGCAAGCAAATGCTTCTGAGAAGGTTTGGTTTTATATTTTATAGGTAGACAGAGCCTGATTTTAATAATATATTTCATAAGCCCTCCCAGGAGTGAGGGTGTGTTAGAAATTAGTTGTATTTCATGATGTAGCTCAGTTCCTCTCAGGAAGAGCCATGTTCAGTAAAACAAATCCACTTTCCCATCCATTGTTTAAAGATTCTTTCTCAAATATCTTCTACTTGATGTAGTTGGACTAAGGGTGCTAGCTTATATAGATCTTTGATCTGGGCTTGTGTAGTTAGACACATTTTTAAAGTAGACAAACCATCCCAAGCAAGAGGAACCTGTGGTATTGATTATGTCGCTGATATGCATTAACAAATAACCCTCTCTCTGATTCTGTTGTAAAACTTGAAAACTGACAGGAGAAATAACTGTTTTTAAATGTGAGGATGAAAACACTGGAAAAGGTGACCTGTCGTGTAGCTGGTGGAGCTTGAACTATTAGCTACATTCAGAAACTAATGCGGTGTTGGAATTGTGGACTAGCCATGACATGTATGTGCCAGATTTAGGTAACCATGAGATGTATTGAACACCAGTGGTGTGTATATATATATATATATATATATGTATGTGTGTTGCAGTCACACTGGCTACCAGTAAAAGGCATGTTAGGATTGACACAAAATACAGACTTGCTGCTGCTTGGATACCTCCAAATGGCATTGAATACATAGGAAGCCAGGTGGTGTTGGAGGAAGGGGAATTTTCTTAAATGCTGTTGTTTCCCTTCACTTTAACAATCTCTCCTGCTCTCTTCTGGTTTAATTTCCATTTTCGGGGAAAAATACTGCAATCCTGCTTGTATCCATGCTGTTACCTCAGTTAGTGACTGGGATAATAATCAAGACTGTAATTCAGCTTAAAGGATCTGTAGGTCTGTGCACTGGTAATGCTGTGATGCAAAATGTTTATCTGTGGTGGCAGACTAAGATCACTGAAGGCTCCAGCTTCTGGTATATGTTTTTTCTTCAGTTTTAAATACCTGCTGATACTTTCCTAAAAACAGTATTCTGGTTTTAAACTGTCATCTTCCTCTAGCTCCTGGTACGTCATAAAAAATAATTTAAAATTACTGCTTTCTAACTCTTTTAAGAAATGTGTGATGCCATCTTTCAGTTAAAATACAGGTGCAAATATCTAAAATAATTTTGAGTGTGTTCATAAAAACTGTAATAAAAACCAATTTCTCAAGGCTGTCTTCAGTTAATAAAGAGGTAAAAGAGGATGAGAGCAGGAGCTTGATTTAACTATATAAGTCTGTTTTGCTTTTCCTCCAATCTCCTTTTCTGCTTTCTCTTTTTCTTGTTAACTATACAGCTAGCCAAAGGAAAATTGGGCTCCACTGCATAAAGCTATGAACATTCTTTGAATGTTTTTTTTCTTCTTCTTCCCTCATGTTGTCAGCATGGCTAGGGGACAGAAAGATAAGCTTCGATGTACCATCATAAGATTGTTTTATTTATTTTTGTTAGTATTTTTGCTTTGATCTTTACCTGAGATTGGCTGACATCTTATATTTACAGTACTTATTCTTCCTTTTCTGTCCCCCTTTGCTTACTGCCTTGTATTTTACAGTTAGAAATTTGGGAATGGTTTTTTAAGTACATAAAAGATGAAATACAGGGGCTGACTTGCTGTGGATCAGCTGGTACTGCTAAGTCATGTTGGCACATTTATCATTGTTATTCTCGGATTAAGGATGTACTTTAGGCTTTATGATCTTTCAGTAACTTATGATATGTTGTACAATATTTCTCTGTATTTCACCACTAATTATGAGGGTAACATTTCATGTCTGATCTGGGTTTTACGAAATCACTGAGTCTTTACCTGTAAATGAAGTAAATTCAAATTAAAATTCCTAATGGACATCCATTAACAGTGTTCTGGAATGTAATAAACTTGAGGTGGTGAATTATGTGGCAGAATTCTCTTATTGCCCCTCATTATTTACTTTGGAAATCACTGTAACCTATTTTCAAGTAGAGAGCATTTATAAAGACGTCTGAAAGTGGAGCTGTACTGAGAACTATGACTATTTGATGTCAGTTTTGCCACAAGAATATGCCATGTGGTATAAATCTGGCTGGATTTTTTTTTTTTTTTTTGATAGTGTGTTTATAAATCATACAGCAGGCAATCTGTCTAGACTGGTACCATGTGACTGGTAATATTTTCCTGCTAATACTAAGGAATTAGGGGTCACATATGAAAATAGAACAGTTTTCAGCCATGTTTCTTTAAAATGCATCTGTTAAGCCTGCCGATTTGGAACACATTGTTACTCTGCTAATACATGAGAAGTTGCAGTACAAAAATCCCTTGCTGACCTTCTTAAATTAATCTCTCCAGCATTAGTTAATTCCTTATTTTCAGTGGGAAGACAGATGAGTTTAAATGTGTACAACATGTTTAAGTGGTGAGATTGGTGCTCATTAAAAATGCATTGTAGTCTAAACTAAAATCAAATCGTCCTAATACAAAGAAGAGGTATTTCTGTGTTGCTGTGTGTACTTGCTGTATCTATGTATGTGTAGCTGACTGCTGAGAAAACTGCTGTGCAGTAAGATACTAGCTCTAGATTTAACCCTCTGAGATTTTTACTGCTGTTTGAAGCCAAGCTTTCAGATCTTGGGAAGTCTGTCTTTATTCTGTTTTATGAAGGCTATTTACTTTCCTTAGCACTTTTTCTAACCTGTTTGTCTCTATCGAGATCCTTTGCAATTGTATATAAATGTCTATGCTCTACTTACGTAGATATAACATTGCTGGTTTTGTCTTCTAATCTTACAAGTCTAACTGCTTGCATTTGCTCCCTGGAAATGTTCAAAGATAACCATTTTAATCTGAGCTGTAACTGGTACTGTCATATGTTTCTAGTGAAAAAAAGGTAACGTAAAGCACCAAACAGGGATTAAGATTTTTTTTTTTTTTTTGATTTCTTGGTTTTGGTTTGCTTTTTTTATTGACACTCAGTCCTCTGCTTCAGTGAAACAAAATTTCAAATTCAAATGATCTGCATAACCATTACATATCTGTTGCAATCAGTATATTTCTTTGTGGCATCACAAAAGTCTTTGGCTTTTAGTTGTGTTGTGAATCATAATCTTATGATCTGTGAGTATATGCAGATCTTGAAAATTTCATATTGTAGTGGATAGTGAATGGGAAGCTTTCAAAAGATGTGCCTTTCTTTGTGTGGAATGTAAACTTAATTAAATACAGAGTACGCTCCCAGTTAAATATATTTCCCAGTTAACAGGTAAACGATGAAGATAGTTTATGAATAGTATCTTTCTCTGAACCAACATATCTAGCATTTGTTTTAAAGACAAACATATAGTGAAGTGTGGTGTGTATGTATGTATGTATTATTTTTAAATTGTTATACAGACTGAAGATAAAGCGGCAAAATTCAAAATCACCTTTACTGGCCAAATTTTTATTGATGTGTACCAATGCACTGCAGGCTTCAGTGCACAGAAGCTGTATTACTGCTGAAACAGAGACTTTTTCATTTGTATTCAGTTTGGCACAGTGCCACACATAATGGGGTCCTAAAACTTTGGCAATATAATTAATAATTCTAGTTCAATGTACAGTAACTTTGTGTGAGACCTATAAACAAAGCTCTGCACTTTTTTTTAACTGTATTTTCCAACATTGCAAATGAGCTATATTCTAAATGAAAGGGCATAATTATTTTGAAACCGGTTGTAAATCAACAGCAAAATACCAACTTGTTTCTCTGTAAAAATACAGTTACATAAACAGTCTTTAAAACTCAGTATTCTCATGGAGACCCAAGCTGCAGAAGCTTGCTGTATCATAAAACATGAATGAGGAAAATAGCATTTTGCTGAGGAAATAACATTTTCATGTACTTTCATGTGTGAGCTCAACTCTACTGTTTCTTAGGTTCTGCCTTTTATGGCGTCTGATAAAAAAGCTGTACAGCTGAAGATTGCACAAAAGTTTGCAAAGAATCACAGTAAGAAAGTTTTAAGTGTTTACAGGTTCAGCCTGGATAGTTGGCACATAAAACATAGAACATTCTCCAGACATAACTCTTACGAAATGTGCTCTTGAGTGTGACAGCATCCTGGGTTGTGACAGCAAGAACTTAGCCTGTTACTTATGGGAAGCGATCATCCCTGCTCAGCGTTGGTCAGACCATGCCAGTTTTGGGTCCTTCAGTGCAAGACCAATATTAATGAGCTGAAGTGAGTTCACCAGAAGGTGAATTGTTTGTGGACAGAAGCTCCTGCCCTGAGACATCAGGTTGAGGCTGTGGGGCTTGTTCAGACTGGAGAAGCAGCAGTTTTGAGGGGAGCTAAATCACAGAATAATCATAGATGCATAGAATGTTTTGGGTCAGAAGGGACTTTTAAAGGTCATCTAGTTCAGCCCCTGTGTGATGAGCTGGGACATCATCATAAAATCATTAAGGTTGGAAGAGTCTTCCAAGATCATAGTCTTGGAGTCTTGCTGGTCAGAGCCCTGCACAACCTGACTGAATATTTCCATGGGTGGGGCATCTATTACCTCACTGGAAAACCTATTCCAGTGTTTTACCACTGCCACTGTAAAAAAATTATTTCTTATTTCTAATCTGAATCAACCCTCTTTTAGTTTATAATCATAACCCCTTGTTCTATGGTGTAGCGGGTTGGGTTCGGTAACCGGGCAGAAACACTAATTTAAGTGTAGTGGTTTAACTTTAGATTTTAATACATACTTACTTTTTGGTGAGATAAAAGTTAGGAGAACGCAGAAGCAGGCACAACTTACAGACTATTAATGAGTTTATTAACAGATTTAAAAGACAGAAGGAAAAAAACTTGCTGTGGTAGAGTACATTTCTTCTATGAATCTTACAGTTCTTTTACACTGTAAGCCATAGATCATCACATGGGGTTATTAAGGATGAATTATGTTGCCTTAAACACAAAGGTTTTTTCTTGCCCCAGTCTCTTAAAAGCTTTTTTCTCTCTTTGCCTTTAAGCAGCCCGGCATGAGCACTTTACAGCCTTCACGGGCTACACATAAATGTCCATCCTCCCATGTATTTTAAATGGTTTAAAGAAATGCACAGTTCGATATTACAGTTCTTTACCACGGCATGATAGAGATATTTTAAACTGTGCGCGCGACACGGCGGCACCGCCCTTTCTTCTCCTCCGAAGCCATCTTAGCTCCATCCCACGTGACGTGACTCACTTTTTGTCGGGCTCTGAAAATCTCCATGACACGGCTTGGCTTCACGGTGGAGAGAGACCTCCGCTCCCTCTCTCTGCGCTGCTGGCCGCACGGCATCTTCTTCAGTTCAGAGCAGAAATGCACCAGCTGCAGGCAAGAGGCTTTTTGGCTCTCGCTGACTCAGCGTGGTGTGAAAAGGGTCCTGCCGGTCCCAAAAAGCCACTCAGACGTTTTCAGCTACATCTGCGGCTCAGGGATAGCTCCCCCTTAACACCCCAGGGTCCGTACCGCGGTGCTGGGAAAAGGGGAGGGGGGCAGAGAACCCAGCCTGGCGGGGCCTGGAGGCCGGGGCCACCCCCCCACCTTCTGGCAAGCAAGCTGGAAGGGAAGGCTAAACTCCGCCTTCCCGCGCGGTTTAAATATGGAAGTTTAGAGAAGCGTTATTGGTTTAAAAGGTTGCCTGTCAATTCAGGGTCAACCCACTACATATGGCGACAGTCCCTGGTAAGAAGTTTGTCCCCATTTACCTACAGAAGATCAATAACATCAACGGTGCATGGTGGGACAATGAGAGACGAGGGATATAGATTGAAACAAGAGAACGTGCATCTGGATGTAAAGAAAAAATTGAGGGCAGTCAGACACTGGAATGGGTGTTTCACAGAGCCTTTGTGGTTTCCATAGCTGAAGGTTTTCATGACCCGCCTGGCTAAAGCTCTGAGCAAGCTAATCTGACCTTATAGCTGACCCTGCTTTGAGCAGGAGTTTGGACAGAGAGGCCCTTTGAGGTCCCTTTCCATGTGAATGACTGACTTTGTGAATGATCGATGCAGATTTTCTACAAGGCAAATGCTGGTGCAATAAAGATTTAATTAGTCTCTATTGAGCTGGATCTTATCCAACATATTCCTAGTGTTTTTCCAGCTGGATTTTGAAAAGCTATGCTTGATATAGAGCAGTGGTAAACCATGTTTAGCTTCCGGAATAAGGAGAAGATGTGGATACAGCTGAGAAAAAAACCTAGTTGTACTTAGGAAATTTTATTTCTGATTTGACCATTACAGGACATCCAGACTCATGTGTCTGGCCAGATGGGGCTGGAGGTGAGAGGGTGAAGGGAAATGTATATAACACTTACTTGCCTTTCCCATGTTCCACATCTCTCACTACAGAAATATGATTGTTACATTTCTTGTGAGGCTGCATCTTAGAGAAAATTATCCAAAGCATGGAAAATTTGCTTTTTCATCATATTGCCATTCATGAATTGCCAGGTTTGCTTAGAGTTTATCCATAAATCCTACTATCCAATGGAAATATTTCGAAAAGTAATTTCTCTTCCAGTGGGGTCTTGTGCCCTCTTCTATTTGGAAATAAGAATTCTCTGCATCTCCCTACTAGCAGTATTAGTACTTATATCAGCTGCAGCATTTAACACCTCACAGTCAATTGCAAAACAGGATTTCAAAAATGAAATTTGCCCTGCTGGAACTTTCAAGACTCTTACAAAACTGCTAAAATCAGTGTACTGTAGTGAGGGTTTTTAATAGCGTACGTAAGAAAAATGTCTCCTACAGTCATCATCCTATATATGAAAAAGAATATTGGTTGAATACAAGCATGGCGATGTTGACATTTGTTTAGCAAGAATCAATACCAACTTACTATACATCTAATTTTTGTTCTAGGATAAATGGATTTTATTGCTTGTGTTTCTGTGTACTAGGATGTACAATATCATTCTTCCAAATGACAATCAGTCTTCTATTTTGTATTGAGATTTAGTAATTTTGTTAGGTGATTAAGTTAATCGCTACCCTTCACTAGTGTCTCCTTTTTTTTAATTGAGACTTTCAGAAAGAAATTATTTCATTCGTTTGTGTCTTGAGGAAGGTTGCATCTGGAAATAAGATCAAAATGAGATCTGCTTTTGCTGTAGTGTTGTTCAACATATCTGTCATATTTGTTTTCTTACAGTGAAAGATTTTTTTTAAGACTGAATAGAAATGGTTTGCCAAAATGTCCAGAAAAGCCTGAAAGACACTGTTCTCTCTTTGTGGTGAGTTCTTCCTAGTCTCAATCTTTTTTTGTGCTGGATGTTGAGAATAGAAATTGGACTAAATTGTAATTCTGTGGTTGACTCAGAACTGCTCCCTAAGCTTGCACATTGCTATGAACATCAACTCAAAAGGCTGGTTTGAGGGGCTGAATGGTATGGGTGAAATCCCAACTTGGAAGTGTTCTGGCAATATGTGGACACTCATTGAACTTCCACGCGGGCATACGTACCGGTCGTTCTCTCTGCAACAAGGACCAGTTATGTTTCCTCCTTGTACTTTTTACACCCAAATGATTGTTTGTGCAGCACTCTCTGTACTTCCAGAAGATTTGGAATTGCACAAATGCATCACTGCTTTTCAAGGCACACAACAAGTCTCTTGTGCCCTCCCACTGACCTTGCTACATTACAGCGAATTCTAACCGTGTTATTTTAGGACACTCACTTTGAGTGCATGACTGCCAATTTAAAGTGTTGAAGGGATTTCTTAATGCTGTATAAATGAACTCACTGTTCATTTATCACTTTCACTGGCAGTGAAAGCAGTGTGTACAGATCTCTTTAAATGTCGCGTTTTAATCAGGAGCCATAAATAATGAGGTTCTGATCTTGTGCAGGATTTGGGTAGCAGTGAACTCAGGAAGGACATCTATATCACTGTGCACATCATCCGAATAGGTAGGTATAATCTTATATTTGTTAGACATGTGACAGTAAATAAAAGAAAACTGCTTGGAGCTAGCTTTTGAGTTTGTTTTAATAGCAAGACTTTCGAATACATTTTTGGAAAAGAAAATGCCCCGGTTTTGTTGGAAAAAATTGCTTTGGATTTCTCAGCATTGTTTTATGTTATTTATCAAGTATACTGCTAACTGAGTTTAGATGCAGTTTACTTTGTTACTATCACAAAACAAAATGAAAGTGTCAAATATGAACTGTGTTTAGATGATGGAGTTGTCATTAGGGAGTCCATTCTTGTTCGAAAGTGTAATTTCAAGCATCCTTTGAACAAAGAAAAGCTTGCCTGGACATTTAGTATACCTAAGTTGTATATAATACCTGATGTATATCTGAAATTGTTCAGATGAATTTTGTCTTCTCCCTGACTCCTTTAAAAAGGGGGAGAGGGAAAAAAATGGACAATATTTCATAAAAATTTTAACCTCTGATGCTGTAGACAGATATCAAGTCCTCTAGGAAAAAAAGTGGAGAAGAAAAGTGTACATTTGTGTTAGGTACTTATTTTAAGAAATTATCCTCTGGACTGTACTGATGTGGAACAATAATCTTTGGTTCTGCTTCTAATCTTTTAGATACATTGTTTTCTTTGTAAACTGCCTCTAGTTGCATCAGTGCAGTACTAAATATAACTTTTCTTCCTATTTTTGAAAGACATTTTGGTTTGAAATATAGTTGCTGTAACTTGTGCTGAGTTCAGAAACAACTTCTTACAAAGTAAGCTTTATTTTATGACTTTGAGAAATAATTTTCCTTGCATTTTTATGCTGATTTGATATTTCATCAAAATGCAGTGTTTTGTTTTTATTGACAAGGTTTTAGAAAAGATATGGTAAACTCTGACTGTAAGCACTGTTAAAAGAATAAATCTTTTAAAGAGTATTAAAAAGTATGATTTTTCCAGTTTTATAATTTTAAAATACATTCACAGTCATGTTTATATGTGAACCACTGAAATATTAAAAAGTTAAAATAACATTTATCTGCTTTATGGTGTGAAAATGAACAGTTACTCTTCCAGCTGCTGTGATGCATAGGGATATTTGTGGGAGACATAGCCCTGCAGCAACTGCAGCCATAGGTTTTTTTTGTCAGAAATTAAGACTTGGTGGGAAAGATACATAGCTGCTAGAGCACAATTGAATAAAATGGATAGAAAGGGGGCAGTTTCAAATGCCAGGAACACAGCGAGAAGATTGATAAATTGTATTTAAATCAAATAGAAAAGGCTAGAAAAAAATATTTTGTTTCAAATCTCTTTCCCTTGACTGCCTTCTTTCTTTCCTTACCATAAATTGTTCTGCCCTTTGTCATCTTTCTCCCCGTGTTTCATCTCTTCTTCTTTATTCTTCTGCAACTGGTCAATTATCCCCTTGCTTTCCAGTTGCCTATAAGGAAACAGCATTTGATTTCTAAATTGTAATGGCTCAATCACAACACCTCTCACATAAATGATGGGTAGCAACAGGCACAGTAAAATAATTCTTACCAGACAGTGAATGTTGAACACTCTGTCATGTCTGAACTCTAAATTTAATTTGATAGTGTCATGAGGTTTCTATGACTGGCTGTTACAAAGTGGTGTTTGTGGAGTGGGGGTCATGAGAGAATGACCAGAAGCTCTGGTCCTGAGACCTTTCAAGATCACCAGGTATTGAGTGGACTTGCTGTACCATTTGTTATCTGAGTGTAGTATAAAGATGGACCAGGTTCCCAATGAGAGTATACTTGGCATTGTCTGAGCTGGATTGCTTGCTGCCTCCCTTCTGTGGTTTGGAGAGCAGTTCCATGGATTATGCATCAAATATGCGTTTTGTTTGGCAGGACGAATGGGAGCTGGAGAAAAGAAAAATGCCTGCAATGTACAATATAGACGGCCCTTTGGCTGTGCAGTCCTCAGTATTGCAGATTTGCTGGCAGGAGATTCAAAGGATGACCTCGTCTTAAAAGTCTACATGTAAGAAATGTTTTTTTCTTAACTTTTGAAAGTACCTTAGAGTCATTTTGCATCAGAATCAGTGGTGTTAAGTGCGGTGTGAGTAAATAGCTCTAGCTCCTTTCTGTTCCAAAAATGCACAGTAGCTGGTTTTCTTTGTTTTTTGGGGTCTTTTTATCATAGTGTGGAAATTTTGTCTAGTTCTACAGTTGTGTTTATAAAGTGGGATGATATGAAAGGCTGCATCCTTTTAGGTATCGGTGTATGTTTTGGCATTTTTAACATTATTCTGGAACTCTCTTATTATGGTAACATAAAGTGCTTTTAGGACTTAGTGCCTTGTGCTGTCTAGGCATCTAGTGGAAGTACTTTGTAACTACAGGAAAAAAACCAGGCAGAGTATCTTTTTGTGAAATGAAGCAACTATATAATGGGAATAACAAAAATATAAAAGGCAGTTAGCACTGGAGAATGAAAAATCAAAAGTAGATTTAAAAATGAATTTTTGATTAAATAGTTAATTTTGGCTGATAGCAATTGGAATAAAGTTCAATTTTCTAGTAGCAACTCAATGCATGTAATTTCCTGCTGATCTTGGACATTATAGTAAGAACTGTTTTGTGGAGTGGTCTGTTCTAAGTACCTATACCTGGGACACATCATGTGCATGAGAAAGTTCTGCCCCTCCCAGGGGTAGCACTCAAATCTTGAAGTCGTGGATGTCTTTCCTTTGTTTCCATCTGTCTTGAGTTAGAACTGCTGAAATCAGTGCTGCAGAAAAGCACTTTAGTGTAACAGTGGACAGGTGGGCTGGCTCTTATTTAGACTCCCAGAACATTAAAGTCACATAAATGGTCACTATTGGTTAACAAATTTTTAGTTTTGTCTGCCTATTATATTTTGGGGTTTTTTTTTAAATTTCACCTGTTTGTTTTAAAATAACAAAAACAATGGAAGAAGAATTATCACTAGAAATCAGATTTAATTCTAAGGCTAACTCAAGTCTAAACTTTTGAAAAGTGATCATTAGAACATAGTCAGGTTTGCCTTATGGAAAACCAGGTATTTTCTAAATGTATACTGAAATGTAATTTGCTCTTTCACTGACTACCTCCTGAAGATCACAAACTTTATAAGTAACTTTGAAGTGTATAGCACAGATTTTTCTGTCTGCTAAGACCAGCTCTGGGTCCTGTGTCTCCTTTTGAGTGTCACAAGATAGAATTCTGTGTGGGTTAGCCCTGAAGGATAGATCTATACAGAAATGAACTTGGTCATGGCTGAGTTCCTCAGCATAATTGTTCCTATCTTTCTCCCATCCTTTGGCATCCAAAGCAGGTATTTCATGGTGCCTTTCTCAAATGGTAAGGGCACTCTTTCCATTGAGACAGGCAGTTTCATGGGGCTTTAGTGCCTATTGTGTTGTTTCATGAGCTAAAGAGGATTTATTTAGGTATATGTTGTGAAGTTGGTCTGATAAACTTGTGTTCCCATTTCAGAATTAAGAAAGTTATAATTTTTCTAGGTGCAACACAGAGAGTGACTGGTATCAGATCCATGAAAATATCATTAAAAAGCTGAATGCACGTTACAACTTGACAGGCTCCAATGCAGGTGAGTAATTTGCCACCTTTCTGTTTGCATTCTTAGGGGTTTCTTACTTTGCAAATGAAGTAGCTCTATTTTAGAAAGACTAACATCTATGAAAGAAACATTTTTGCACATAGAGAAGAATAGTGAGATGAAAATGTACAATGCTGCTGTTCACGTGCACATTTAAAAATAAAAAGTCACTGAATTTTTTTCAAGGAACTATTTAATGTAAACTTTTATTCTGTGCTGAGGAGCTACAGTTTGCTGGAGTTCTGTTCAGTTCTGGAGCTGATCAAATTATTGATCCATATTGCTTGACATTTCTGCTTCACATTTTCATCAGGAATATAAAATTTGCCATTGACATTACTGTTGTGTTTTAGGAATGGTATTCCCCAATTTAGTATTCACACTAAAAAGAAAACCACAAGCCACTCTCTTCCCCCCTCTGGTGGGATATACAGAAAGGCAGAGATCCTGGGATGACAATTTACTGGAAAGAGCAATGAGATGAGAAAAAGAAACAGCAGCAGTATTAATAACAAAAGTGTACAAAAGAGGGTGATTCACATGCAAAATGCTCACTGAGGGCCCTGGGAAACAGTCAGCAATGGTGGATGAGTTTCCCCCTCCCTCGAGGCTTTTTCTTGACCTGAAGCCACACCACTCCTTCCTGGAAGCCAGAGTTCCTTGGTTCCACACCAGCGATGATGTAGCTGGTATAGAATAGCAACCTAGACATGCCCACACAGCTCCAGACTTTACCCCCTCACGGCTGAAACCAGCACAATTATATATGGAACTTCAGAAAAAAATGAATGTGCAGTCTGCATTCCTACTGGTAGCTTTGCATTCCAGCTGCGCAAGATGCAGAGTCGTAATTTAAGAACTTGCCAATAGTCCTCCACAGTCAGCTGTATGTTACTGGAACTGTCACTGAAATAAAGTTATGTGTGAGACTTAGGAAAACGAGGCACAACTGAGCTTTGTTATTATGAGATGGTGATTTGACTCATAGGAGATGTTGAATTTGCATTTTTTGTTTTCTTTTTTTAATATCAACTGGCTAACTTTTTCTGAATTCTGTCATTCAAAGATGGGGTCAAACTTGAAATGAAACCTGAAATGCAGGCTTATGAGTCTATTGTCCCTACATTCAAATGTTGGTTTTCCCTGTGAAGTGTCGATTAGTTGAAATATGAATAGAGACAAATCTCTTTTTCAGGGTTCCAGTATATTGTATTTGTAATGCCTTTCATGTAGACCTCATGCTTCTTTCACTTACTATATTGTACATTGCAGGCTTCTTTAACTTGATTTCAAGCATAATGTTTATTTTGAAAATGTGTGTTTAACAATCTTTAGTGGACAACCAAGAAGCACGTAAAACCTCATGTTATTTATCAAGACTGAAGTTATATATTTAACCATTTCTAATTCTATTATTTTCTCATATAGCATCTAGCCACATATATATATATATATTTAAGGTTTAGAATATCATAGATCTTACTAGACAAGATATATCAAAATCATGTACTGCAAATAGAAGGGTACATTACTGAGTGAGTTTAATGTTTGGCTTCTTAAATATGTTAATCATAAAGATAAAAACTTATTCTTGGTTGTTCTGACTGTCCATGTGCTTACTCTGTGATATATTGCTAATCTTAGTTTTCTCTCATGAAATAAGAGTTAAATGTGCAGTTCTTAGGAGACATTGGATAAATTTGAATACTCTTAATTATGTGAATATTCAACATGAAAGACATTGCACATGAATTTTTTTGCAGGGGTTGCAGGGGGCTGGAAACTAAAGGTAGCAAATGGAAGATTAGTTACATTTTGAAAAGTTTTGTCAGGGTAAGGGAGGCAAAGAGGGAAGAGCAGCACAGAATTCCAGTAGTGGATGTGAAGGTTGGAGAGAGACGAGGAAGTGAGTAGTAATGCCACTTAGAGTACCAAGCAACTGAAAGATAAACTATGGAAGGCTATTTATATCACACACATGAAATTTATTCTCCTGTGACTCCTTAGCAGCCTGAAAAAGCACTTGCAAGGTTTTAGCAATATGTTCAGATACTTCTGCTGACACCTCATGGAAAATATTGTTGTTACACTACTTTTTATTTTTCATTTGCTGTCTTTTTCTGTGATAGTGTTGAGTGGCTGGTTCTGAAGCCTCATTAGCTTTGACTGCCACCTTGTTGTTGTCGAAAAAGGATAACACCTTGCATTACGGGAGAGAGAGAGGTCTTTTGTCTCCCTTAGGAACTGTTGTAGGTATGAGCCAGATGTAGGAAAACTTGATCTTTTGGTTTTTATCACACTTGTCCTTTTCAAATCACCTTGAACACTTAAAAAAGACTTAGAAAGGAAGCATGGTAAAAACAACAAACAGCAAAGATGCTTCAGACTGTTGTTTATTCTCTAGGCTTGTTCCCTCTTCAAATTCCTCTACAGTTTCTTTCAAGTAAGGAGATTTTACTAAGTCTTTTGTTTACACAAATTGTTGTGTCCCCCTGCTAAAATAGTTTATCAGATAGTTCATCATATTCTTCAGGAAAAAAAAAATCTTTCAGTTTTTGGGGCAGTCTAAAAAGGCACTGAAAATGTACTTTGAGTGTCTTGCATGTCAAGTACATAGTGACAGACTATAGCGTTTGTATTTGCCACTCAATCCCCCACTCCCAAACACCTATTTTTCCTGCTTCAGCTCATGGCAGTTCTTAAGTACAGAGTCCTCTTGCATCTTATTCTCAGCTTGTGTCTAAAAAGGATCAAATAAAGGCAGACGACTGTCACTTCTTAATAAAGCCCAGAAAGGAGCAGGGGATAGATGTTCATCCCATTCCCTCTTCTCAGTGGTGCAGGAATGGAAGGCCACACTCTCATGGATAATTTAGTATCCTTTGCTGAAGTGAGAACTGGAGTTTGTTTTCTGCATTAATTTCCAATCTAACAGAGAGTGGAGTAGCAGATAGTGGATGCAATTCCCATTCACCACTGGTCTTTGCAGCTGGTGTGAGGTAACACATTACTGGAAAACACCTGGTTGCCTGATGTAGGAGATCAAACCATTATTGCAAAGGCCAAATTGTGCAACCTTCGCTGCATTCAGTAGCGTTGTTATTTCTTACGTTGAATTTATGGTATTTGTGGAATGTCATTATTAAACAAACCAGGTTTTAGTAATTTCTGGAGCAGAGCTGGCTGTAAAATCTATTTTTTTGTATAATATTTTTTTCTTAGAATTAGAAGCTGGTTACTTTGTTTTAAAATGCAGAAAGCAGTGGAAAAAACTAGTATTCCTGCATAGGCATCACACTTAATTGCATCAGTTTTATGAGGAGAAGAGCACATTTCTATTTTTGTATCTGTAGAACGAGAGATCTGATTTGGAAAAGGATTTTCAGTCAGTCTTGCATGTCCCAGATGAGCATGCTAATTGCTTGGCTTCTCCAACTTCCCTGCAGCAACTATTCAACTTCGTATATGATCTGAAAATACTCATGATACCATGGGGAAAGTAAAAGTGGCTCTAAAGCCTTCTGAGTAGTGCATGATTTTCTTAAGTGTGATCTGTATTCATGTCCTCTTACCAAATCCTACAGAGCAGAAAGCCTGGATCTCATGATATGTATGAATATTCTCCCCAGTGAGTTACCTGATAAAAATAATATTTAAATATTGATGAAATGCACTACAAATTTCTTTTTCTTAACATTTCTATGAAAAGAAAGACTGAATAACTTACTTTTAAGGGTTTGCAAGACATTGTGTTTTGCTCTGCTTTTTCCTTTAGGCTCCTAATAGTCTCAAGTATAAGCTTCTCTGTAAACGCCGATTAGGATTTCCTTATAACAAGTCTTGAAAAGTTGCATGTGCCTGATGCAGTAATTCTTGGGAGCTGAGAAAAGGATACATGTGCTTTTCAGTTGTGACAGCAAAGGAGGTGAAAATCCTTTCATGTCCTTTAGAGATTAAATTACTGATGTAAGAAATTATAAACACATCTAGCTGCTTTGTGGCTTTGAACTCGTGTGGATTCCATGAAAATAACAAATGTAGTGGGAAAGTCTTTCCCTGTGCCATTATCTTGGAATCTTCTGATGAACTAGACAAGAGTGATGTAACCTAACTGCATTTTTACTGAATGCAATGTGATGTATTCTGTGGTAGCAATGCCAAACTTACTTTGCAACTCCACTGAAAACACTGTTAATTATACATTAATTGATGTGAGTGCTTGAAACTAGAATGCCCTGATTGAAGCATGGAGGACTTGAAGCCCATGTGTTGACAGATGTTTGCTAACAATATCATCTGTCATCTTAAGGAGGAAAGTTATTCATCAGATCATACAGTAAGTTAGGCTGGAAGGCCCCTCAGGAATTTGTGGTCCAGCACCAGCTGAAAGAGAAACCCACCTCAAAGTGAGATCTAACTTTTTTGAAGTTCAGTGAGGTTGCTCATTCAGAGGCAAATAATTTTAATTTTAGTTCAACCAATCTAAAGTAAGTTTCATACAACATCCTTCAGTTTAGGGAACTATTTTTACCTCATATGTGGGACTTTTTTTCCCCAGTGTACCTATCAGTTGCCACTAAGTCAGTCTGGCTCAGTGGTCATATAAGGCTTGGTCAGAAAAGACATGAGGTAGACGAGCCCAGTGCATGAACTCATCTGATAAGATGCAAGTTCTGAGACAAATATGGCAATGGACACGGTTAGAAACAGTGATATGGGCTTTGGGTTCTTCTGATGCCTATTTACCTGGGTTCAGCAGCCCCTTGGCACTCTAATGATATCATTTCTCCATGGTTACTGTCAAACACTGAGAAATTTAAAGAAATATATACTTGGTCTGTTTGATTTCCCATTTCACAAAAAGTAAGCTTTTGGCTTACAAATTCCTTGATGTGGAGCAGGAAGCCTGTTAGAGTCATTGTTTACCTTGCAGGGGAGAAACTGTAGAGGCCTCTTAATCAAGGAGCATAATTTTTTCACACTGGTAAAACGAAAAGCTACAAGAGATCAAATGCAGCAGGGAATCGGTAGCTCAGTATAAGTGTACAGTATTTCTAGGAATAGAGCTGTGGTAACTTAAAGTCTTTTCTAGATACCAGAAGAAATGTGACTATGTTTGCATGACACTACCCCAGCAGTTCACAGCGTTACCACACTCTGAGTTGTTACAAGGAGAGCTTTTTCCCGTGAATCAGCACAAGAAACATCAGATGGGAAACTAAATGTGCATCCCCTGCTAGAAACAGCTATGAGTTTTAGCCAAAAAGAAAGCATAGGCTTACAGTGGAGAATTGACTGGAGCAGTGACTGGGAAGCAATGAGGAGGAATGATGGCCGGAGCAGTAACTTGAACTTGACAAAGAAGGTAAAACATGAATGAAGTACGTAACTCTTAGGTAATTCCTGGGCATATAATTAATCACAGAAAAGTCTTCCGATGTTTGTATTTTATCAACAGGGTTCTCAGGTGTCAGTGTCGCTTTGAAATGTATTTTTTATCTTCACGTCACTGACATTTAAATAGCAAGTGTATTTGCTTAGTTACTCTAGTTCTAGGACAAGTTATTAATCTGTCATTTTAAATCTTTGTTTTGTGGCAAGGAGATTGTGTATTCCAGTTTGATGTGTTTAAGAATTAGTTGTCACTGAAGGCTGCTGTTTGAAATACATTTAAAATAAGAATGCTGCTCATGTATGCTTCACTGAATATACAATGAATTAAGGCATTCTTTTTTGTTCTCAAGAAATGTTTGAGCCAAAAGATTACATATATAAAGAATTTTGCACGTAAAGTGTTGTTCCAAGATCATTCAGCCCTGAAGAGATAAGTGTGTAATAGAGTTAAATTCATGTTGTTCTCTTCAATGTTGCTAAAAGATTTGTTTTTAGAGAAGAATGAAAAATGTGCCATGGTGATACTGTCAGGGAAATCTTATATTCAGTAGAAACTATGACTTGTTGTTCAAGTCAGTACTGCAATTATAGAATCATAGAATTGTTTAGGTTGGAAAGGACTTTTAACACCATGGAGTCCAACCATTAAGCCAGCACTGCCAAGTGGGTCTTGTAAATATCTCCAGGGATGGTGACTCAAGCACTTCTCTGGACAGCCTTTTCCCATGCTTGACAACGCTTTCCATGAAGAATTTCTTCCTAATATCCAGTATAAACCTCCGCTGGTACAACTGGAGGCAGTGTCCTCCTATTGCTTGTAACTTGAGAGTAGAGACAGAGCCCCACCTCCCTGCAACCTCCTTTCAGGTAGTTGTAGAGAGTGATAAGTTCTCCCCTCAGCTTCCTTTTCTCCAGACTAAACAACCCCAGCTCCCTCAGCTGCTCCTCATAAAAACTGTCCTCCAGACCCTTAACAAACTCTGTTGCCCTTCTCTGGACATACTCCAGCACCTCAATTTTCTTCCTGTAGTGAAGAGCCCAAAACTGAGCACAGTATTTGAGGTGTGGCCTCACCAATGCCAAGGATAGGGGAACAACCACTACCCTGGTCCTGCTGGACAGACTATTGCTGTACATGATTCAAGTGGCACCCAATTTAAACCTAGAAATTCCTAGCTAAGACTGCATAAGTTAAGGCTACATAATAGCAATAGCTGGTTTGTATTTCTCTCTTGGAGATGGGTTATGTTTTTTATAAACCTTTTCCAAAAATTTGTTCCACTTGTTGGGAGTACTGACTTTCTTTGTTTTATCAACTAATAAAATAAAAACTCGTAATGCTATTTCAAATAATGAATTATAGAACATATATGCATGATTTTAGTGCCTTCAAAGAATATATTTACAAGTTCTTTACAATTGTTTCCTAGGTTCTTATGTTGGTGGGGATTTTTTAACATTTTGTTCAGGTACCTGTTAAACATCTGTTTCCTTTGAAATAAGACACATAATTGGAATGCATGTAGCTAAATTTCCAATACAATTCTGTTTGCATGAAGAGCTACACTTCGTGGAGGAGAAAATGTGTTTCCTTGGAACCTTTTGTCTGTTATTTGCACTAGAAGCAATATAAAGCACTTAAAATTGCAAAATTGTGTATTTTGCACACTCTGTAATATTCTAGCTAACCATCCTGTTTGTAAAGATGTAATTTTAAAAATTTTTGTGCAAGATGGTTCATCTTTGCAATATAATGCTACAGTGTGCAAATGGGTGCTAACATGCCCTGTGAATTGTTACTAGAAAAGGGCAGCAGTGGGCTTGCTAAGGTAAGAACTGGAGACATTATTTCTGAAATCTGTTGTCTTTATATCAAGTTAGACCAGGTGCTTATAATATTAATTTAGCCTTTTGAAAAAATACTTGAGGTTCTACCATCTACCCTGTAAAGAAATTCCGAGCTAGTTTTCCTATGACAGTTAAATGTCATTTGCATTTAAGTGTTTGTGTTCCCTTTGAAGAAGAAAATATCCCTACTTCATACACTTCGGGGCATTTCTGACAAAAGTCTTGGGTACAGGAGCTCCAAGAAAGCTGTCAAAATGTTGCAATGGCATTCATGCATTCTTTTTTACTGAGCTAAACCCCAGAATTTAAAGCTGAGGAAAAGAAGAGTTTGGATAATTCAAATTAATCAGAATGAAGTCTTCAAAAAGGCCTTCAAGGACTGAATCTACCTCTCCTTTTTAATCTCTCTATTCCCAGACTGTAATTTGTGGGATTTTCTACATAAAGTTTTTCTGTGGCCAAGATTTATACAATTGTTTGTCCCAGATCATGTTAAATCAATAAATCTTTTGTTTGCCAATAGCACTGTGCAAATCTACTGGTTTTACCTTTACCCTTAAAACACTACTGGAAATGGGAACGCCTGTAAACCCTCAGAATACTTTTAACACCTTTAGGCAGCTTTATTTGGACACGTGCCTTATTTTATTACCTGTCTTAAAATAAAAACAGTGCTGAATAACATTCTGTCTGAGGTTTGTTTTTTTTTCCTTCTATCAGCTTCCTGAGCAGCTGCTAGGTATTTTCTTCTTAATGTGATCTAGGATTCTCTGCTGCCAGTAGAGAGTAGCTGAATGTAAATTCTTTCCCCTCCTCCGAGAAGCTCAAATGCAAATAAAGGGTCTATAAGCATAATGAACAGATGCCTTTTGTCATAACTAAGTGCAGAAATCACTAATGCGGTACAAAAGCTGTTCGAAGGTAAGATGACAAATCTAACAAAAGTCTGGGATGCTTATTCAGCAGCTTGTCAATTTTCTGCATTCTCTTTCATGTGAGTGATAAAAATAATCTGTGTTGTGTTGAAATTTAGTACTAGTTAATAGTAAGAAGTTTCATGTGCTTGCAAATAAAAGCATATCTATTTGCCGTTCCTTAGAGAATATTGTAGTAGTAGTTTCAAAACTGGGGTAAATAAGGAATAATTGCTAACACAAGAGGTTTTAATTACCACTAGGGAGGTAATTGAAGTTTTTTCTGAGGGGATAAAGCTAGGCTACATACCTTGTTAAAGAAAATGTGCCAGTCCTTCAGAGACTGAATAATCATTTTCATTGTTATGTTTTAGGTCCTAATCTTCTAGAAATGGAAAATGTATAGTTATGAAGTTTTGGATGGCTCCTAAGTTTCATAGATGGTGCAGTGGTCCTATCAACCACAGTCAGATGCAGTGTATGGTGGCATAGTGCAGATCTCTATTTTGCTTTGTCTGTGAACAGCTGTCACATCACAAAATGCTGTAATTATTTTCTAAAGCTAATAATTTTGCTGTGTGCAGTCCCCCTGTTGTTGGCAGGGATACAACCCACTAGATCAGGTTGCCCAGAGCCCAATTTAACCTGGTCTAGAACACTTCCAGGAATGGGACATCCACAATTTCTCTAGGCATCTTTTTTCGGTGACTCACCACCCTCACTGTAAAGAATTTCTTCCTGTTATTTAGTCTGTATCTCCTCTCTTTTAGTTTAAGGGTGATATGTTTCAACTTGTCAGTTCCTCTTCAGTCTACTTTGTTTTGCAATGTGCCTGAGGGAATCCCTCTTCAGCTGAATCTGCACCCTTCTGAAAATCTGAATGTGATGTGTCAGGATGTTTTAAATTATGTTGGTTAATGTTCATTGATATTCTGGTAGCTCGATTTATAATAAGCATACAAACTGTAGTCCGTTGCAAAATGAATTGTTCCATCTTTTTAAAGTACCTCTTCCCCATGGTTTTTATTACAATTGCATGGTTCCTCAGTCGTGATGGGTGTCTTGCTTTCTTTAGCAAGTGTATTGCATTTTTATAAACCCATGAATATGGGTTTGCTGTGGCTTGTAACTGGCCACAGGCTTTGTGTTTAGCTGCCAACAAGGTCCTCATTACCTGTCTGGCTTTGGCTGGCTGGACTTGTCTTATCCTGCCTGGAGATTTGTTCTGACTTGTAAAAGCATATATCTAATGACAAAATAATAAATTTCATTTGCTTTATTATCACTCTTGCTTAGTTTTGTGCAGCTGTGTGGTGTAACCCACCTGGGTATATATGCTTTGTATTTAACAAATAGCTATAACATGTAGTTACTCTGTGTAGAGTTAATTATCTATAACCCTGGACTAAAATGGAACACAGAAGAGTAAAGACATGTGACCATAACTGACACCTTGAAAATACTGGCATAGGATGATACTAGAGGCCCCAGACCTGTGAACAGCTCACCAGTGGCCAGTTATTGGTCATCAAATAGTGTGATCTTGAGAGCAGAATCAAACCACTTCTAGGGGAAACCTTTTCATATACAGTATGTTCCTTTTGCCCATCTCAACATCCTGAACGTAACAAATCATTGGGAATTCAGGCAACCTGTTCTGTAACATGGGTATCACACCTCAGAAACAGTATGCCTCTTACGATTTTAGGTCCTTAATGGAGGGTAGCCTGGGTTCCTTGCAAAATTAGTGGAGCTTTGAGAGAGCAATCTTAATGCTTACCTGGGAATCTTTCCATTGATTATGTAAAGTCAGTATGCTCCCAACTGTAGCATTTTTACCAGATATACCAGTTCTACTTCCCTTCTTGTCAAATCCCTTTTATTTGGCAACCAGGTCCTCAGTGACAAAACTGTTAACTTGAAGACTTGATTTTTGGAGGTCCTTCAGATTTCCTTCCCTGTGCATCCTTGCTTTGTTTCCATTCTGGTTGACTTTCACTCTTTCCTATTTACTGGCCTCTTTGGTTAAGAAGCAAGTATATAACATATAACATTTTTAAGTAACTTTGCTATCTGTAATCCAGTGTTTTTCATTTTTCTGAAAAGCTGTGGAATGCATACCATTTATATTCCAAAGATGTATTTAAATGACTAACCTGTGTTTCAAGTGTGTTCACTGAGAGATTTCTTGGATGTATAAAGATGACTCTTCACTAACAATGAATGCCATGAAATAGAGAGCTTTTTATCTTTCTTGCCTTGCATGAGCAAGTATTTCAAATCTTTGGCAGATAGCTTTTTTCTCCAGTTAAAATTGTTTAGGCCATTGGTGAGGTTTTTTGACATTTGATTTTAGAGTTAAATAAAATTCTTCAAGGAAATCTGTGAAATTTGTGCTGAAAGAAAATTGGACTTGGGGCCTTCAATCTTTGTTTAGAAAACACAGTAACTTTACTCAACACCAGGCGGTGTACAATATCTGATTAATGCTGTTGTGGTTCATGTGATCTGGAACAATAGCAAATGGGTTTTTTAGGTTTCCAAGGAAACAGTGCAATAGGGGCATATGAGGGCATGATTATACATGTGTATGTATAACAATTTCTTAAAATATGAAAGCAGCAAGATTGAAGGTGGGCTAAATATCCATATTTATAAGGGAGCTATACCCAGCCTAGTTCTTCCTGTACAACAATGAAAAACCTTTCACCTGCTCTAATAGAGCCTGAATTTTGCCTTTATGACTTTGTACCAAGCTTCTGTACCACCAGCTAGCCACAGTGTGGTTTGTTTTCTCACCTACCCCAATAATAATTGTCACTACTGCCTAGAGGTTATTCACTGTATAGAACAAGTTCCCCTACAAAAATAATTAATGTCCATGGCATTAAATACAGTCCTTAAAATAGAATAGACTTCGCTGAATGCTTTTCCTTGTAAGATTTGTTTATGTACCCAGTTGGAGGTGTGTAGGCGAGCTGTTTTTCATGAGAAGGAAAGTTTGGTCAGAGTATCACATTCTCTGGAGTTGCCAAAATAAGAAAATGTAAGTGTAGGTAAGAGGAAAAATATAAAAGTTGTCATGGTAATTATATATCTGATCTGCAGTAGCTTGGACTGGCAGTACATAGTACAGATTTTTAAGGTCTGGTTTTAGGAACCGCCAGACTTAAGTAAATTTATTCAGTTAAACACTAACATGGTTGTAGGGAAAATGTCTTTCAAAGCTGAAAGGATGGATGACCTTGTTGTTCCGTCTTTGTTGTACATGTTATTTGCTTCAGCTGATCTCAAACTCATTATGACTCTTCTTCTGAGTTGTCTGTTTATCTCCAGTTCAGTGCATATGAAGAGTTTGCTTTTATCTTCTCCTTGATCTGTGTGTTGACACATGATATGCTGTAGTAATGTTGAAGGTCAGGCAAAGCTAATCTTTACAAGCTGTGTCATTCTGACACTTGCCTCGGTGATTATATTTGCAATAACCAAAAGGCATGCCTGTTGTTTTTGTTAATCTCAACTGTAATGAAGTATGCTCTTTGCAATTTGTTTGTATACTGCAGATGTAGTAGAAGAAGTTATGCTTCCTTGGTTCTAGAGGAATAAAAATTGGAAAATTGTTATATGGCCGCCCTTGCATTTTACGTGTCTTCTAGCAAACATAAGAAAGAGTATGATTGATTAAATCTGATGAATATTGAAAAAAGATTGTAATTTCTATCATTATGAAACTATGGTTCCTAAGTAAAGAGTACTGATTATGCTATATTGGTTTACTAGAATTTTTTTCTTCAGATTTTGGATGAATAAATTGTATAACTTTGTATCAGGTTAAGTGATGCATTGTGGTGAGACTTCTGCATTTCACCCATAGCTTGGGACCATTGTATGTGCACCTTTTCTTGCCTATCAATGAAGGCAGGCTTGTGTTGAAGGAAGTGAAAAATTGAAATGGTAGCAAATACTGCTTATTGAGATGTCTCCAAACTGACCTCTTTCTAGTTCTCTTTTTAGTTAGAACATTAGTCCATCCCTATTGAGATAATTTTCATGAATGTCATTGTAGTTCAATTACACATCAGTAATAATTTGCTAATGCTTTTTCATGGGTAGTTGTTTTCAAGTGTTTATTGATTTTTGTATGTTGATACCCTTCCCAAATACATTTAAAAATTGAAGTGGGTTGGCTTGCTGTTACTAAACTTCCTCTGTATTTTCTGTTCCCAAGAATGCATATATACTTGCAAATTATACAATTTTTAAGAAGTACTGGTAACAATAATCTGTGTCGATGTCTTATTTTTCATTGTTTTTCTCTTCAATTTCAGGTTTGGCAGTTTCTCTTCAATTGCTTCATGGAGACATAGAACAAATTAGGAGGGAGTATACGTCCAGATTTACCCATGGAGTATCCATAACAAGGAAACTAGGTTTTTCCAATATTATAATGCCTGGTAAGTTAAAGAGAAAAATATCTTAATAAGCAGTAAAAGAAAGAACTAATGAGAAATTATTTGATTTTCAGATGGTTTTCAAGTAACTACTGTATTCTGAAACTTCTTAAACAATTCCAGAGACTTTTATGTTAGCATTTTTCCATGAAGGTGGAAGAAAACTGTGTCCTGGTGGCCCCATTGCATTATATTGTATAGTTACTATGCCAGTGTCAAAAGGGCATATGGCTATAGCAGCCTTTTTTGAGAGATAGAGCCTCACTTTACAGAAGTGAAGATGACTGAGTGCAAAACTGCTGAGCTCTATGCAGAGAAAAAGATAACCAGCAGAACATTTTGTTCATAGGAGCTTGTAGCTTTCTAAATAAAGACTCACAGAATTTCACTGGTACTGTACAGCTTCTGTTTTCACGAGGTTTGTGTCTCCAATACTGGAAATGACTGGAAATGGATAATAATATAGATGTAGAGACTTCATTTTGCTTCTATTATATGAAAATATATGCAAATACCTAAACAGAGGCTAAGGAAGGTAGAAAGAATGTGTCAGTATGAATGTGAAGAAGCAAAGATAGGAGGAAGATTGTGGAACAATTCATAGTTTCATCCTTGAAATGAAATTTTTAAAAAGTTCAGTGGGTTGCTGGAAATTAGGAAGCAAATGTCTCTTTAAAGGAAAAGCATACTTTCAAGCAGACTAGTTTGGCATGATTATGGTGTTATGTTGTTGCTGAGAAATGTTGCAGGGAGGAGCTCACATCTTAGTTTCAGCTGAGTCCATGAATACAGTCTTGACTTTCTCAAACATAAATCATCCTCATGACTTTCAGACTTTTAATAGAAACTATCTTCTTCATATAAAGATCTGTTTTTGCATTTCTGTGGACCTAAATCAGAAGTAAACTAGGGTTCTGAGGCATGAATAAATAAACTTTCATACTTCACTAATCGAGGAGGTCTTAAATAGGCGTTTGAAACTCAGTAATGAGGCTGAGCTTTAGCTGTGGGCATGTATTTCTCTTGAATTTCTGCCTGAAAGCTGACAACTGAGAATTCACTCTTGTATGCTTACTGCCAATTAAACATCTGTCCTTCTGCGTCCTTGATCAACACTACTGGTCACTTAAAACATGCACATAACACAAATTAATAAAACAGTTTCAACACTACAATGAAAATACTCTTGCGGGTACGACTGCAGTTTTTAGAATAATAAAATGCATAAGTCAGGTGCCATTTAATTTGAAGTTAGTGTTTATGTATGCCTAATGGAAGCAATTCCACTGAAATTTTATGGCTTATTAGCTAGGCTTTATTTGTTGTCTTACTGTTGGATATGAAATTTGAATCAAATGGGTGAGGTGGATAATACGTCAGATAACAGTGGAAGCAGTTTTACTGAGCACACTGTAACTCCCATTAAGAATCATTTCTCCAGTTATCTATGATTTAGTGACCTGCTGCTCTGTGTTATCAAATTTGCTACGTTCTATAAATAGATCTTGTATCCCCTCATTTTCCAGCTGAGAAATAATGTACTAAACAGCAGAAAACATATTATAGCAGAGTACAGTGTAATCAGCTGCTGCAGGAGTTTCTTGACTCAGTTTTAAAGAATTATGCAGGTTCACTTTGTCACTGTTTCAGTTAAAAAAATAATATATGAGTTCTGGTATAGTGCCTTCTCAGTCCAATTGTATGCTTGCATCAGTTTAAATAATGTACAACTTCTATGTTTACTGGCATAGAAGGGATTTCTCCTAAAGAGAAATAATCATCTCAGTCTTGCAATGATGACTTTCAAGGACTAACCAGAGCAATGTGCCCTAGGCCCTGAAATGCCCTCAGCAACCTAGCCTTTGAAATGCTTTTTTATTTTAAAGCTCCCCTTTCGTTTTGTTTCTCTTCTAGTGTTTTGGTTTTTTTTCCACAGATAAATTAGAGAATTTCATCTTTTGCCACTAGAAATGGTCATTAATTAGATCTTATTTTATATTTTTGTTGAAAGTGTGTTGGTGTGGCTAATTAGCATTTAGGTTAGTGTTGTGAACCAGACTCTCTTGAATTATTCAATAAGAAATACTTCATGCTGCTAAACTGCAGTATCTCTCCTATAAATGCCATATTTTAAGTCTCTCTCCTATTCTGGTGTATTTAAACTCTCTCTGACCTTCTTCTTTTGTCATATCAATACTTTTCTCTGTGGAGATTATGCTGTGAAAAGTAACTGGGATCAGCATACGTTCCAAACCAGAACTGACAATAATAATGCATGTTTTTATAGAGTAATGCTTTTTGTGTCACTGCAGCCTGACAGGGTGAAGCCACAGAATACACTACCCAGGACTCTTGGAATTTCTTTGTGAAGAACTCCAAGTGTTTTAGGAAATGAAGTAGATGGCTGGAAAAAAGTAGATGGCTATGATTCAAAAAAGCTATGAAATAGGTAATTCACTTTATTCTAGCCAACAAAAGAAGGACAGGCTGTGAAACTGTCAACTTGTAAATATAATCAATATTCATTTTCTGGGTTTGACCAGGATTTCAGGGCCGACTCTATGCAACCACTGGTAAATTCTGTTCCAGCATTCTACTGTGGTTGTCTGCAGATATACAGCCAATATTCTCAGGAAGCTTTGTATGACATTGAAGGACAACTGTGCTTGCACTCTGAGTTTCTGTGTTCTCCATTTCCTGACAACCACATCATTACTTAGTATACAAAATTTAGCATTTGATATTTACAAATGTAGTATGCTTTTGAGGAGCCCTCTAAGTTAAATTTACATACATAATAGGTAATGAAATGTGAAAGCCCTTTTTCTATACATACTTTTACCAGCTTTTTTACTATTTTGCGTAGTTCAGTCTTATGGAATCTCTTTCCAAATTTGACTTAAAGCACCTGTATCAGTGCATAACTTCAGTGCTGTTTATGTACACATGCATGTATGTGTTCTTTGGCATAATTGTGGAAGATACCTAATTCTGTAAATAAACCTGATCACTAGTGTGTGTTTTCTGGAATTTTTAGAATTGGAATAAACCCTAGCACAGCTGTTTTTTGTCTAAATGAGGACTTAACTGGCTTGACTAGCTGCCTGCTCTGCCTCTCAGTTGTAAACAGACTAAACTTTTGTGTGGTAAGCATATGTATAGGTGCATATCTTTCTTTGTTGTGCATTCCAGATCAGAACTGCATCTGTTTTACTTCATTTAAGCTATACTGCTCTTAACAGTGCTAAGTCTGTTACTGGTAGTTTACTGGTAGTTGTTGTCTTAACTGCTTGGTACATTCAAAGACAAAATCCCTTCAGTATGAGACATTAGCACATTGTCTTCCTGTGGAATACTTTTTTCACTAAGCAATTCAGTTAGGTCCAAGCCTTACTTCCTGGAATTTACCTTAAAAATTCCTCTATGCAGCTTTGTCTATAGCAATAGGATAAGATAATTCTTACTTTAAACAGCTGTGGATTTGATTTTGAAAGGCCCTGTGTCTTACAGAGGACAGCAGCTCAAAATATCTTTGTCCATGAAATATACTTCGGTGTGTAAACCATTGGCCTGTTGGCTGACATCTCAAAAGACTTTCACAGGTGGATATCAGTTAGCTATAGCCATCATTTTTTCAGCTTATGATCTGAACTGGTGCCATTACCACTGCTGACATTTGATTCAAGTATAAGAGTTAATAGTTCTTCCTGTCCATCCAAATTATTAAACTCTTATGATATTAGAAGAGGTTAAAGAATTGGCACATCACTACAATGGTTCTATGTTGACCACTGTTTACCTTGTACATAGGCTTAGTGTAGTATCTGTACTGGTATCTAGAGCTGAGCTAGTCAGTCCCGACTAGAGAGGTCTTGCCTTGTAATACTTAACCCGGAATTTTTTGGTCCTTTTCTAATCTGTGATAAGTTTTCACAAATAGCATTGCTAAAGATTCTACATGAAGCAGAACTATTCATTTTTGTGGTGGAATTTTTATTCTTTCAAACTTATTTGTCCAAGATTAAAAGTTGCATTTTGTTTCTCAATGTTGTCTTTTCTTTTTTACAATTTCTGCTCATTTAGCAGATAGAACAAGGTGCCTGGGATATTGCTGCGCTTTTAAGTTTCCTACATAAAGCTTTCATATGCTTAGTTTAGGAAAAGTAACTGAATTTTTTTACCATCACATCTGCATTGCTTTACATTTGTCACCTTTTAACTTCATTAGATGTCTTTTTGCTGTCCAGTTAAATCTCGCCAGAATCCTGTCCTTTAAAGGTATTGAATATACTAATCATGCCTTCATCTGGATTATTAAAAGGTCTTTTCATGTGCAAGTACGCACTCACAGGTAAGAAGCTTTTTAAAATGAAACTAAAATCTTTCTCTTTTTATACGAATGTTCTCACAAAATGCTATCTTTGTGATAACATTCATTTTTCAATTTTGTGATTTTTGACTGGAGGCATTCATTATTTCAAAGCATAGAAAAAGAGTCTGGAGAGCAAAAATGTAAAGAAAGCTATGGAATATGTTGTCTTAGTCATGGTAAGTGTCTGTATCTGCCGGTGAGCTTGGAGTTAGTAAAGAGCTGTTGATTCTAGGAGAAGAAATCTGTGTCTGATACACTTAAACATTTTTCTCCCTTGAGCAGTGGAGTGAATTTTTCCAAACTTCTTTATACTGTATGAAGTACAAACAGTTTAAATTTAAATTCTACCACTGGACATATTAGTTACACAAAATATGTTTAAGCAATATGGTGGAGTAAAGACATCCTTTACACCTTGATTTTGACCTTTCACAAAACTGTAGTACTCTAGGGGGAATGTCCTCTGCTTTTCAAATCGTATTTTAATACTTTTTAAAAACTTTAATCCTATCTGTTGAAGGAATTAACATTTCTCCAAGTCAGTGGAGAAAACACAGATGCAACATATTTGGTTAGACAAGTACAAGGAACTTGTATATTGTTTTCCTTCTCCTTTCCATCTCCTCTTCCTTTCTTAGTTCATTAGAACGGGAAGGAAAAAATAGAAGAAAACTATGGAAAGGGAAGACAAGCCATAATTTAACTGAACTTCCTTGATTTAAAATCTCTGGAAGTGAAGAATGGGGAAAAGGGTCTTCTGCAGTTTCTAGTATTTGAAGAATAAACTGGCTTTCTATTGAGTATAGAATAAGTAGCAGTGATGCATGGGAAGTGCGTACAAGGATAGTTACAGCTTGAAAGTTTTTCTTTAATATACGAGGTAAGGAACACTAGCAAGCAAGTGAATACTTTAGCTCTGTAAAAGTAAACAGTCTTTAAAAATTCTGTTGGAAATATTTTTTTTTATTTTGTAGCTAGACAAAGTCAACAGGTCAAAGTTTTCTGTTAAAAAAGCTCGCAAGTCTTTTATTCCTCACTTGTTCAAAACAACTTGTTTTACATCTCACTGTTAAAAGAAATAGAAAGGAAGTCACAAAACAGTTGGTTATTATGTGGTAAATCTACCATTTGAAGTCTGAAAGTATTTCAGACTTCAAATTTGAAAATTCAAATTTCAGACTTCAAGTTTGAGAATTCCTTGTAAAGGGCATTTTATTTGCTTAATCATATGTTTTTTGGTGAGTGTTTCTTAGAGCTTGCTGAAAGTTTCTGCAGTAAAGCTGAAAATGCTGATAATGTTTTATTAAAAAACAAAAGTAAAGTAACTGAGGAAAGAACTAACAAAATCAGTTTATTCATCTCTGATTTACATGCCCAAGTCTACTTAATCCAACAGTAAAAAATCAGTAGTGTTACCAGTGACCAATGCTCCCAAAATCCTAACATGTGCAGAGTTGTTTTAATGTTTCCCACATATAAACAAGAATACCAGTGAAAATATGTAAACTAACTGCCAGCATAAAAATAAATTAATTTAAGTCTTAAATTTTTTTGCTCATCCCCTGTAATATACTTAAATACAGACACACAACCTGCCCCAAATAATTTTTTGTCAAGTATCACCCAGAAGGTCCCAGTCTCAGAGCTTTTATTTGTATGTATATATTTAAGCTCCAAGTAAAACATTTTCTCATTCCTGAGTCATGTGTGAATTACTCATAAATATCGTGAGTGTGTGCAAAATTTGCTTGCTTGTTTTTTGCCTCAATAATGGAGAAGTCAAGGTATGCTCTGTGGGGAAAAAGCACCAAACAGACAGCTGACTGGTGGTTGTCAATGTCTTTAAAACTCAAACACATTTACTGGCAACTTCAAGCATGTCAATGAGATTTGCCCCCCTTTTTCGAAGTGCTGAATATATTCCCTGATAAGCAGCCAGTCAGTGTTTCACTATCTTCTAAAATGCAAAACAAAAAGGAAATTGTTTCAGTAATGGGATTTCATTTCCTACAGTGATGAAATTCTTTGTGAAATGCAGCGTGCCTGTGTGTCTTCCTGAGCTGCTGTCCTTAAGAATGCCCTCCTCTCAGATAACATCCTTCTGTATTACAATTTTCACAAATGATCCTTGATTGCTGAACTTGAATTTTTTAAATTAATTTTTGTTTTTAAATTAAATGTGTAAGAAATCAGGAAGGGAAGGCAAGAGGACAGAATAGCAGAGTGAAGACATGCTGGTCAAACTAAAGGACAACAGGGAAATGCAGCAGCAGTTGAAAGTAAGAACAGGTATCCTGGGAAGAGAATTGGGATGTTGCCCAGTTATGTAGTGATTGGGTCAGGAAGGCCGAGGCAAATCTGGAGCTGAAATCGACAAGGGAATGCAAAGAAAAATAAGAATTTCTGTAGGTATTTCAGCCAGAAAAGATAAGAAAAGCATACTCCTTGTGATGAACATGACTGGCACACTGGTCTCAACAGATGAGAAGAAAAGGCTGGGGTACTCAGCAATATTTTGCCTCAGTCTTCACTGTAAGTCTCTCTTCCCAGCCTCTCAAATCGAAGCACCTCAAGGCAGGGACTGGAGGGAGCAAAGTTCGTCCCACTGTAGGAGAACAGTAACCACCTGAGGAATCTGAACATACTTAAGTCTATGTGACCTGGCAAGATGCATCCCAGAGTCCTGAGGGAATTGGCTGAAGTAGTTGCCAAGCCACTCTCCATGATATTTGAAAAGTCATGGCAGTCAGGTGGAGTACCCAGTGACTGTAAAAAGGGAAACATTTCACCAATTTTTAAAAAAGGGTAGAAACACTGGCACAAGTTGCCCAGAGAGAGTGTAGATGTCCCATCCCTGGCAACATTTAATGGCAGATTGAACAGGGTTCTGAGCAACCTGCTCTAGTGAAGATGTCCCAGCTCATTGCATGGAAGTTGGACTATGAAATCATCAAAATTCAACTGCCAGAAAGGGATCAGCAAGAGTTAGGTATTGCTGTAGTATTCCAGGATTTAATCTCTTCTCCCCAGACCCAACTCCAAATATATGTATCAGCATGGATGTCAAAGAACATCCTAGGTGCTAAAAGGTATAACATGGATTGACTTGAAGGATAGCAGGAAAGGTGTACTAAGGTTCCTTAGTCCTCTCTTCAAGTTAAAATCACTTTCTGCGTGGGTTTTTTTTCATTTTGTTTGGTTTTTTAATATCCTCCCACTGGCAGTTGCTACACAGCTCTTTTCCCATTCTACAAAGTATTCTAAGGATCTTTTCTCTAAAATGTTTTTCATCCGCAAGATTTACATTCTGGGTTAATACCGTTTTGTCTGTGCCACAGCCAGAGATTTTCAGTACCTACAACTGAAGCTGTTTTAAGAGCTGTTCAAGTTATGTTTAGAGTATAAAACATCTCATTAGCTTGTATTTTACAGAGATGTAAGTGAACAAGAACTTCCTCTAAACAAGATGATGTTTTTTGCTCTTTTGCAATTCATCGTTCTAAAGGACCTACAATTCTGAGCAAAGCTTTCAAAAAAGCAGTTCCTAACAAAAGCTCCTAGTGAGTTCTCTATAATTATTTTTAAATTAGTGGCTGCTGTCAGGACGGCAGTAACTATCAGAGATGTTTGTTCAAATACAGTCATGCCGTGTTTTGTTATACTACTAAATAATTAAATCGAGATTTATTTCACTAGAAAGCTTTTGAGGATAACTGGCAAACTAAACTCTTGTTTCTAACAAAGACGCTACCTTTGATCTTTGACAGCTATCTTCTGCTTGAAAACCTTTTTTCATATTAATATGCTACAAGAGATTCTGCAGTTCTAAATATGTTTGAAATATGAGAAAAGTCTTGTTATAATGTATGTGTTGCAGTTGCAACTCACAGCTTCCTCAGTGTAAGTTTAAAAACAATTTTGTGATGAAGGATCATTACTTTGATGCTTAGGTTAGGTGCAAATGTTTCTATAAAAACAACAGTACAAATGATACATTCATGCAAATGTTCTCCTGACACTTGTAGTGATCTGACCTTCTCCTTACTAGTAATTACCTGTGTTGTTCCTGTCACCTGAGGTTTGGTGGGAGCAGTTAAGCCTGTCTGAGCTGCATGTAGGTCCAACTTGGGAGCAGCAGGAGACCAGTGCTTGTACATGGGTCTGTGATAGTGATGATGGAGACTCCAACCTGTGAAGGAAAGGGAGCCTGCAGAGCCATCCCATAATGAAACTGTGCAGTGGACATAATAGGCCCCTGAGCACACTTTGTCATCTCCAGCCTGGAAATTACTCCTGGCTCTTTTCTCTCTACTGGGTATTTAAAATTTGTGGTTTTTAGTTGGCAGGTTGAGGAAGGCTGACCCCCATTAACTGTGTCCTCCAGCTGTCTGTCTTGTGGTTGGTTGTGAATTTGATTGGCCTTTCCTCCTGCTCCTTATATTAGACTTTTGCATGTAATTGATACTGGTCAGGTCTGTGTCCCCTGCTCCCATTCTGCCCTTGTACAATTCATTGCTAGTTTGATTGAAGTCGTGAAGCTTTTGCTTCTTCATGGGTCAGAATTCTTGAGCTGTAGTGTACCAGGTTAGCACCTACAGCTGGGGCAAGAAGGGTTTGGAGTTTTTCCTCTCCTAGCCCATAGAAGGTGATTTCAAGATATTTTTGCCAGGTCAAAGCTGCAATGAATTGGCAGGACCATATGAAAAGGCAGGTACTGCCAATGCTGTGCTGTACACATTTTGATTTAGCAACTGAGACATTTCAATTCAGCACCTTCCACTTACAATTAAATTCACATACCAGAGTGGCTGTCCATGCAGAATGTGCACTGAAAGCTTGTGCTATGTCAAAAAGTTATGGCTGTATTCACACCACTGCAGCTTGACTTTTTTTTTTTTTTTTTCCTGTTAAATTCTGTGGAACTTCAGTTTCCATATGGCTTTACTCCTCACTTAATATTAGAAGCTCTTGTAGGAATTCATCAGCCTACTTTTGATTAGCCGGATAGGTGAAATCATAGGGTGCTCACTAAGTAGTCCCAAAGCATTGGAGTTACTGGGTGTCTTCTGTAATTAGGATAGAATATACCCCTTTTCAACACACTGCATGTTTGTCAGAAGTAAGAACAAACAGCTTCCCTAGATACACCCTTTGATCCTCACAGTTCTGTTTTTTCCAAGAAACAGCTTATTACTTCCCACTCTCATAGGGACCAACACCAGCTTTGTTATTTCTTCTTTGTTGTTTACCGTCTCACATCCAACGTACAAAAATCTTCTGTCTTACCTATGCTGGTTGTAACTTGTTAACCTTGTTTTTTTAATTGAAATAGTGTCTAGAAAGTAGCTTTACCAAGACAAGCAGCTTTTAAAGCTATGAAATTATTCAGATAACACAGAAATGCAACACATGACTTCTTTAACTTGCTTTTCTCCAGCTTCTGTTGACTCAGCTCATAACCTACATGTTTAGAAGTATCATTGACTTCTAAGGAGACATATGTTGTTTAGCTTCTTAGAACATGTTTAATGATTTTAAATATGTATGGTTCACCATTTGATAGTTGTTTCTTACCCAGAAAACTGACAGTCCTAGACAAAGCTGATTTACAGTGGGGTTTGACTCTGGCTAAGAATGTTACTAACTGGAGGTTGCGCTCTGCATGTTCATTTCACAGTCTGGATGCCCTGAATTCAGAAAGCTGAAAGTGACCTGTCACTACAGGGGGCCAGGGAATGGTAATGCTCCATCAGAACAGGGAAAAATGAGCTGCCCTTTCTTTTGAAACGAATGCTTTCGAGTGGTCTAGATCTTTCATACCACTCATTTTCATTATAGGTAGAGGTAGGTTTGTCACCTCAAAAGTTGAGCACAACTTTTGATATTGTTTTCAGTTGATTATTCCTGTTCCAAACTTCATGCTGAAAAGAGCCGTTGGATGTTTCCACTGAAACAAGCTTGGAGAAGGGAACTCTGTATTTCTCAATGCAGAAATAGGCTGGAATGAGTGTGCTGCTTTTTCCATCATGTTAAAATCTCTTGTCTGATAGGGATTTAACTCTGTAGGTATGTTTTCAACCTGTAATTAAAATCTGATGTACTGTGCTATTTGAAATGTGCCCTTCCTATTTCTGTGTTAATTCCTCACATTTGGTAAAGTGTAACACTGTAAAAAGTCTCAGTACACATATGCCTATAATATTTATTTGAGTCATGCAGATAGTTTAGCTGAAGATAGCATTTGTACTCACCAAAGTCTACCTCAGAATTCTGATATTCAGCAGGACTTGGCCTTTCAGTGCTACTTATGGTTGTGATTGACTCTCTTAGTGAAAAAAAGTTGATTTAATCTGTCTGGTGTACTGGTGAAGGCAAAGATCCCACAGAAAAATTATGCATATTCTTATTATCAAATGTGTAATTATAGTCGCCATAAATAAAAAAGATCAGTTAAAGGAATATAGATAGATTGAGCAATTTGCTGTTGTTTGAATGCTTTATAGGGGGTTTGGAATTTTTTTTATGGGAAGTGGCTCCACAAAAGAATACCCTAACTTTAACAGACGTTTAAACAGGCAACCTCAATTTTTGGAGTGAGAATTTCTTTTAAGGAAGATTGAAAAATGTCATTTTTACAATGAGAAAGTAAAAGTGATTAATATATCTCCAGACTAATATATAAATAGTGAAATAATTTAAAAATTTGGTATCCAAATATATTTTTCTAGGTTTTTATTCTATTTTTCTTTCCAGAGTGACATTTACTTGTCAAATCCATTTTCTTTTTTACCAACAGCTGTTTTCTGATCAGGCTTCGTGCCTGATAAGGCTTTTGATATTCATAAACCTGTTGATTTTTTTGATTTTACGAACTTACACTTGTAATATGTTTATTCAAATACTGTGCTAAAGATTTGTCTGGAACATGGTGTAAAGTTCTTAACATCTCAGGACTCATAGCTGAACTGTACAAGTTCAATATAGTTAGTTTTCTTACGCTTTGGTTGCAAATAATGATCGTGTTTTAAATCAATAGTGAAATATTTGTGTGCCTCCAGACAGGAGGGAAATTTCCATTGAACCCTACATTTCTGTAGATATTATAAAATGCCAGATATGCCAGATACTTTGAGGAAAGGAAGCTGCTGTTGTGTCCACCTGGTACAGACTCTATACTTGATACATAGCCCAGAGTGTACTTTTTTTAATCAATTTTCCAGTCTTTTTCAATCATCTCCCTTCTGCTTTTCTATTCATTTCCATATAAAACATGGTTATTTCTCATACAGCATAAGAGGCTTCGTCTCCTTTTAGATTTAATTTGCCGTGCATGATAATGGGAAAAAAATGGCATTTTCTTTCAATAACATGACCAGCGTGTCTTGAGTTTCTTCAAGACATTGAAAACAGAGCAGAGCTTCCTGAACGGAGGTAGATCAGGGCAAGATTCACCTGAACTATCCTTTCATGATGCTGATTACAAACTCTGTCAAGGCTGTGTTAGAACAACAGCAGGTCAATATTTGAGAAAGTACATCCTACACCTCTGTCTGTTTTTACTGTGATTTGATTTCTTCTGGCAGTTAAAAAGGTGAAACACTACAGGTTTGGATTTTTAAAAAAAAAACTTAAAGTGCATTGAAACACAGTTTTTAAAAGCCTGCTTCACTTCTGTAGAGCCCCAATTACTTCTTTTAAAGATGCTCTCCTGGTTTTTTTTGCATAGACTTGTAGACTGGTGTGAGTTGGAAGGGATGTTTAAAGACTATTATCTCTGTCCACCTGCATGGGCAGGAACATCTTTCACTAGGTCAGGTTGCTTAAAGCCACTTCCAACCTGACTTTGAACACTTCCTGTGATAGGGCATCCCATTCCACTGGCATTTTCATTTGCATTTAAATCCTGTACAGGATTTTTCAAAAAGAAAACATCCAATTTTTATTGAGTTACACCTGGGGTAAGTCCTTAAATTTGTGGTGGAAATGCTTATTTGTTTATGGTTATGTTTCTGTGAAGATCCCATGGAAAATTGAAATAAGTCTGTGCTGATAAATGAAAATAATGTAGCACGAATGCATATAGGGTTCAAGTTAATTTTTAAAGAGAAATTGCTGCACCTACAAGTTGTTTGCTCAAATCAGCTATATAGCTAAGCTTCTTTTTTTGATTACTGTGTGTTGTCATCTTTTCTTAATGTAAAATGCTTGAAAGGGACCAACAGGCAGCACTAACTAGAACCAAGCCTAGTATATGCATATGCTGAGCAAGGACCCAACATGCTACAAGCTCTTTGGTAACCATACCATACTATACTAACTTTTAAAATTTTTATAATTAAATAATACTGCAGTGTAGAAATAATCATCATCTACTAATTTTAAGGGTAGTCTTAATGAGTTTTTAAGTTTAAATTTTGCTACTTGAATAAACGTTAAGAGCAGCTTTACAGATTCAGATCAAGGGTCCATCTAGCTGAGTGTTGTAAGGAGAACCTAAGGAAAAGTAAAAGCTGAGTATGCATATATGCATGTGTGGTAATTACTCCCTGATGCTCTCCCAGTCTCCAGCTATTTTCAACTCAAGGGATTTCCTGAGCCCTTATGATTGCCTGTTTCATACCCTGTAGCTGATCTTTTTTCCACAATTTCTCCATCCTTCCTTTTCATCCTTATATGTTACTTACATTCATAACACCCTTTGGAAGGGTTTGGGTTTGTGTTTGGGTTTTGTTTTGAGATTGCTTTTGTGTTTGGGTTTTTTTCTTACAAGTCTTGCTGTCCATGACTTGAATAACCATCACCTTTCACTTATTTTAAACCCGTCTCCCACCAGGAACCAGAGACTGATCTGGTGGTTGCACACACTTACTAGTAATTCAGCTCTTTCATCCTTGACTTCACACACTCTTAAGTGAATACCATCTGGCATTTGTTCTGTTGATTCTGTCTAGCTGTATTCTAGCCTCTGCCCATGATTGTTTCAGCAGGAAACTGATAATAAGGTAATACAATAGCAGAATTCCTCCCTTGCTTATGGGCATGGGTCTTGAGGGATTAATGATATAGCAGTTTCTTCTTTTACTTTTTTTTTCGTTTAGATTGTGCTTTGGAGGAATCATTTTATTATTTTGCACCCAGTGATGTAACAACATTATAAAAATATTCCATGACTATAGCAAGATCATTTTTTCTGTTACTTAAAAATCACTGGAGAGTTGCATGCAGTGAAACGCAAGGAATGTGAAACATGAGAGTACTGTGGAAAGTTCAAGCAAGTCAAATTCTGCTTGCAAATTAAAATGAAGGTAGAAATTGAAGATGCACTAAGTATTTATGTTACATATCTTATAATTAATTTTACCCACAATACAGGTACACATCCCATGGTTGCCTTCTAAGTGGCACACCTATAAATATACTGAACTGTCACACTTTATTTCAGCAGTGCTAAGTGAAAATCTGCCTTATTGAAAGACGATATTACCTTTTCACTAAACTTGCATTTCTCTAGATGAAAGCACATATTTTCAATTTCTGTTTCAACAAAGTCCAGAAATAAAAATTTTAGGAGATGCTCCTAATTAGAATGCTGTTCATCCTTCATTGTTCTGCCTTTCACAAGGAAAGTCCAATTGCTTCAGAGTAGTTCTGGTAATGTTTGTCAAGAGCTAGATTAGTTTAGACTCTTTATAAATAGATTTAGCATCTTCAAACAGAACAGGAGCTTCCCTACTGTGGTACTCTAGTCACCACCAGTACTGCTTTTCCCCCATTCCATCCCCCCTGCAACCACTCTTTCCTCTTTTCATCAAATATAAACTTTGCAGTTTGTGTTAACTGAAACTAAAATAAAATTGATCTTGTCCCTATGATCTGTTTGTGTTCTGACAGACTACTTAGCGTGATACTGCATGAACGTGCAAAGAATTTCAATTTCAATATGCTAGCAGTACTTGTACATACCATGTGGTACTTAGGTAGTGCCTGTATTGGATTTGCAGTTTGAATGTCCTGATGAAGAGTCTAATTTCTCAGAAGCCTTTCCAACAAGTGAAAAATAAGCTAACTTTTTCCTCATAAGTTTTGGAACACCCTATTAATGTAAAATATATTGAGATTCTTTAGATTAAAAATTTGAATGCTCACAATCTGGGAAGACTGCCCTTCTAATGGAAAGAACTCCTACCTCTTGGTTTTTTCTTTTGCAAAATAATACACTTCTTTTAAGATTAAGTAGAAAAAAGTTGTAGCCAGTTAAATGTAATGATTACAAGTGAAAGAAAGTACATTATTATTGCCTTAGATTAGAAGAGGAATTAAATAAGGTGGGGCTAGACACTAGCTTCAGTATAACTAGAGGGGCCAATGTAAAGACTGAACAGATCTGACAGATGAGAAAAAGGCCCTAGAATTGGTTTAGTATGACACATAATCTTTGAGTTTTGAGAGGGTTGAAGATTTTTTGGTTTTCTTGGTTTACGAAAACAATTATTGTTTAAAATCCAAAAATACTGATAAATTGTGGGTGTGACATCTGTTGTAAGATAAGATGAAAATCTACTTAAATCCTAAAAGCAAAAGTAAACAAATTGGACTGACTTTTGGACACATTGTTTCATTTGTTTTTTTTGATAGGTGAAATGAGGAATGATTTATATATCACTGTAGAAAGAGGAGAGTTTGAGAAAGGAGGGAAAAGCGTGGCCAGAAATGTGGAAGTGACAATGCATGTGGTAGACAGCAGTGGTCAAATTCTAAAGGTATCTTTGTTTTATGTTTTTCCTTGCTGTAATTAATTTTGATACTCTTTTTCATATGTAAGTCTTCTTCTGCGGCATTGATTGAGGAGTACAAAAATTCTTTGGAAAGGACATGTTTATTTTTTGCTGTCTTTAGCTGTTCAAAGTGTTTGCTTAAAACCTTAATAAATTGTCTATATAAAACCTTTATATGTGTTCTGTGATGGGATAAACACCTAAAACTGCCAACCAGAAAAACTAATGATTCCATTAAGATGCTGGAAAATGTTGAAGCAATATCAAATTTTGGAGAATTTTTTATTTCCTAAGAATTCTTCTGCGAAGTATGCAATTTTTTATGTTACACAGAACAACGTGTTTTGATAAGTTTGAATTTTGTGTCTGATTTTAATAAATCAGAGATCCTTGCTGCAAAAGTCACCACCATGTATCAGTAAAAAGAATAAATTAATGTTCCTTCTCATCTTCAGATTTTGTTGTATGCTGCTGGTGTCTGCTTGCAAACAGGCAGTGATTTAAATTTTAATTATTAATAGATGACTGTTTCTCAAAATTTTTTGTACCAAAAAAATTTCTGTTCACATTCAAACTTTTCCTCACTATTTATATATAGACTTTTAATTTTTTTCTATTTTATTTGAAAGTAGTATTTTCATGTGTTCTGCATGATTGCATAGGCTTTGGAGTGACACAATGAAGAAAGGCTACCCAAACACCCTGGTTCAAATTCCATGTTTGTGTATCTGAAGTGAGGTTGTGCATATAGGTGCACGGCATGCAATATAGATACATTTTTATATATACACACAAAAGTGTGTGTGTATATATGTTAAACAAAAAAAAGATATTGAGATTATAATTGTACAGCAGAAAAGCTACACCTTACCTTTGCCACAGAGAATTAATAGATGTCCTTGAGTCAGAACTTAGACAAATCCATTTCTCTGCCTTGATATGGAGAGTCCATCGTGGGTGTTGTAAAGGCAGCCATGTTTCTTCCTGATCATAGAATCCACATTAATTTTTTAGTGCTGGGATATATCACTGATAGTGGCAGGGCTACAGGCTTATTTCAGATGACTGAAGATCTTGAGCCTGGGCTGTTCTGATCTCAGTTCCATTCTTTGTTGCTGGGGCATAACATTGGCTAGACCATGCTGTGTCATGGGAATCCACAACGCGTGTGTTGTTTAAGCCTCCCTGATAACCCAGCACACCCTGTTTAACACTTCGATTCTAAATGATGTGAATGCTTTTTGTCATTTCTAATTTCCTAATAGCAAATATTTAAAAAGTGCTACTGTTTTTGAGGGTTATAAGATATTGAACATTGTACCACATTTGGCATTTATGATATGAATGTTGACATTAAATAGTCATCCTTGGAAGAGCAGTCCTTGATGACATTTTACCAGTGAACTAATCTATCCTTAATCATATTTTTTCTTCATTAGGATTTCATCTCATTTGGCTCCGGAGAGCCACCAGCCAGCGAGTACCATTCTTTTGTGCTTTATCATAACAACGGCCCCAGATGGGCTGAGCTGCTGAAACTTCCTATTCCTGTGGATAAGTTCAGAGGAGCTCACATCCGCTGTGAATTCCGGCACTGTTCCAGTAAGTGGTGCTCATGACTTCTGCTAGTCCTCCCCGTTACAGCTGTAGTCAGCACAAGAGTTTCCATAACATCTCAGGAAAGAGGCAGCTGCATGAACTTTCTCTGTAATGCTTCTTTTACTTACAAAATTCTAAACTTTTTAAAACATTCTGAAACATTTTAGAGATGATTTTGAGGTAAAAATTGAAGGCTGGTTCCACATTCTGCATTCCAGGATATGAGAAACAGGTTTCACAGAGGTGGATAAAATTCTGTATGTTGCTAAGATTGCATATTTGGTGGCTTACATTATTTGTTGTTAATATATACTAAGTTATTTCAGAATACTCCCTTCTGATTTAAAGTGAGATAAAAAAGAACATTACAGGAGACAATGTACGAATTGGAACAGCAATTCAAGATAATCTTCATCTGACTAGCTGCAGCTCCAGTATACTTTCTTATGTTGCATTATATATGTTTATTTTGTTGAAAATGTATACTATTATCTTTGAGTGCTGCTATTTATATATGCATTTCAGCAAAAGAAAAGGGTGAGAAGAAGTTGTTTGGCTTTTCTTTCGTGCCCCTGATGCAGGAAAATGGGAGGACTCTGCCAGATGGAACCCATGAACTAATTGTACACAAGGTAATTTGAATTAGCAGTCATTAGCTGTAATGATTCCTCTGGAACATGCTTTAAATGCCCAGAGACATTAAGTTGAGAAAGTCTGTATTATCAAATGAGTGATAATCTTGTCACCATTAAAATATCCATTGCTGATTGTTTAATATTCACCTTCCTGATATAAACTGCAATTGAATCTAGGTATGTGTTTCAGTGCACTGGTTTTCCTAAGTCTTACTATTATATCACATTGTGTTGTAATGAATTTCAAAAGGTAAGTTAAAATAACTTTGTGGAATTCTCTTTCCACATATAAGGGTTGTCTCTTTGTTCAGAGGATTTTATATGCCCCCAGATAAAGTTTAGATTCCAACATGAACACTTGTAGTTATTAATTTAATCTAACCTGTGCAAATTTGTTAGATTTCAATGCCAATACATGATGCTATGTTCGAAAACCAAAGTTGCAACAGGCATAGTGGAAACTCCTCAGTTTTTGGCAGAGAGACAATGATTTATATAATTTAGAGATTTGGTCAATTGTTTTGTGCAGTACAGTCATTTTAACTGGTTTGTTTTCACAGTGTGAAGAAAATGCAAACCTTCAGGATTCTGGTCGCTACCTCAAACTCCCCTTTTCAAAGGGAATATCCCTTGGAAACAACAGCCAAGCAGTAAAAACCACTAAAGAGTCCTTCTGGATTACATCCTTTCTCTGCTCCACTAAACTCACACAAAATGGTAGGATATGTTGATTATCTAAAACATGATGAGTTGATTTGAGTGTGATAGCTAGTCTTTTCCACGCCAAGCAAGCATGGATGTACTCAGAAATAGCTTATGTTCTATCTCTTTTATAAACTGGTTTTCTTCATAATTTTTTTATATCCAGATGGAAACAAATGCATCATGATAAACCACTGTTTTTAAGTAGCTCAAGAATGCTTTTTAGATGACCATTATATTGGAATCAAATGCAGCACTTCTGGAATCAACTATCAAAACCCAGCTGCTTTACAAAACCTCTTAATCTGTTTGTTGTAGAGTTTTTATGAACTACTTACTGTCAGCTTTAGGCTGTAGCATATATTGCTTTTTTGTTGCTCTTCAAACCAGCAAACATTTACTACTACTTAAAACAATCTTATACACTGGCTATAAGGAGCAGCAGATATAAATAAGTGTGTTTACACTCTCTACCAGTGCTCTGTGTAAAATTCTTAACCAGTGTTCTCTATAAAGTTCTTAAGGTTCTTGTTTACCTGCCATAATAATTACAGTTTGTAACTAAAACAAAAACCTGTGGAACAGTTTTCAAAAAATTTCTAATTATTGTGTTTTTGCTTGGTAATGTGTTTCTGACCATTCTTTGATAGAACCACAATTTTATATCATTGCTTTCCTCTCTCTTGTGTGTGAATATCTGTGACTTTACCCATCTTCTGTGTATGATGATAAAATTGCTAACTGCTTGCAAATTGGTTATAGAAGTTTAACATAAACTAGAGCAGCTTTTTAAATTGAAATAATCCTCTTATGTTTCACCCTTTAATAGCAAGTGTCCAAAATAGAGCTGTGTGCAAACAGAAGGTGGTTTGTTTCCTTGTGCACACCCATTTTGTACTGTCATAGCAATTTCCTTAGTAATGAAAGTTACCCAATGAAAGATTTTCCCAAAGGTAGCTAATAGGGAATCGGAGACTAAACTTGCTTCAGTTAAAGGCCTTGATTTAGGCAATTATATGAATCTGCTGGTACTTACACATGCATAAAAGTGCTGCCTGGAACTTAAGTGTCTCACTGATAAATAGTTGCCCTGTTGTCTGGGGTTCTAATACTACTTTTTGTTTACAGTACAGGATTTATTTTGTACTTAATGTAAATAGATGCGTGATGTAGGGCATAAAATTTCCTCCTTTATTTTAACCATATTCTGAGTAAGAGGGTGTAGAATATCTGAATAATATTGATCCCCTTTTCAGCTCTGAAAGAGTTAACAATTATTTCAGCAGTACTTCAGAGGGTGGAAATATTTTCAATAGACAGGCTCATATTTTCTCCAAGGATCTTCTTTGGGAAGTTCATCTTGGTGAGTTTCCAAATCCCCATTCTTTTAAACAAAAAATTGCCAAAATCTATTGCATGCTCAGAAAATGAACATAGAGCAAAGCATGTGGATATTTGGTCATGTGAGCATTACTTCAGTTATCCCTGAGAGAATGTAGCTTATGTATTAAAAAATACAGGATTAATTAATTAATTAAAAAATACAGGATTAATTAAATACACAGATCTGTGTATTTAATTTTTTTAGTAAATATTTGTATTGGTATTTTGGAAAATTGCTGGTTATTTTTGAATTTGTTTTTAAGTTTGGAGATTTTTCTGAATGTCTCAGAGATTCACCTGTTGTTTACAAACAACAATGTCCAGTCTAAAAATGAATTGAAAATTATTCTGCTGTCTGGCTATGGGGTGGGGAAGGACCCCAAACCCAGACTTGTAAAGGGTGGGACTGAATTAGGCTGCAGCTTTACTCGCTTGCTGGGAAGTTTTACTCAGCTGTCATTCTCTCATTGATTGTTCCCACATGCCATCAGCTCTCATGCATATTAAAATTATGGGGACTGGGGTACGGTGGCTGACTCCTAGTTGTTGGGATCCATAACTTCCTTACCCTGGGTACTTTGGAGGGGTTATTAGGATTGTTTCCAACCAACCAGGGGAGTCTGTGCGTTCATCATGGCTAAGAACGCATCCTTTTTTAATCTTTCTACTAGTTAGTTTTTCCTTCACTTTTTCTTTTGATCCTGGATAGTTAATCAGTCAACATTAGCAATAAGTATACTAGCTTTTATCTATTATATTCTTAGATGGGTAGTTATTTTTCATTACTCTATAAAACCCCAAGAGAGCGAGAGAGAACATAGTATTTTTCTACTGAGTAGTTATCAAAACAGTCTTAGTTTTGACATGTAGGAGGCATCTCTGGCTGCTAGGAGAGTCAGGATTCTTCTGGTAAGTCTGAATATTTTAGCTGTTGGCATCCACTCATTTCTCAGCATTGATCGGCACATCCCTGGTCAGCAGCAGAGCAACATACCATACAGCATGGCAGAGGTATAATCCTTCTAGCTGCATTAAAAAAAAATCAAACCAGTGAATCAAGAAAACAAAAGTAGCACTGGGCAGCTTTCCGAGGAGCCCCAGTTTGGAGGAACTGTTGGTGACCACAGAAGCAGCCTGTTGGAAGAGACGTGCTGTGACTGCCAGTTATGGAATTCAGTTTTTTCCTCCTGAAGTGTAGTAGTGTCACAACAAGCCAATTTCTGATGTCTCAGGACTTATATGAAAGAGATGGAAAATCATCCCAAACCACTTCCTTAAACATGTGATCCTACACCTTCTGTTAAAGCTAGCTCTTTGGATTTAAATTACATACTTTGAGAAGGGATGTGTTTTATTTGGTAGGGATAATAGGTCAGGTGTAGTCTATTTTAAATATACAGGCCTTAATTATTTTTAAGATAATGCATTGGAAATATTTTTATTCTTCAGCAAAACTAATCATCAGCAGTGACTTTTTCTCTTTTCCAAAACTATGACTTCCTAGTGGGCCTGTTTCTGGGGACAATTTTATATTCTCATGTCTCTTACTACACGACACACTGCTTTCTGTTCCCCTTGTGATTCACATGTCAGATTTTCTATTCATGTCATTTATGCTTGGGCTATTCGCTAATGTTATCTTAGAATGTCTTTCCTCCTTAGCACTTCCCTTGAAATAAGTCCTTTGAAGTGAGTGTTTTACATTTGCTTTCTTTTTCTTTTTAAATCCCCCAACAAATCCGTAAGATTGAGTGTCAACTATTTTCCACCAAGTTCCTCCAGCAAACCTGTAAAGAAGTGGTTTTCCTGCTCTGAACTGACAGCTTCAGCTAGTCTTGCTACTCATCAGCTTGAGCTGAGGCTTAAAGAATAACGTATAGAAGTACCTTTAATTATCTAAACGACAAATGTAGTTCACTGGATTTGTAAGTCTTGTTTCTTTAAAATTCCTGACAGAAAGAATAATAAGACCTATCATGTGTCCTTGATCTTTGGAATGTGTCTCTGATGCACGTGTGGGACTCCTCGTCATTCAGTGCAACTCAAGGATCTCTTTTTTCCATGCCAGCACAGCTTTGAAGCAAAACAAAAATATAGCACATAAATGCATCAAAACAATTTGTGCCCATCAAAAGCAGTCAAGGCAGCAAAATATTGTGGAATCTTATGTTGGTGGTTTGCTTTAACACCTATGGCAAAATTTGGATATAGTTGGAGATTTATTTAATGTTAATAAAGTAAAAATTATTACTTCATTTTTTGTAGGATAGAGGAACTTCCCTGGACCAAACCAGGAAAGAGATGACACAAAGATGGGTGTTGTTCAAGTATTACTTGAGTAATACAGTCTGTGGTAGAAAGCAGCCATAAAGAGATGCTGAACCGAGAGGAAAACTTGTTATTAACTTCTTAGTTCAATGAGAACACTTCAGTAGCACTGGCTCCTTCTAACACAATGCCGGGCAATGATCAACTAGACTGTAGTGCAGCTTAAACTGATGGAAGGGTTGGATGGTGATTAAGGTTTTCTGCTTCAAACCACTAGGCACTGAGAATTTCTGAAAAGCTGGTCAGTGAAGCGTAGAAGTAGTAAACTTGAATATAAAAAAGCTTTGGGATTTATTTAATTCAACAGTTCAAAAATACGTGTCTCTTTTACTGAATACAACTTGAAAGGAGCACTGCAGACGTGTCCGAGTTCAGCAAGGAAAAACTGCTGAAAAGCCAAGCCACGTTTGCAAAACTATTTTAGGCTATTGAATGGTATGGAACAAGAAATTCTCAATCTTATAGCAAGGTGGGATTTTTAGTACATCTGTGAAGCAGTAACATATGTCCAAAGACTACTAAATGTAGAACTTACGTTTAAGACAGGTGGAAGGGCAGGTTTGTTAACTGGGCCATCCCTCCCTGATGAATTTTATGCAAGTATTTGCAGGAAATCATGGATGAAAAAATTGACATTAACTAATTCGGATGTGCTGTAAAATGAGTTTGTATCAAAGACAAATCATGCCAGAATAAACTTCTTAATCTTTCTTTTCAAAATGTTTTTTATTTATTATCAAGAGGAAATGCAGCAGTTCAATAATACATCACATGGGAAAACACAGATTAGAAATAAGACTTTTCAAACAGGCAAATAAAAGCTAAAATGGAACTGGAAGGTTGCACCATAGTGGAAGGAATTTCCTTCCTGAGCAGAAGGAAAATACTACTAGATCTGAAGAAATTGCTGGGATTTATCTCTGTTTTAAAGGACTGGAAGGGTGTAGAGATGAGAGTAACTTTACTAAAATCTGGGGCAATTTCCTGCTAATATGTTGTTGGAAGGTCTCATCAGTTGAGAGGGACAAAATCAAAATATGATACAGCAAAGCATTGTAACTTTGATTTAAATAATTAATAAGAAAGAATAGAAATTAGATTGAATCTAATGGTAGAAAAGGCAGGATACACTAATGGAGACTCCTGAGGATTCTGCTATACCCAGGGAGCGGAATAGTATTAAACAGGAGAAGCATCGTGTTGGTGGCATAAATATGTCTATCTAAAAGACCCTCAAATTCTAGAACATAGATGTCAGGTGTTTACAACAGACATATAAACTTGCTAATGATGCAGGAAACAATGATGTAATCTTATCTGTAATGTAGTTATCCTTTTGGTTAAGAAGGCTGAAGGAGAATGAATTAAAACCAGAGAAAGTTTGGACACACTCAGATATCTTTTAGCTCAGAATAGTTCATTTTCCTGGAGATTGTTTTGCTTATTAATAAAGCAGGATCTTAGAGGCATCGTGTTTGTCCTCTAAAAAGACATAGGAACATGAGTATTTCAAATATATTCAAGCTAGTAATTAGGAGATTGTTTCTGGCTTTCAGAGAGTAACTCTGGAAGGCATCCTTCAATGGGATGAGAGAGAGCAAAATAGTTGCTTTTCTTAAGATAGTATCCGAACAAAATTTCCTGATAGAATTGCCAAATTGATTTTTGTGACCCAGTACCATGTTCTTATGTTTGTATTGGTGGAGCAGTTACGGAATGGAATGAAAATATGCTGTTGGGAAGATCATATTATAGCAAATCTGCAGGTGTTTTCCTTTGTTTTAATGATGCCAAATTTTGCTGAGTGGACTGTAATAGTAAAATTTAAAATCTGAAATGCTGCTTTGCCTCCAACTTTAATCTTGCATTTTGTTTTTGCAGGAGATATGCTTGACCTTCTGAAGTGGAGAACCCACCCAGACAAAATTGCAGGGTGCCTCTCAAAATTAAAAGAAATTGATGGTTCAGAAATAGTGAAGGTATATACCTTTTTATACTTGTAGATAATATGAGGGAAACAATGTATTTCCATGTCACAAAAATATCTTTTTAATAACACTGTCTCATATTCTCTCCCATCAGTTTCTTCAAGATACACTAGACACTTTATTTGGGATTTTAGATGAAAATTCTCAAAAATATGGATCAAAAGTATTTGATTGCTTGGTAAGTTTCATTTTGTGATGATACTTAACACTACTTTAAATAAAACAAAAAAAAGTGTTGGTTTGGTTTTGTTTTTTTTTTTCTTTTTCTCTCACATTTAGGTTCACATAATAAATTTGCTGCAGGACAGCAAGTTTCACCACTTTAAGCCAGTAATGGACACTTACATTGAAAGTCATTTTGCAGGAGCACTTGCATACAGGTGAAGTCTGTACTTTTTCTATCTGATTTAATACTGACAGTTATGACTAAACAAAGAGAATCAATCATTAAGTTAAGGAAAGGGTGTATCCCTGTTAAAATCATTCTACTGCATATTTAATGCTGGTATTATTGCCCATTCATCAGAGATCTACTAGGTGCCCTTCAGCAGACTGAAAACTAAGTGTAATATTGGGCCTGTGGTCATCAGTGAAATCTAGTGATATATTTTTTATTTTGCCAGTGTTTCTCATATGACAGCTATTGGTTTGCTTTTTATGTGCAAAGTTACACCTTCTCCCACTTCTGTGTTATAATACTTTCTGATGTGCTATTTTAGAGATCTAATAAAAGTACTGAAGTGGCATATTGATCGAGTCACGGAGGTGGAGCTTCATGATCACATACAGGAAGTGCTAAAGGTAATAGAAATTGTTGGAGACAAGTATATATTTGAATGATGTATTCATACATACAGTACCCACAGGTTTAACTTAGGGAATGAGGCAGAATATATATAAATGATGGAACAGTAGTACTAATTCTAGGGAGCTGCATACTTTCAGTACAGTCAGTTTATTCATAATTCTCTTCTGTCAGTAAGTTGATCATTGAGGCTCACTACCATTAGCCTCTGGAGCTCTGTGTTCCTTATTGAATGAGGCAAAGGAATCAAATATGGATTACATTGGTGATATTAACATCCACTGCATGACTCTAAATGGCAGACAAGCATGCTGACCTAATGGTTCAGTCCTGATACCAGGGAATTCTACTGATTATGGTGGTGGTTGTTCTTGTTGCCCAGTTTGTACCATCAGAAGAGCACATTGTGCCATCAGGCTGAGTTATACAACACAATTATCCCATTTGGGACAGGTGCTACAGTTTGGAAATAAAATATCAGCGTGGTACCCTTCTGTTATTTTCTATGCTGCTGTGAACTTTGGTGTCTTGCTAATTAAGAGAGGGCTGTATTTTGAATTTGCATTCCAAAAGTTTTGCAACTTAATTTAAGCTTTTTTTTTGAAGGGGGGGAGGAGAGAGTGATATGAAGTTTTTGCTTGTTTGTTTTGTTTTGGTTTTTTTATTAAAATGTTGTTAGTGTTTCAATAGAAAGATTTGCCAAAATTAAGTAATGGGGTCCTGTTTCAAACCCTTTTCTTTATTTGAATGATGTAATCATTGCATGTGTTCTGTTTGGAGATGAGCGTGTTCATTTTTGTGAGTTATCTGCGATTTTGGCATTTATAGGCACAGGAGTATATCTTTAAATACATAGTTCAATCTCGAAGATTATTCTCTATTGCTACTGGTGGACAAAATGAGGAAGAATTTCGCTGCTGTATTCAAGAGCTCCTTATGTCAGTACGCTTCTTCCTGTCTCAAGAGAGCAAAGGAACTAGTGCTTTATCCCAGCTACAAGTAAGTTTTCTTGCTTGTTGGCATTTTCCACGTCCAGTATAAAAAATGTATGCCTGTTCAGAAAGAAAATGTATTTTTGCTAGAACAAAGTGGCATTTTCAACTTTCCATCCTACAGTCTGAAATTTTCATACCAGCACCTTCTAAATATGCTTGGAATAGATAATGCTAAATATGATATTTTATTTTGAATTATAATAATTATATTGATGAATACAAATAAAGCAATATTTCTGTTTTGGACTTTTTGCTGCTTAGTTTAACCACACTGACACTGAAGAATTTGAGCCATACAAAACACTACTATCAGATTTTTCATGCTTTACAGAAATTTTTTAAGTCTTGATGAACCATATGGTTTAATACTCAGATGATATCTTTATTTCATTTGAGACTACAAAAATGGGCTAGTACTAAAGTGTAGAGGCAAAACACACAGGAGACAGCTCCTACATTAAGTGCTCATGAATATACCATCCTCTTCCCCTGTTTCTGTAACCAAAGGTGGTTAAGATCCTGTGAAGAATTAGTATTTTCCAAATTGCTTTAGAAAACCATTCTGCCAAGAAAATAGCAAAACAGAGAGAACAGAGTAGACAGGTAGTTCTGCCATTTCATATCATGTAAGCAGCTGGAGTCAAAAGACAACGAAATTATACAAACAACCACACTTCACATTTAGAACTCTTTTTCAGTATTTTTAACTCAGCCTGTTCTGCCACCAATGTGAGTGTGTAAGTAGCTTTTCACAATCAGCAGGATTTAGAGAAGAAGAGAATGTCAGTTTTAGCTTATTTTCTCTGGTATTGTCCTCCTTACTTTTACAGTGTTTTGTTTTCGTATTCATCAATGACTTTCTAATCCTATGTTGAAGGGAACCAAGACTACCAGTGCTGCCTCACTCCAAAATAAAAATGTTCATCATTTGAAAAACGGAAGATATAGAGACTGTTACATTACTTACCTTAAAACAAAGCAAACCAAAACAACCCCACAGAAATATTTTTGGTATCATATTAGCTAGATTCTGCCATCCTTTTAAAATTTTTCTCTTGCAGAGAAGTGTATTTAAAGAATAAATATTTTTGTTCTAAGCTGAACTTTCACTTCGTCCTGGGAGAAATTAATCATTAGATATTACATAAAGGAAATAGTCACAAGTGTGAGTCCATTAATTAATGTGAGGCTATTCCTTCTGAAAATAAGACTCTTTTTAAAGCTGCTACCTACCCTTGAAACCAGGCATTTTTCTACAGTTACTTAAATTTCTGTAGTTATTTAAATTCTCTAAATGTCAAAACTGTTCTGACTGTCCATTTTTGCCCTGTTCCTCTAGGCTGTGTTTCTCAGCTCATTCCCATCGGTGTACTCCGAACTTTTGAAGCTCTTTGATGTGAGAGAAGTGGCAAATTTGGTTCATGATGCTTTGGGCAGCTTGCCGACAGTCATGCATGGAGATGAGTCCCTTCAAGCTGTTAAACTGCAGAGTATTGGGAAAACTGTAGAGAGTCACCTTTACACTAACCCAGGTAAGGTTACTCTGGGCTGCCTGCAGATCAGGAGCTCGAATTGTGTGCTTTGTACATGGGCCAGCAGGTGCTGAAGGGAATAGTGTTCCTAAGGAACAGTTCTTGAAACACTGCTCTGTATAAGCTGCTCATTTACAGGAATACAGTTTTTTGAATTTAGTGGTTTGTTTTTCAGAGGCAAAGACTCTTAAAAATATAGGGTTTTTTTTTATCTAGGGGCAATATCTGGGTTAAGAAGTTTGCCTTATACTTTTTAAGTAATTACAAGGAAAAAGCTTTGCTAAAGTTATTTTTCTCCTTTTTTCTTCTTCTTTGGGGGCAGTTCAGCAAACAGACTCTCACTTATCTGTTAACTCTTGTTTTTGTAACTCTTGCCAGTTCAGCACTTTGGATCCTCCATTTCTTAATGTACCATAAAAATGCTACACAAATGTGAGTGATGCCTGGTGCATAAAGTATATAATAGCATATTTATTTGCTGTGCAGGAGAAAAAACTGCTGAATGGTGGTGAGCCCAGCATTCTTGGTTTCTATTCTAAGTGAAACTCATGGAAGTAACCAAGTATTAAATTTGAGATTAAGTAATTTTGAAATAAAATAATTGAAATTAAGATATTTTAAGAATTCTAATAGGTCTTTATTTACTCACCAATAGGCCTGAGAGCTACTTGGGTATTGGCTGATGGAGTTTAGTAGGAACGCTAACTTTTACCATTTAAAGCATTCAAGGTAAACACGTTGCAATGATGAAAGCTCTGCAAAAACCACCAGCATGTGCATAAATACTTTGGGATACTGCAAAAAAAAATGGAAGAGTTCTTTAAACATATTTTTTTTTAAAAGCTTCCAATGATTCTACTTTATAAATATGAGCTGAAAGTAATAGGTAAGAAGTACTGCCTCCTGGCTAATTGGCTTCATTGTGGCTGTGAAAACAGCTTATCCTTTCCCTTGGGAGCCCCCCACAATGTCCCCTCAGAAGGGTCAGTTAGTTCTCCCTACAGCCCATTGATCAGACCTTCGATCTCTGGCTAGATGATGACATATCCATGGAGCAATATTAAGGATGCTCTCACTTATATTTTTCATTTTCCAGACTACTTAGGGACCAGGTAGCATCATTGCCATTTTCCTCCCATTATCTCAGTTGGGTCAGCCTAACCAGGCAATCGAAATATATGAGCTTAATTAGAGTTACTTAATGTCGTGTAAGGGACTCCTGGAGACTTTCTTGGAACTGTAGATCTACTTTCAATTGTATGACAACTTTTTAATGTCTGCTTTCTTTTGTAAAAAAATCAGTTTTTTATTCAATTCCATTTTCATTATTAAGAAGTTGGTTTGGCTTCAAAAGCAGTGAAAATTACATGTTAAAGTTTACAAGGAGTATGGGTTGCGCACATATAAAATACAAATTTCTTAGACCATGGGGAAACAGATGTGAAAAACATCAGACAGTAATAAAAGCTCTCAATGTCAATGATAGGGAGCTCAGACAAACACTTGTACAGTATAATTTCGGTCATCATTAAGTTGAAGGGTCTTATGGAGATCAGCACCTTGTCTCTTTGCCATCAATGCTTCATCTCTTTAAAATACAAAACTATAAGTAGACTTTCCCTCACCCCATGCCTAGAAGGAAGTCCTATTAAAATCCTCTTGGGAAAAATAAATATTGCACTATATTATGTTAATGTGTAAAGTAAACTGTACATCTTAATAGGAAGCTGAAGCTTGCTGCTGTGAAAAGAATTGGTTTCTGTCTCCCAGATGAAGATAATGAATGCTGCAAACCACAGCGTTAGCTAACGCGCTGGAAGTAGAAGGAACGTAGGAAATAACTATTTATTTAAACAACTGAAAATGAGGAGGGTACTTCTTAGATAACACTTTCTGTTAAACTGGACCTTGCTTCAAAACAGGTGAGAGTAGTTTTGAAGTAGAGCATGGGAGTTTTACTCATTTTCTGCTGCAAGGGCCCGAACAACTGATGCATTAGCTCCCACAGCTGCAGAAATAAGCTGACACTAAAGCTACTCTTCCACTAAAATTCAGAGATGTATTTGAATCTGTTGAAAACAGGAACAGGCATGCAGGGGTTGATTTAAGGTGCCCATGCACAGATGTTCAGTACGATTTCAGATGTGTTTGTTGTGTGAGATCTCTGCCTGCCTCTCTAGGGAATGCAAGTTATATATTGTATTTACTGATCATGTGTAGATAGGATGTTTGAAATGGAGCTGGTATATTTTGGTTTTGGTATAGTTTGCTTTGATCCCTTTTCTGTTTTAACAATTTTAAACCTCAGCTCTTCCTATAAGTGACAGCTACAGACAGGGTTGTTGAAAGGTGTCAATAGCAGTTATGTCTAGCTCTTGTGAGAAGTTAGTGGGTATTAAGGTCTTACTTTACTTTTATTTTTCTATATTTGCCTCTGCATCTTTGTTGTACACTTCACTGGCTGTCTAAAAGGAAACAGATGACAATTTTCGTGCCAATAAAGTTCATCAGTATTTTTTTCCTCTTGGCCTTTCTTCCAGCCTCCTGGGTATTTTGATCTTTGGACTCATCCCTCTTGATACTTGTAGAATGTCCAAACTTATGTTCTACATATGCCTGTAACCAGAATAATGTCTAACTTTGTTATTTCCCATATATCAGTAGCCTAGAATGCTTGTTTGTTTGTTTGGTTGGTTGGTTGGTTTTTTTTTGTTTTGTTTTGTTTTGTTTTGTTTTTTTTTGCATTAAATATTATTATAGCTTCCTTTGAGGAAGAGTTAAATCTGTTTTGCTGGGAAGAGTTAGGGCCAATAACAGAGAAACACACCTTGAACCATGTCCTTCTTGACATGGTTAATTGGCAGAATGCCAACTGTTTTTTAATCTAAGGGCACTACTTTGAGCTAATTCAATAGCTGTGCAAATCCAACAGCTGTGAAAATGTGAGGTGTGTAAGTGGAACATCTAGGTTTTGTCCTCCGAAAAGGATGAGTTTTCTTGGAATCATCACTGATACAGCATGCCAGTTAGCAGTAGAGACGTTGTATTAGTAGGTAAAATCCTACAGAAAAGAAAACCTCATATTGATAAAGCCCATATCTTAGCTAATTCATAAGCTGTGCTGCAGCTCTTTACCATAGGAAAATTGTTTTTACACAGCAAGAAACTTTGTGTTTTCCCAAAATATTAGGATTTGGACTTCTGTGCAATGGTAGTTGCATAGGACTCTTCCTTTTAGTGAGGCAAACTGCTCAAAGCAAATAGAGGACAGGTTTAATTCTATGACCATTTGCACTATATAGATATATCAGTTATATTATGAAGCTAGGAAAAATCCCCAGATGATGCTTGATTTCATGTATTAATTTTATTGTGATTATTTTATATATAACTTATTTCTTTTCTTTTTTTATTATTTTTTTCCTTAATTACACTGAATCACAGTTAATGGATTAGAGATGTGATAATTATCTATTTGTTTTCTTTCTGAGATTGTCTGCTTCACTCATTCTGTCTTTTTGAATGAGTTCATCTAAGAATTGCATTCTGTATATTACAGGAGAATGTACACATAGGAAACTTTATGTTTCAGTAGTCATTCAGAGACGAATACCTGACACAATCAGTAAGAATAATTTAATATCTTTGAACTCCCTTGTATAAAATATGTTGTTATGTGTTAGACTTCCTATGAGAATGAAAAAATTAATTAGCAAGTTCAGGAAATGATACCATTAACTGATAAGGAGGCTTAATTCCAGAAGCTAGGTATTATGATTTCCCTCTTATTCCATTGTTTTTCAAAAGACTCAAGTCTTCTCATTAATGAGACTTGTAAGATAACTCAGTAATCACTGCAAGCTAATTGATTGCTATAAAAATGCAAAAAGCCTATCATTATTGAAAGTGTTGATACAAATCCTGAATTCAGTTTACTTAAAATGCATTAAACTTTACGTATTAACACAGGTTTGAAACAAGAGTAGATCTTTTCAAAACATAACGGCTTTACACATTGATCCATAGTACTATTTTCAAGAACTCCATAGTCTTTTTCAGATTAATTAGTGTTGCTTAATTTGCCTTCCACAGCAGTGTACTAATCTTTGGCATTGTTTGTGTGTATGTGCTTCTACGCACACCTGTGGGGGTATGGATAGATGCATATTGCATACAAACATTCAGTCTTCGCAAATTTTGCTTTTGATCAATGCCTTATTTTTAGGCCACAGGAGGACTTTCTGAGCCATGCCTGTTTTCCTTCTGCACTACTGGCAATTTTTTTCTTTCAACTGAGAACAGTTCTTCTCTACAAGTTTTGAGCTAGTTTCCCTACTAACTATTCTGAGAACAGTGACATGTCCATGCAGCCACAGAACAGGCATGTATATTTGCGTTTGGAATTGCAGTGATAACTGTTTTTTTGGCTTAAGCATTTTCTTCTCCTGCCATCCTTAAGTCCAGTATTTCATCCAAACGAGGGTCCATAAATTGAATAGGTCAAATAAAACTACCAAAACCCAGAGCAATTTCCTTGTTTCTTACTGTTCAAGGAGAGTGCTGTTTATTTGTTTAAAAGGTTCAAATTTTCGAAGCAGGCTGAAGCTTTGACCTTCTGTTCAGATATAGTAATTGAAATGAATATCATCTTTCTAAAAGTAATCTTTAAAATATAGTAGACTAAAGAATGTCTCTGCAGATGCTTTACGACTGTATGGAAATCAAGGAGGAAAGATGTGCTATGTATTAAATGTTAATGTTGCATAGGGAAGTCACAAGGATTGCCCAGAGTCTAAGATTGCCCTCTTTCTAATTATGCCAAGCACATACTTGAAAAGCTCTGTGTCATGATTTTTTTTCTTGTCTTTCTGTATAATATTTGTAAAGGGCAAGTATTAGCATTTTAAATAGTCAGCTAATTTGACTTCCTGCATAGAAGAAAAATTAGGACAGTGACTGATGGCTCAGAGTTCTGATTATTACACCATTCCTTGTGCTCATTAATTTTTCTATATCCAATGGCTGACATTGCAGCTGACAATTAGTAAGAAAAAGAGTAATCTGAGACAAGTATTTTCCAAACTTTCTCACCTAGTCCTTGGTTTGCATCAGAGGTGAATGAGCCAGCATGCCTCTTCTGTAATACCACTACATCTCTCCACCTAAACAAATCAAGACAGAAGGGTATTTAGATTCTGGGCTTATGAGGAATATATCCGAAGTTGTGTTATTTGTGATGGTTATTTCAGTAACTGGCACTATTGCCTCCCATGTATAGTTGCAAGTCATTGTAAGATACTTTTTGCTAATACATTTGGTCTGGTAAAGCTGTTTCTGATCATTTCATGAAGCTTTTGCAAAAATGGGATACTTGAAACAGTTGAATGAGGATGCTCAGTTTTGCCTGAGATGCCTCAGGCCACATCATATGTAAGAGTTGGCTATTTACAAGTCAAGTGTTGCTACATGTAGATTTTTGGTCTTCAAAATGGAGTTCATGATGCTGCACTTACGTGTAAGCAGTGCACAGAGTAGAGGGCACCTCAGGTAAGGTACCAAGTGCTGTGGGGGCTCATCAGGAAGCTATCTAGAGTTTACCTGGAAGAAACACCTTGGTACAGGGCTGCTCCTAATTTCTTCTCACCTTTTGGACTGAGGGATTTGAGTTGTAAGCTGCAAGAGAGGACCTGTGGCCCAAACAATAAGGCTCATACACAAAATGTGTGAAAGAGCTACTATTACTGCTCTGTGATACTTGTGGAGTTGAGTAGGGATAGGATTGAACTTTCTACTGCCTGCCTGCCACAAAAGTACCCCAACCACAGAATCAAAGGCTGGTTTACACAGTGAACCCTTCATCTTGTCTCTTGATGATGGATTGCCAGATAGTCAGGAATTCAATACGTGTAAGGCCTAACAGAAAGCAGGAAAAAGGAGCCATCCCCTGTAATCTAGGGGTTAAGTCTTTTTTATACAAATATAAAAGTCCTGCTTTATTGCTTCAGCTGAAGGCATTAGCTCAGTTTCTTCATCCAGCAGGACTCAATACAGATTTAGCAGTGGGGATCAGAAGATGGCACTTTCCTAACCTCAGGTCTGCACACTCGTCATTTCCCTGCCTGTCTTCCTTTTGACCCTAGAAGTCTTGCAGTGGATGGGTCAGTGGCAGCTGGGCACAACTGACTTCTCAGAATACCTAGGACAACTCTGGGCTGAGCTTCTGGCTCTGAGGCAGAGAAAAAGAAAATGCTGCCTTGTTTTCATTGAGAAAATTCCCCCCATTTGTGATGCTACAGTCAGATAGGAACTCCCAGGCCAGTCATGATGAAAACCTACTGAGGCACTTCCAGCAATAAGGCAGTCACTGGAGAGAGGCTGTTTATTGCCCAGTGCTGGATTTCTGTACCACTGAATTTTGACTGATTGATGGTCTTTTGCCTACTGCCATACAGTCTTTGTTTATTATTTTCTTTAGTAGGAAGATACAGAGGAACGCCTGAATAAATTATAAGCATGAAACACCCATTTAAAAAGAGCAGGCAAGCTTTTCTTTCAGAAATAAGAATTTACTTAAATAGTGTGTACAAATCAGCTTGTCCATGCGATTTGTCTTGTGTTATACAGATGACTAGACAGTGAAAACAAGGGAATAGTAAAGCATAACAAGATTAGTGCTGTATTTCAGTGAGCGAAAGAAACATTAAACAAATAAAATCTCGGAATAAATATATCTTCTTCTCCCTCATGGGAAAAAATAGAGGAAATAATTGAGGGGGACAAAAGGTGTTTATAGAAAGTGTAATCCACAAACAATACCTGGTTGGCAAAATTATTTTAAAGGAGTAATTTTCCAGCTAGACAAATCAATTTTTAGCATATAATTGCATTAATGAACGAAGGAACTGAGTAGATGAATATATTTCTATAATGCAGCTTATAATCATTACAATTTTAATAGAGGAAATTATTCTAGTACATTTCTATGAGAATATAACTTCTCAATTATGGAAAAGATTTTAAAACAACAGCAAAAGGAAAACAGGTAAAGTCCTTCCCATTTATCAAGCTGCAAATAGGTGTTTAAAGTGTTATCACAAGGGTAAGTATTAGGGGTCTTCCCATTTAATATAGTCTTAATTCGTTATAAAAAGAAGCAGAAATAAGTAGCATGTTAATGATGTTCTTGCATAATTTTCAGAGAATTCAGAACTGAAAATAGCACCAAAGAGCTGTGTTTAGAAAATGAAGTGGTGGAAAGGTAAATTGTTTTATGTAGACACCAATAGTCTAAGTTGCTCATACTCAGTAGGAGTGAGGAATCTGGAAAAGTGAAAATTCTGAAAGAAATCTGCAAATACTGCTACTGGTCTGTAAAGTAGGACTCCTTTGTAGAATAACATAAGTTCCAGATGAAGTCTGTCAAAACCTTGGCTTATAAATGGATCCTGTCACATGGCAGGAACACTAGAGCATGATTTCTCATTGTTTTGGATACAAGTATTTCTGTTCTACTTTTTCTTACTTTTATTTGGATGACAGTTCAATAAACACTTAAAATTTTCTTTTACATGTATTATATTCCACACAGTGGTGTTTTTCTCCATCCATGATATAACATAGTGACTTTCAGCATACTGTTTGCTCTTCAAACATTTGCTTATGATTGTGAAGTAAAAGCTTCTGTTTATCAGAAATAGTTTTGGACTGAAGACACATTTTATATATGTGTTAAAATTAAATAACTCCATGAGAAGTTCCTACTCATGAAATCTCTCATTTTTTCCAGATTCTCGATGCATTCTTCTTCCAGTAGTTTTACATCATCTCCACATGCATTTACAAGAGCAGAAGGACCTTATAATGTGTGCCCGTATCCTTAGCAACATATTTTGCCTCATCAAGAAGAACAGCTCAGTGAGTAAACACCATGTCACATCCACTTGAACTTCTTTATATGGCTCGGTGACATTTAATGACACAAGCTGGACCTTGCCCAAGAGCATTTTAAAGAGTTCTCTGTGTAATGAATCTGCAGAAACATGTCATTTTGATTTTTTCATGACCCTTTTCTTTCCATGCAAGAGTATTTTAATTGCATCATATAGTGTTCTGACAAGCTTTTACACTTCCTCAGTGTTGTGTTGGAAAGAAAGAAATGTCTACTTTCTTTTCGGGGCATTTTCTATTGTGGGCTGTATATTCTTAGGGGACACAGGGCTGATATAGGTAAAGAGATGGATATGAGTATTGCAAGGGGGGTTGCACTTGGTCATTAATTGATAAACTTTGTGGCCAATTTCTAATGTTTGTATTTGTGAATTAATCTGTGAAAGCTGCATATCAGAGCTCGCTTGCAAATGGGAAGGTGATGATAGGTTCTGACAGACAACAGTATGTAAGACAATTAAAACCAGTCATTGCCTGTAATTAGTGCAATACATGCATGTCAAAGCCAGCATACATTACCTTGTAATGTATTAGTGAGAACTCCTTTATGTGCCTCTTCAATTCATACCACTATCAGCAATTAAAGTTGCTCCATCAATGATTTGATATGTATGTGGCTTGCACTTTTGGCACTGTAGCATGCTCATTCCAGCTGCTCCTGGGTTAGTATAAAACCTCATCACAAGATAAAGTGATGAATGCTAAAGCAGAGCTGTGGTTTTGGACTTCGGAGAAAGGCTTACATGTCTGGTCTGAATTTCTGGAGATCTTCCATTTGGAGTCACTGAGCCAGAGATGTACACAATTGCAAGCGGATATCTACATAAAACTCTCAGAATGTTCAGGATATGCAGCTACTATTTTTAGTAGTCCTTGAGTAATTGAGACTGTTAACAACTTGATGACCTTGACATGGTTTTTTTGTACATCAGTGCAGAATTTCAGTCCTTCCATTTTAATCAAGATAATTTAGAGATTGAGGGAACAAGTGAATTTGCAGTAAGGCAGCTTTGAAAATTAAGGCTGTTGGTCATTCTAAAAGTAGTTTGTAGTAGTAAAGAGAAGGGTCCTCATGGTGGGTACAGTTCCTAAATACACTGTGTACTATCTGTTTTCATAAGTAGACAAGTTAACAGTTCTTTGATGCTAGCTGAAGTGACAGAGAACATGGCCCAACAGTAGATTCAACTTAAGTCCAAAAAGGAATTTTGAGTTTTGTTGCAAATCATATGCTTTAGGATGTCTAAGAAGCAAAAATAAACAAAACAAAAAACTGAAATCACTCCTACACCTCAATGTCAGCAAAGTTGATCTATTTGTTTGTCAGTTGAGTTTTAGCTTGGTTGTGTGCATTTGAGTATGAAGTGTTTCTTTCTGTGAAAAAGTGTCATGTTAAATAATGGATAAAATTGCTCAGATTAAGATGGTGATTTCTGATGCAGTTGAGACTTAAAACAGTCTTCAAGCAGGGAAAACATATTTCCATCTGAATTAAAAAGGAGAAATAACTACAATTTGACTTTATCAAGTGTTTTCATGCTGGTAACTGAGGTATTCGTGGTCTGTTTTGGCAGTGAGCCCTTTGATTCCTTTGTACTGATGTTGTGTACAAGCAGTCACAGGCTTACATAAATGACTAATTTGTTTGTGCTACTCAGCTGATGGGAAGCAACGTAGCTGGTCCTTACAGATGAAGCGGGTCCTGAAGGTTGAGCACCATCTGCTTGTTTCTGGGGATAGTTTCAAAGTGTAAAACAGGATTCTGCTTTTTGGATTCTAAGCCTTTCTTGGCAATTTCCCCAGAAGATATATGGGTATTACCTATAAAAATCTTGCCCGAAAAGTTTTTGTGTATTATTTACTGCTTTCTCCTAAATGTCAATTGAAAATAGAGCTATGCTAATTTGATGAGCACTTACATATTCAAAGTCATCCCTGTAACTGGCCTCTGTGATGTAGTTAATGGAAAACTGTTAGGAAAAAATGAAGAGAATTAAAAATTATCTGAATGAGAGAACAGTCCTTGTTTCTTGAATGTAGCATTCATAGTGAAACTGCAATTGTTTCTAAAACTACATCAAAGGAATTATGCCTGTGGTCATATTGCTTTTATAAAATTTTAAATGTTTTATTTATTTTTTAAGGAAAAATCAGTCCTGGAAGAAATTGATGTGATTGTAAACAGTCTGCTAGATATTCTATTAAGGACCATACTAGAGATCACCAGCCGACCACAACCATCAGGCTCTGCTATGCGCCTCCAGTTTCAAGATGTGACTGTAAGTTTCTTGCAATGAAATAGGGCACAGTTGTCTCTGGTTGGACTGCTAGATTTGTGAATATGTTGTCTTTATGTTGTAATTCACACTGTTAAGAGTTTGTGTATAAAAGAGAGAATGACGAGGACAATGAAAACCTTTCTTGCATTCTACTCATTTTTAGTGGAAATAGTAATTTTTTTTTTCAGTAAGTTTATTTATAGATTGTGACCAAAAAAACCAAAACAAAGCAAAAAAACAAGCCCAAGAGATAACATTTCTTTTGAAACTTTCAGGTTAGTAATTATTTCAGTATGTTCCTTTTGTTTGCAATGTAATAGCTTTCTGAAACTCTATTTAAGTTTGAATTCCTGAAAATAGAAGAGTATCAATCAATAACAGTTCCTAAAATGCATACATTTTTTCATGATGAAAGAACTCTAAAGATGCCTGCAGAAGCTGGGATAACTTGTAGTAATCTAAATTTATTACTTGAGAGGCTTTTTGTTGTTCTCTGGGCTGAGCATCTGACCTTTGTTTCTATCACATGAAGCTGAGCATACAGGATAGATTTAGAAGATTAGCCAATGATGTTTTGATGAACCTGCTATAACAACTCATGGAAATTAGAAGGTTGAAATACAGACATTTACAGAAAAGTCTGTGATGAGCATTGGTCAAATAAAATGAAGTGTTATTTTGCTTTGTTTGCAGCAAGATATTTGCTTTGCTTTTCAAGAGCAAATTGATTCTAATATAGCCAGGGATGTGACCCCAATAAGATGTGAGGGATTAGCATTTTGTGCAGAAAACATACTACGCTCAGTTATTTACCATCTCATTATACATTTGATTTATTAATTAATTGCCCAGTGTTTACACTGTAAGAGTTTTTGTTAATGAATAGATGGTTGCTTTTCAAACCAGAATTTCCTCTGCGATCAAACATTTCAAAAGCATTTAATAGCTGAGGAAAAAAATGTGTTGTTGGGTTTTTTGTGCTTGTTTTCTTTTTTCCTTTAGACCCACAGAGAGAAAACTGTATATGGAGTGTTTTATGGCTGATCAAGCTCTGTAATGAGATAACACCATGCTTTAATCAGTGTGATTCCACAGCAATATACATTTAGGAGTTTGGGTTTTTTTTCTTTAAATTACAAAATTACAAATGTGCTGTGTGGTATATCGGGCCACCACAAAAAAATCTAAGCTGAAGAAAGGGTGGTAGTGTTAGACTGCTAGTGTAGCACAGCTCTGATCTTATTTGTTTCTTATGAGATAGCCCCTTGCTTGCAGATTAAGTTTTCATTAAACACCATGGCAGCCTAATTCTTTTGCACCATCAGTGAGACTCTGAAAGTGCTTTCAAGTTGCAAAATTTTCTTCTATGCATCAGAAAAGCCGTGTTATTGTCACTGCAGGCTCCCAAAGAATACTTAATGTGGAAGTGACTCACAGCACAGCATAAGGCAATTATATACATTTATGTAGAAATATCGTCCAGTATGGGCTTCTGGCAGCACATGGAGCCAGATTCTTGGAACTATTTGTAGAGCACGTATGATAAAAGTACTCAATGTGAGTACAGCAGTAGAGTCTGTTCCAGTATGTTACCATTATTTCAAACTGCATGTGTCATAAAAAATTCTTTGTCAGATGTACCATGGGAGCACGCTTGATAAAATTCTGTCATAGTTTCGAACGAGACATAGTCTTCCTTGCGGAAGTAGTCCCAAACCCATCTCAGTGTGCTCTCCTAGGCCCATGTGTCACTGTTTTTCTTCTCAAAGAAACAGCATCAAGTCAGGCAGCATTGGGCTTTGTGCTGCCATGACTCTGCCATTTCTTTCATCTCAGGTAGCTTTGATACTTGGATACCATTTAATTTTCAGGGAGCAGTCTCGTTAGATGGTAACCTGCAAGGGTGTGATGCTTTAAGCTGAGCATGAAGAAGACATGGCTTCAGGGTGTCAGTGTTACAGATGTTATATTGACAAACACGGAATTTAATGCGGTGGTGAAATTTCTGTTTTAGTTTGTCACTGAATTAGACCTTTGGACTACCTTAAGAAAAAAATACATTTGCCTATAAAGAGTTGGCAGAAAGTAGTCCAATTAAAGTGAACTTTAATTGATTTCAGATCATGAAAGTTCAGTCCCTCAGGACCTAAATGAACTGCAATTTAATTGAAAGCTCCATGTTTTTTAATAATTGTGCTCCTTAAATAAGACACAAAAAATTACTTAAGGAATCTACCTAAGTGATTTTAGTATACTGCTTGGTTTGACTTTTGACACTGGAAATGGACCCTAAATGTTTTTTATCAAGGTTTTTATGTGTGTGGAATTTGCTTTTGTGCACGATTTGAAAGTTAATCTGTGGCCAACACTGGCAGAAATCCTACAACATACATATTTATGTTGAGTTCAACAAATGAAGCTCAATGTGCATTGCTATCTTAAAAACCAGCCCATATAGCTACCTACATTCAAATTAAAAGCTCAGATTTAGAAGTCAGTTAACAATTATTACTTTTATAACGCTAATCTGTCTGTCAAGTATAATAGTACAGCTCTCTATAATAGGTTGTGATTTTTAATATACTGCTATATAAATTGAAACAAATGTGGGAACATAGAAGAAAGGTGACTAAAAAGGACTGCTTAAAATACCTAGGCAGGAAAGGAATTTTGTCACTCAAGCTAGCAATTGGGTGTACAGATATTTACAAGACAGCAGTTGTAACCTTTATGTTTATGCCCAGAGCATGAATATTAAGAGATTTTGTAGCCTTAGGATGTTGTTTTGAGATTGTGATTCTGTGTTTCTATGAATGCTATGCTCACTGTAAAACAAAGGGAGTTAATAAATTTAGAATCATTACTTCAGTGTAGAATCTTATTATTATTTTATCACCATGTTGCCAGAGAAAGCCATCACCTCACACAAGATCAAGTGCAGCAGGTATAATCACAAATTAATTAGGCCTTCCAATGTAAAATCCAGAACAGCCACTCCTGTGAAAACATACTACTTCTTTTTAAACTTATTTTCTGTTTCTAGTGAAAGATGGAGAGAAATCTTCCCAAAATTTGACTTGGCGAACTAATGAAAGACACCATTTTAAAGTACTGTTATCACCTGTCTGTCCTCCCAGTCTCATTCTTTGTTCCTGGTACAGGCCAGAAATATATTTCCCATTTTTTAGCAAGCTTGTAAGATTTCAGAATTTTCAGCACTGGGATGCAAACCAGACGTTTGGCTCTTTCCTGTCCTCATCCATTCTGCAGTCAGACCTGACTGATATCATTCAGTATTTCTTTCCAGTCCAAAAGTGGATAAGCAGACAGGAAAGGGTGAATTGGAGAACCTGTTCCTTCCTATAATATCTTGGTTGTTTGACTGCTCACTGGAGGTACCCAATGCAGTTCTCTGCTCTTTCAATGCGAAATTCTTCTGTAAGCCCGAAGAATTTTCTGATCAAAACATTTTCAAAGTTTGTTCGGTCCTACAAATGAGTTTTCTTTTTGACAAATCTTGGTTTTTTTGAGATGACAAAATGTTTTGAAAAATTCCCAGCTAACTCCATTAATTGATTCCCTAAAGGAAAACAATAGCATTCTTCCCAGAATTGTTGCAAAATATGTTTGTTTATATTTGTTTCATAACTGCATTGACTAAAGAGGTTGTAATTTTAGCAATCTAAGTAATTTGTTTAAAAACAGATACAAGGAAAACAAATCACAAATTAAAATTTTACTGGTTTAGCCCTGCTGGAATGATTTAAAATAGATTTTTCTAAGCGAGTAAACTCCATTTAGGGAAAAATATTTCCTTAAATGGGAAGGAAGTGCAATCAATGTATTTTCACAAAATGTGGAGCTGAAGCCTAATTGTAGATTAATTTCCCTTGCATTTGTTAATTATTTTGAAGTGCTTATAATACACCAGTTTAAGGTCAAGTGCAGAAAACATTATAATATTTCTCCTCTTGGCTTATCTGAACAGGGGGAATTTGTCTCCTGTTTGTTGTCACTCTTGCGACAAATGACTGATAGACATTATCAACAGCTTCTTGATAGCTTCAACACAAAGGAAGATCTGAGGGTGAGTAACAGAATTCTGTTTCCACTTGTTTAGGCCTTTCTATTTCTCTTTTTGATTTATCTCTGTTTAAGAGATCCCTGTGCTTTGATGAATCACTTCAGTATTTAAATGCAATGTGTTTTACAGATCAGCTAACTATCGCACAGCTTTTCTTGGGAACTCGGGTCCACTCTTACAGTGTGGCAAGGCTGTTATTGCTTCCACAATGACAGCAGAGAGAATATGGATGGAGGGAACTATGTAACTTCTTTAAAGCCATGAACTTAGCCTCCAAACCTGTTTTAAAGATGGTGTCAGTGTAAGGTTACGCTGCTCTTGTTTGATTCTTCCTGTCAGGCAATTGGGGGTTTTTATGTTTGGCTTATTATGCTTGCTTCTTTTTTTTTATTCATTAAATTATGTATGGCAATAACAAACATGCAGCTTGAGAAATGCATAATCAACCAACTCTTCATTTTTCTTAGCTGTGCAGCACGTCCATTGGCAGGAGGATGTGTCAGACTTACAATGTCTGCTCATTTAGATCATAGAAAAGAGTAGCTGCAGAGCTCTTTTAAGGCAACTTCTATCAGTTCATTAATTGAGTTACTGGGTTTGTGGAGATACAATATTTTCAATTCCTTTTTTGAGGAGGAACGGGATTAAAAAGATTTTTTTAAAAGTTAAGATTTCCTGCATAAAGATATACACTGAGATTTCCACTCTGCTGGACCCTAAAAAACTTATATAGTACCAAATTTGATCCACACAAAAGATCTTGAGTAATCATTTATGCACATTAGTCAGCCAGTAATCATGTCCTAATGTGATAATATATTTTAGATGTTACTCCTTAATTACCATTTGATAAACTTAAATACTGCCCTGAAAAGGGGAGTCTAGTCATGGTGCAATTTCTGATTTACTTAAATTCCTGATAGCTGCTTAGAGCTGAAGAAAGCATGCCATTTGTGAGTGCCTTTCCTTTGAGTGAGATGGTAATTTAGAGCTTGACAGATAGAAAATGCTGCTAAGAAGTTACCATGAATCAAGAGCACTACCTAGGAGTTGTATAGGGTGAACAATTTTTATATGAGCAATACTGCATCTATTTTCACCTAGAACAGTTGCTATCTTTAGGCAATTTTTCATAAATATTGTGGGAACTAGGCTTTTTTAGTGGAATTTTTCTCCCTTTTGTGTGAGTTCTGAACAGGTATTCCTAGAGCTTTCAGGCTTTATTTCTGTTTGATGTATCTGTCAAATGCAGTGTTGAGTTTATTCAGACTTTTCTTCCTTCTAGAATATGAAAAATCTCTGGAATTAATGCTTGAATGGTGTTTGATTTGACACATTTAAATTCCCCCCACGCACATACCCTACTATTACGCAGCGACATATGGAAAGCAGCTGTAGCTGGTGCCATCAGCTATCAAAACAGAGGTCTTAAGAACTCAAGTCCAGAGTTTATTTCCATTCAGATCTCATCAAATCAGCATCAGCTCCACCAGTGATTCAGTGGCAGTAGTTTGATCATCATTAATGCAGCATTCCTTCTCTTCTGAATCTTAAATAATACATTGTTTTTTCCCCTCACTTGGAATTATCAAATATCACTGAGAGCAAGAGGGAAAGATGAGAGCTAGTGTGTGAGACTGACACTGCTGTTAATCATGAGGTGATTGTGTATGACTAGGCTATCTAAACCATCTTGCCACTTCCCTTTTTACTTTTCTGCTTTGATTACCAAGTGTGGAATTTTCTTTGCTTTAAGATATCTTAGGAAATGATATCAATATGGATAAATGAAAATTCGAAAGGTGTAATATCAGTGATAAGACTTTTTTTTTCCGAGATGCTTTAGAAGCTGAAATAGTAGCTTTAGTTAATCTAGTGGCTAGTTGGGATTTAAACTTCTGTGATAACTACCATCAGCTTGCTGTATTTCTGACTCCTCATTTTGCCCCCAGTCAGTGGTATCGAAGTGAGTTGGGTCTTCCTGAAGCCCCATTACGAGTTACAGATCTGATAGGAGGTTTACAAGGGACTTACCTGAGTGTAACCTAGGCCTTCGAATTGCTTTGTGCTCTGCTTTTTTGCTTTAGCCACCTCTGGTTATAATTAACCATCTGTACTAAATGATTAGGCACTGATACCACATGACATTTCATCTTTCTTCCAGACTAATTCTCAAGGTGGCTATGTCAGTACTTGCATGAATGTGTATTTGCACAGCATTTGGGATACAGTTAATAAAAATACCCCCACCAAACCACTTCTCCAAACAAAAATTCACTCATGGAAGTACTTGGAAAAAAGGAAAGAAGGTTTTGCAGTTCTTTTTTTTTTTTAGCAGTCTATACCAAACTTACTAAAGGCTGATTCCAGCTTGTTAAACAAAGAAAAACAAAATGGAGACTTTGAAGGAATGACACGTACACATATTTATATGACATGCATCTGAGTGATGCCTTGCTTGTGGAAATAGTCCCTCTATTTTGTAAATATATTTATCTTAAGTAATTGACATGGTGACTGTTTTGTCAGTTTTTTAAGAGCGGTTTTTTCCACTCAAAACAGAAGATAGGAAAAACATTTTATGTTTGAAAGCATGTAAATGAAGTATAAAAGAACTGTCAGGGGTTTCATGGCTGAGTGGTAGAACCAGGCGCTATACTTCACTCACTTTTTGAAACCCTGACTTTAACAAGACAGTAATTTTAAATGCTTCCTTTTATCTTTCTATATTATTTTAAAAGTATGCTCTTTTTGCTTACCATGAAGTGCTTTCTACTACTAGTAAATATCTTTTACAGCAATTTATAGAACAGAGGTACCTTTGTAGGTAGATATTTGCTGCTGTGAAAGAGCTCAAATATAATTTATGACAAAAGGTAACAGTGGAAGTTATAAATAGGAGGAGATCAGTGGGAAAGTGGATGCAAAAAACAGTATATATTAGCACAATGCATCTTTGACCGCAGCAAGGTGGCTTTGATCATTGTGTGTGGGGTTTTTAATTAATAGATTAAAAGAAGGCATAACAAGTAAGCACCTACCAGAAGGCCTAGTTTTTATTCATTGGCAGTGTACCCTACATAACGTGACAAAATAGAGATTTGATGAAGGAAAAGATAATATTTCATAGGGTTGGGTGTAAACCTTACTAGTTCTGTCATCCCTTGTTTCCAGCTCAAGGAGCCTGAGCAGGGTAGGGTAGGTGCCAAACCCTAATACCAAGTGCAGGTTATTCCACTGTTCTCTAATGGCCCCTGGGACACGGTGAGGTCCATAGGCATGGGGAGTGTCTCTGGTGGAGAAGCTCAATTCTAGCCACCATCCTTCCCCTGCTATTCAGGGACATCCACTCACATGTGGGACTTCTGAAAAGATGAGTGCTGGGGCAAGGGATAGTTCTAGAGCCACTCATTTAGGTGGCTTCTGACGTAGATTAGGAAAGCAGTGAAGCAAAGAAGATCTGGGAAAGGAGCTGGCCAAGGGATGGATGAGTTGCCCAGGAAGTGACAGCTCACTGTGAAACCACCCTCCTCCTTATTGGCGTTTGGCACTCTGGATGCTCTACAAAACCTTGGTATCAAGCAGCCTTATAACCCTGCAGTTTGAATCAAAGCAATGGAACATCAAGCAATTAGCTTCAAAGTGGATGGTTGACCCAAATTAAAATGCTTTATAGATGTACCCCAAGAGATCCAGTGAAGAGTCTGATCTGCTTTGCAGGGGATTTTACATTCACACTGAGAAATGTGCAAAGGAATTCCAAGTCAGTTTTTGGTTAAATGAATAGATGGTTTTCAGTCCTTCAGAAGGCTGTGCTTCTCCCTTAATCACAGTTTGAAAATTTCATTGAGCAAATATTGCTGCTCAAAGAAAACCAAACTGTGATATTACATTATTTAATCATAGAATCATAGAATGGCTTGGGTTGGAAGGAAGCTTAACAATCAGGCAGGGACACCTTCCACTAGACCACGTTGTTTAGAGCTCCATCCAGAGCTTGAGCTCTGGCCTTGACAACTTCCAGGGATGGGGCTTCCGCAACGTCTGTGGGCAATCTGTCCCAGTGCCTTACTATCCTCACGGTAAAGACTTTTTTCCTAATATTTAAGCTAAACTTACTCTCTTTCAGTTGGAAGCCATTCCCCCTCGTCCTGTCACCACACGCCCTTTTAAATAGTCTCTCTCCATCTTTCTCTCAGGCTCCCTTCAGATGCTGGAGGGGCTTCAATTAGATCACCCTGCAGCTTCCTCTTTTCTAGGCTGAACAATCCCAATTCTTCCAGCCTTTCCCCACAGGAAAGGTCCTCCATTCCTCTAACCATCTTGGTAGCCTCATTTGGACTGTCTCCAACAGGTCCCTGTCCTTCCTGTGATGGGGCCCAGAGCTGGATGCAGCACTCCAGGTGGGATCGCACCAGAGTGGAGCAGTGGGGCAGAATCCCCTCCCTTGACTGGCTGGCCAAGCTGCTTTTGATGCAGCCCAGGATGCAAATGGCTTTCTGGGCTGGGAGGGCACTTTGCCTGCTCATGTCCAGCCTCTCATGCACCCCAAGTCCTTCTTGGCAGGGCTGCTCTGGATCTTTTCATCCCCCAGCCTGTACTGATACAGGGGGTTGCCCTGACCCAGCTGCAGGACCTTGCACTTGGTCCTGTTAAACCTCACGACATTCCCATCAGCCTGCTTCTTGAGCTTGTCCAGGTCCCTCTGGATGGCACCTCTTCCTTCAGGTGTGAAGTTGAGTGGTGTGAATTAGTACTAAACCTTATAGTACTATCTAGTATTATCTTACAGATAGTTCTAGACCTTATGCACACTAGGTAGGAATATTAAGAGATGGTATTTAGAGTATGTAAAAGGACAAAATTACTTCCTTTTTGTCTCTTAAGATAGAAGACATATGAGACATAAATTCTATGTGTACTCAGCCAAGCAAATGTTAGTTCACTTATACTGCTGGCAAAAATGTTTTTTAAATGTTGAAATCTGTTACTAAATCTATGTTTTGCATCTAATAGCACTACATTGATGACACAATTTTCTACTTTTTCTGTGAAAATTAGAAATAATTAGCCTGATGTTAATGATTCAGATTTAATGGCAGTGTCTACATTTCCTTTTTTAAAAGTTTGCTTGGATTAAAAGATGTATTCTGATTCTAGCCTGAAGTTACCCAAAGAACTGAAGTACATATGATCTTCCTTTCTGACTTTTTCTTAATGACTTTTGAACAAGCTATCTCAAAGGCACTAAGTTTATACCTTACACAGCCCTTGGGGTTTTAAATCTTCAAACCGCATGGTTTTGTGGTTTCCCAATGACAGCCATTTGGTCTCTTCAGTTCAGCAGTCTGCTGGTTAAATCCCTAATGGCAGCAACATGTGTCTGGACAACAGGCAGGATAAAAAGGGAATATGGAAGAATTTGGGATGTTATTGTGAGGTGATATGCAGCAACATTCAAGGCATTGCAAGATTGCTGGGATTATGGCACAGAGCTGTGGGATTACTGGAGGGAAGGGAGGTAGCCTCTGCAAAATAAAAAGGCTCTTAAGTACAAGTTGCAAAGCTACAGAAAAATGGCCTGGAATAAATGCGTTGCTCGTAGAGATAGGCACTTGTTTATTTGTAAAGCTGGTCACATGCATTCAAACAGTATGTTATCTGCAATGAGTACCATTTATACTCTTTAATACAGATAAATTTTTGGCATCTTGCTCAGAAAACAGGTTGTCTCTTTTATGTAATCTTCCCTGGTGGGTGGGTGTGGGGATCTCATCTGCCTTATCCAGTGCCTGTATTCGTCCCCCTTTACAATGATTCTCTGATGAAAGACATCTGTTGTGCAATGCCTGTCATCTACACTTTGATAAATGCACTTGAGAATATATTTTGGTGTTCAAAATTATTTGTATCTTCATCTCATCTGTGTTTCGGGGTAACTCTCTACAAGTGATGTGGGCAGAATGAATACCAAACATTTCAAGGTCAGGTGCTGCACTGATTCTGTTAGATGTGTTTATATCACTTGCCTCATGCTCTTCGTGTTGTCAGAAGCTCAATTTTCATACTAAAAGAATATTGGCAGTACTATACATAATCAAGATGGTCCCTTGCTAGTTTTATTTGTGAAAAGGAAAACTAAAAAAAAAACGTGCTGAGAGGTGTAGATTACTTATTTATTAGGGACTTAAGTGACATAGGTGTTGATAATGCTAAAACCTTTCAGGCAGTGCTTTCTACATTCAAAGTAGCTCACAGGTGTTGACTGCTTTTTTAGCTCCAGCAAATGCGGCAGAATGGTTAAGTGACCTGCACACAGCCAGACAGCTGCACTACCAGTTACGGGGCCTGGGCATCTCTATTGGAGTCACTGGTCTTTGTCAACTCAGTAATAAAATTGTCCTCTCTCTATCCCACCAAATCATGCCACTTTTAGATTAAGTCTCGAAAGTGATGAAAGCCTGGCATGATTAAGGAGATATTCTGAACTCTCTGGTGTTTGTAAAGTGCTTTTTTGATTTGCAAATTGTTCTCGACATTGCATTTGTGGAAGTGTATGGGTGGAAACCAAATGCATCTTTGACATTTCTTTTATGCATTGCTGTCAATCAAACGGCACATTATATTATTTTCATCATTTTAAGAAGAAAGGATTAAATCACTATTTGAAAATTCTTGGGAAGTAATAAAAAAAAGCATTCAGAGGTGTATCTATGGTGAAAATAAGTGCAGTTCTGCTATTTCTATAATGATTTTCTTCTCTCTGATTAAAACATTTTTAAAGCTCACTGCTCTTTTTAAAGCAGCAATGACATATGACTACTTCTTTTCCTTTCAAAGGATTTCCTGCTGCAGATTTTCACAGTATTTCGGATACTAATACGACCAGAGATGTTTCCAAAAGACTGGACAGTGATGCGTTTGGTTGCAAACAAGTAAGGTATTTTTAATGTTATTTAAAAGTATGGGTAGTATGCACAGAGCACAATAAAAATAAATTTATATGATGTATGTAATGAAAATTCAATATATTTTTTATAATGCTGGCTTCAGTTTTTCTTTTTTTAATTTAAGATTTCAAATCTCTGGACTTCTTTTATACTACAAATTTATAATATAATTTATAATATATATTTATAATATAATTTATAATCTTTCTGTTTTGAATTTTGGTAAGCACATATAACTGGAAACTCAGAAACACTTTTACAGAATAAAGCTGCAAAGCATCAACAGCTTTGTTTTCCAAGTAACAAATCCAAGTCTTCAAGGAACTTCTTTTCAAATCTGTTTCTTGAAATTCTGAGTTGGTAAAGATCTGTTTGCTCTCCAGAAGAAATTATCAACTGTAATATCATTAATGATGTTTTTGCATGTTTGATCATTTAGTGTTTGTCAGAAAAATCACAAATTAAAAATACAAATCAGGAAATGAGGCACAGCACAGGCAGCAGTCACGTAAGGCTCTAAGCGCTGCTTAGTGAGATTTCCAGATGAAACCTGCCCATCAGCCATTCTTTCTCTGCTCAGGCCTTATTTTTAAAGAAACAGGTTCCCAGCATTTCTAAGAAGTACTTATGACAGGTCTGAAACTATTAAGTTTTATTTCACTGCCTCTATCACCACCTATCCCTTTTGCAGTCTTCGCTTTAGATCAGATAAAGCAGCTGAATGATCAGCACAGTGACACAAATACCAGCGTCAGCAGAGGAGGGGCCTTGTGTTGGGCAAACCTAGGAATCCAGAATGTAGGATTGGCTTGAAATTTCATTATACGTATTGCAATGCCTGATTAAAATTCAGTTTTAGTCTGCATTGTGCCTGCTGGCTTCAAGAAGAATTTAAATTCATGGTGCTGTACATACTACTAGTAGCAATATTTTTGGTACAATTAAATTTAACAACACTTGTGTTTATGATCTGTATTTGTTATATGTGTGTGTGTCTGTGGATACGCAAGCATAATAGTATTTGCTCAAACTTTGTCATGACTTGAAAAAATTAACTTTTTTTGTTAATTTTTACTACCTCAGTGTTGTTAATCTTGCCAAGTTTGAATTCCAGAAAAAAAAAGTTACTAATTAAAGAATGGATACGATCATTTGTTTCTGTTACGATTTTAAATAAGGTATGACTGATACCAGCCTGTATCTGATAATCATGCATGAGAAATAAATTGTGAAATGCAAGAAAGAGGGGAAAAAAACATAAGAACTTTTAGACAAAATAAATAATCTAAGAAATTGTTATATATTCCAGTAACAGCTGGCTTGGCAGATGGCTTTGCAACAGCTGACATGTACAGAACTAAGGTTTAGGAGCGACCTTGGCACGTGTTACATGGCTGGTGATGTTCAGATGATACGAAGTTCTGCAAAAGGAGCACTTTTCTTCACCAGTATTTTAGTAACCATCACACATCTCCCTTTATTAATCCATGTCATGTTGTTTCTGACCATCTAGGAGGTGAGTCTATGCCCAGTTCTGTCAGGCAAAGAAGTTAGGCAGAAGCTGGCAGTAACTGCTGGTGGGAATTGGCCACGAGGAGCTCATCAGACCAGCTAGCACACAACTGTGTAAGCATTTCTGCCAGCAAGTGGGATTATAAGCACATCTTTACCAGCTCAGCTTTCAATAATTGCTTGGCTAGGAATTTGTTCCAATGTGGAGGAAGTGCTAGTTTGCTGTGAAACAGGGGATTGACCAGGTGTGCTTAAATGTGTGGTGAAAGCTGAAGCTTCATTATTCCTACATTCCTATTCTGTTCCTTTTTGAGGCAGCAGACAGGAAAATTCACTTCTGTTCTCTCCTCAGCTGCAGAGAAATAGTTTTTCCAGAGCTGTTTCTGAATGGGAGCTTCTTCCTTTGCCTTGTGTCCCTCACTGCAATGGCAGTGACTGCCTTCCTTCAGCTTCCTCAAGGCATTCAAAAGCACCGTCAGAGTTGCAGCTTTGCTAGAATTGTTCCAGCCCAAAATCTTGAAATGCAAAGGAAAGAGCCTAGAGGCAGGATGTGAAATTAGGGCACTGTCTGCCCCACAGACAGAAGTGACCTGTTCTTCCTGAGCTTCACTTGATCAGCCAGAGCACTTCCAGGGATCTGAGACTCTTCAGAACTGAAGGCAAAGCTTCTTGAGCTCTCTGCTCTATTCATGTCTGAAAGAAAAAGCTAGAAGGTCCCATCTTTTTAAGAGCAGAATTAAGTGATCCAATAACAGCCTGGGTCTTTTCTAACTTCTGCTTCCCAGGAATAAAACAAGTGCCATATTTCCTGTGTCCGATGGCTGCCCTCTCACCTGTCTGGCCTTTTACTCGAGGGACTGCAGCTCACCTGAAGGCAGCGTGTGTGTCATGGGAGCTTCACCCGTCGCTGCAGTCACATCAACAGCAGCACTGGTTTTCTCTCCCTGTCCCTAGAGTGATATAAAAATTCAAACTGTCTGGTATTTACAGGAAGAGAGATTTAGCCTGTCTGAGCCTAGGGAAGAAATAAGTCTTAGCAAGGATATAATCAATAATAAGCTTTTCCTGGGAGAAATTACTTTTTTCCTCTTACTTATGTATGCAGAACTACAATTACCTGAAATATTTCTAAGTCTTAAATGCTATAATTCTTACAATATACAACATTTACATATAAAAATATCGCTGCCCCCTGGCTCATTGTGGTTTTTTTTTTTTTTTCTTTCTAGTTGCAGTGTTTTCAGTAATTATGTAGCATCCGATACTTGGATGCTGTCTGGGAAACTAAAAAAAAACCACCAAAACTGAGGATACTATGAGCTCAAGAAGGCAAATCTCTACCTATCCAGAAACTAAGATGTTTCATGATGACACATGTAGGATCTATAGTTCTGAATGTTCCAATGCCCAACATGTGAAAGTATTAATGGCTAGCATTAAGTGCCAATTGACTTCTAAAATTTGAGAAATCAAGTAACATTTAAAAAGGCAAACTTAGGACGAAAGCAGAGAAATAGATTTTTTTAATTGTATTCTGTAATGGAAGGAGAACATGCAAAAACATTCTTAGCTTCTAACAGTTGAGCAATGAGACAGAAATAACTAAAGCTTCATAACCGTGTAATATCTGTCATGAGCTAATCCACATGCATGCAGGAAAAGCAAAATAATTACTTATGGTCATTTAATATTTCTAACATGGATGTTACTACTGAGTGACAAATAAGGCTTTATGTATACTATGGAAAATATAATTTTAATTTCTTTCATTCTAGGAGTAGACTTTCTTTCTACATCAACTAGGTAGTATCTAGCTTCTGTTTGTAACTGCAAAGGAGCACCACATAATACAGGAAGATGTCTGAATCTTCCTAGTTGCCTAGCGCCAGAGAGAAATACTAAATTTTATAGCAAAATATGACTGACTAAAATTGAAATTTCTGGAGAAGATCTTCACAGTCTGAACTGGAAATCATTGTGTAATGGTCACTGGCTTCAGTTACCTTAAGGTTAGGAAAAGAATGACTTGTCTAATACTTTAATTGCCTGGCATCTTTTGAGAGCAGTTAACACACTCAGCTGAACTTCAGGTATGTCGTGTTATTAACAGTTGAGGAGGGACTTAGAGAGCAAAGGAGTTTCAATTACTTGCTGAGCAAATGTTTGATATTCATAACATACTATGCTTATGTGTTATTGAACAAAGAATTAATTTTCTGCTGCTCTTGGTATGCAAGAAGCTTTAATTTTCAAGATCTCTGTGTAATTAACTATGTAAATCCTTCCAGCATTCTGCTTAATGGTAGAGATGCTAGGTCATCCAATCCTCAATTTGAATATTATAAGCACACAAAATAGGTGTATGAATAGTATTATTTACAGTAAAATAATTGATCTATAAAGCAAGGTTTACATAATATGTTGCTTACACTGAAATTTCAAATACATCTACTGACAGTTGGGCATAAGGGCTTTAAGTAGAGAATCCTTTTGGATATCAAATTCAGTAATGGCTGAAATACATTATTATTATTACTATTATTATTATTATAAAAGTAACTCAAATGGAATACACAGTAAGGAAAGACATCAAATCAGCGTTAGTGTCATCATTATGGCTGCTCTGAAGAATCCTGTTAGCTCCTATGGTGTGGGAGTCTGAGACTCCTACAATGAACAAAAATTCTTGCTTTTATGTAATACATAGTGTTGCTAACAACATTTTTGCTTTTATGTAATACAAAATATTGCTAGCAACTGAACCTGGCATTCGGTCCTTCACAAAAAACATATATATACATAGGCATGCATGAATAAATAAGCTTATAAACAAAACAGTAGATACATACACATATAAGTGATTCAAGGTTTATTTCATTTATTTGTGAACTATGAAAGAAAATTCTTTTCTGTTCAAATACCTCTGTGTTTGGGAATATTGCGCTCTGAAGTAGCAAAGGATGGAATGAGAAGATAAAATGTTATACATTTATCCTATATCAGCATGGAAAAGGAAAGCTTTCATTTTCTGCCACTGGCTGCCCAGGCAAAAGCCAAGTTGCCAGAGCATAGCCCAGGCAGCAAACAGTTGTTGAGCTTCTGGATTTTTCAAACAGCTTATTTCAAAAAAATTTGCTCTGAAAATTTGATGGAAAAGCCACTCCATCAACAATGGCCTTACCAGACATTGGGTTAGCATCCTGTGTGTGAGTCCAGCATAACTTAGTAGCTAAAAGCAGATGGTTTTTTCCTGTAAAACAGGCATTCTGAACAAATATGTGGCAGGTGGTAAGAGGAAGAAAAGCAAGTCTTGTCACAAACTAAGTAGTTTATAGTTTGATACTCAGATGGATTTCAGATGAATAATGTTGTTGTTATTGTTGTTTGGAAATCGCTGGCTGGGAATCAACTTGGAATGTGAGTACTGTACCAGATCAGGCAGCTGTCTTCTGGCTGCTGCCTCTGTTTTGTGCATTTTTGCTTTTTTTATATATAAGCATCCCCAACCTTAGCTTGTTTTCTCTTCTACCTGATTTTAGATTCAGAATAAAAGATTGTGGGTCAAAAACAATGTCTTCAACCTTGTGTGTTGCATCTGGTGTTTTGAGGTTTTTTTAGCTACAACATAGCCTCTCATGTTAGAGATCCACATTTTATCAACTAATCCATATCATATCTTTGGCTTACCAAATAAATGAAACCTGAGCTAAATTCCTTATAGGAAGAAATACTTGCATTGTAATTATTGTTATGTCAGGAAAAATCTTCAAAAAAATATTTTAAAAGTTGCATTTAAGATGTCTACTTTATTCGCCTCCTCATAAGAATTGAAGCAGATCTTTCTGTTCAGTTTCACCTGCCATGGAAGGAATTGTCTCAGACATAAATAGAACTATGTAATGTAAACTTGGAAGTATGGTTACAGATCTTGTGGAATTTTCTCTTGAGTAGAATTTTTCAGGGATTTATTACTTTGGAATATTTAGGTGGAAATTTATTATTTAGGTGAAAATTTTACATAGCAATAATTCTGATGAACTGACTTATTCTATCAGAATGTCTTCCTGAAATATACAAACTATTTCCATTTTGTGAAGCATAGGGGCTTTAAATTAAATCATGCACAACAACAAGAATGAAAGGGCTCTGTTCTTATCCGTGCCTCGATTATTAACTTTGCTTGTACTGCATTTTGCTAACGTTTCACTTTGTGTTCCATGCTGCAACAGCGAGTGCTGTACACAGGCTCTAACTCTTCATTGGTGAAAAAGTGGGATTAACTTCTAGATGAGTGCTAGGCATGGAACACTACTTGGATAGAAAAGTGACAGTGTAATTGTTGAGAAAATAATATGTATGAAAATGACACTTGAGCAATGGAATAGGAATAAATGAAACATGAGACTCAAGCACTGTTCTAAAAACAGTCTCAAATGGCTGTTACAGGTGTTCAGGCACATCAAACAAGAAGGTAAAGTTTGGCAGGGACAGTAATTTTAAAAGTAGAAGGATGGAAGCAAACATTTGAACTACTATTATGTTAAATTATACATAGCCATTTTTTATTTATAAATGTGAAAACTGTCAAAAGTGCCAGAAGAAAAATACAGTTTATCTCCTAGGTGGGTTGGCTAACATTTAATTCTCCAGTGTTGTACAAATGAAAAATATTATAACCTTGAAATATATATATTGCTGTTATTCTACGTAACAACTTTTTTTGTCTTGAATGCATTGCAAAAAATAGCAAAAAAATGAAGTCCAAAGTATAGAGAGGGAAACAAATTTTAGCAATGTAACAGCATGCAGGTCAAGAACTATGTTCAAAGAAGAACTAAATGTATTAATAATAGACAAATGGTAATTAAGTGAAATGTGTAGATATAACCTTTTTCTCAGAAGATCTTTAAACAGTTGATTGTTGTAAAATACATAACAGGAAAAAGATCATTCTGTGTTTATCTTTTTTTCTGTCCGTAAGTATTCTTTTCTGACTATTTTCAAAAAGAATTTAATGCTTTTTATGGATTTTTAGTTTGACTAAATATGTTGGCAGACAAGAGTGCTGCAGAGGTTAGTGTAAGGTTTGAATCATTGAAATTAGTGTATTTAAATGGTCTCAAAGAATGTTCTATTTCTAGTAATGTAATGTAGTTCTGGTAATGTAGATTACCAAAGCTTCTTGCTGCAATAAACAAAGCCATCATTGACCTTTGGTGACAACCGTTGTGAAAGTATCTTGGTCATATATATTTATTTAAGATAGATTATTATAATTCAGGCAGCTGTAAATGTAGGGTAATGTATGAGTATTTACAACATACAGCATAAAGATCTTTAGAAGCAGATCCTTCTCTCAGAGCTCATGCAGTTTTGCATTTATCTGTTGTCATTAAAAAGACTTTTTATCCATGGGGGTGTCAATGCTGAATATGGGTATTTACTAGATATTTTATATTTACAACCTATATGCACATACTTTCAGTACCAAGAAAGCTGAAAACAAATTGTACAATTTGTGTGTGTATTAATGCTATTAAGACAAGGTGTGTAATAAATCTGATGTCATAATTATTTGCAGAACAAAGTTTATGATTGGTCTTGATCAATTACATTCTTCTATATAGAATGTCTGTTTTCAGTGCACATTCTTACAGCACACCTTATTTATCTTAATGTGCATGTTTTCTGTCAATAGGTGTGGTTAAGTCAGGTATTTATATGATTTGTTGAAAATGTAGTATTTAATGCCACCAGACATGCTACGTCTGTTTCTTCACTGGAAAATTGTCTGGCTTTGATTCTCAAATATGAATTTCCACTTAATGAAAACTCCTGTCTTTTTCATTCTTTTCTTCCCAGTGTGATCATTACTACAGTCTTGTACCTTTCGGATGCCCTTCGTAAAAACTTCTTAAATGAAAACTTTGATTACAAGGTAGAGTAAATGATAGATGCAATAGCTGCTGCATCATCCTGTGGCTTGGTTGTTATTATACTTAGTTCCAGCATCTAAATAGCTAGAACCTGTACTAAATCCGTAATTTCAATCACTCAGAGATGTTTTTTCTTAAATACAGGACTATCTTAAAAATGACTGCTGTGAGGTTTTTTTAATTTCGTCTTATTTTTCATTTTGTTATTTGTTAGATCTTTGTTAGATATTTGTTAGTCTCTTTGTTAGACTACTTATTTAGGATTTTTGCATAGCAATTTTTGAAATTATGTAGCTGTTATTTTTTAGTTATCACAGAAAAAAAATTTCATTTTTTAATCAATGCAAATTTATGAAAAATGCAGGTTTATATTTTTGTAATTTCTCTCAAGACCAATTAACATGCTGCAAAATTAAAATTAGAAAGTTATGACACTTCATGGTGAATGTAGTTAAAGATGTTAGTGGGTACCTCATATAGTGAGATATTGCATTTATGATAAACTGTGAATTACAGATTATGCTTTTAGGATTCAGATGAGAAGATCTAGGAATGTGTCTGAAAAGACACATTTCCATGGAAACAAACCTGAATGAATATTCTGCCCAACCAAGAGATGTTAGTCCAACTAGTGCAACATGAAACGTGCAGAATTTCCTTCCTAGAGAAGACAGTGAGCTCCTGTTGACTTCCAGCAGGGTTATGGATGCTTCTCTGAAAATTCAGACTTCTGTTAGATGTATTGGCAGGAATGCAGATTTATCTACTTAACTGAAGATGAAGAAGCCTGTTCTTTATGAATTTCCTTAAGTTCAGAGGCTAAAACTGATAAAAGAATTGCCTGTAGAACAAGGGCTCTATGTTCCTTAAACTTGAGTAGCAATGTTATTGCTGTCCTGCTGAACTGCAGGGTCTGGAATAGGGCTCCCTCTACACTTCTTGTCATGGAGCATCTATAATTGGATTGTTATAATAATTAGTATTTCATTTTATCTTTAATTTTATCTCTAAGTCTTATAAGTAGAATATTCAACATCTAATTCATAAAGCATGAGCACAAAACATCTGTATATTTGCAATATCTTAGCAAAACCTGGCTTCGGTTTTGTCCAGTGAAGGCTGCAGCAAGTGAGACTTGCAAATAGTATTATAAAGTGTGATGGACAGAGAATGTCAGTCTTGTTATGCGATAGCTTTTGAGGTGTCAGAATTTTTTGGCGTTTGGACTTAAAGGCATAACTTTTGTGGTTTCCTATTTAAATATACCCAGAAGAAAGTTTCCAAAAGTAAGTTTTTCTGATTTGGAGGGATGAAAAAACCAAATCTGTAACTTTGAAACTTTTACATTTAGAGATGTAGGATATGTAAATAGATGTATTTTTGCTGAACATTTTGGGGTTGGTGAAAAGTATATTTCGAGTCAAAGAAATTTAGTTGAAAGCAGTTTGACTAATTTATTAGTTGAGACTGAAACAAGGGCTGTGATTTGAAATTTTGAATCTTGAGTGGTCATAAATTGTGGTACTGAGAAAATGAAATAACCACATGCCATATGCTTATTGTAGATATGGGATTCCTACTTTTTTCTTGCTGTCATTTTTATAAACCAGTTATGTCTGCAACTGGAGATGTTCACACCTTCCAAGAAGAAAAAGGTTTTAGAAAAGTAAGTATTGCTATCAGCTCATAGAAAACTAACATTTAAAATTTCTCAAAATGCAAGACATTGGAGGTTGCAAGAGGGCCCACCAAAAGAAAAACGTATCAGTATGTCCATTGACTAGAACAAGAGTTGGTTCTGGCCCTTTGTACAGGTCTTCAGAGCCAATAGCCTTCACATGAGTGCCTAAACTGGTTCAGACACTGGGAGCAGAGCAGCCACTCATTGCCAGTGAACGCATGAGTCAACCCACGCTTGTTCAGGTGTTTCTGCAGGCATTGCTCTATTCTCTGTATGAATTAATTGTATTTCTTTAAGTTAGAGCAAAACTGTTTGTTCTCAGAGAGAGAACTGGAGCATGTTAGGGCAAAAAATAGGTTTTACTTCACAGCTGTGTTACTGATGTGTAGCATTTTGACAATATTTCGAATAAACCTGGGTTTAGGAATCCAGTTTTAGCTGGGTACCATTGAAAGAGCAAAAACTTGGCAGAAATCAGCACTTTCAAAGTTGTTTGTTTTGGACTACAAATGAGACATTTCATTTAATAATGTCAGAGAATGGCATATGAACTTGATTTTCTTAAATTATCTTTCACTTTTTTGCTTTATTTTTTAATACACTGCAGATATGGTGACATGCGGGTAACAATGGGATGCGAAATCTTCAGTATGTGGCAAAATTTAGGTAAGTGAATAAACACATCATCAGTAACTCATAGAATGAAAGCATATTATTAGTTCTTCACCTATTGTCTATACTTCTCAGTGATGGAGGAGCTGTTGATAATTATGTTCAAGATATGAAGTCTTGATTCAAGTTTAGGAAAAGCTTGTCATCTGTAGTTCCTTCTTTATAGCTAAACTCAGCTTTCTAAGCCTTGATACTGTATCTGACCTATCCCTATTTCTTCACAGACAACTGAGAGAATACCATCAGAGAAAATTAAGAAAGAAAGTACTGCTCTTTTTGGGCAGAAATATTATGCCTTGAAATATACTTATGTTCTTATTTTTAGTCCTGTTGTCAAGTAGTTTAAGGACAAGACATGTCTTAATTCTGAAGCTCTCCTGAGATGCTGGATTTGCATCAAGTCTTCTCTGAAGTCTTAGTTGCACTAAAATATAAAGGCATAAACAAGTCAGTGACTAATGTATAAACAACACATTGGTCAACATGGAAAAAATACATGCTTGAATATTAACTTAGGAACACATTTATATTTTTAACTGTGCAAACTGTTTGAAAGTATGAGTGTCAGAGAAATGCAGTTAAATGTTGTGTGGGGAAAAAAAAGCGAGTAGAAGATTTGGACACTAAGTTTGTCATCTTTGTATTTTAGTTATTCAGTATTCACTTCATCAGAGGGCTTATTAAAGATACAGGAGGCATCATCAGATGCTGAGATTTCTGTTGATGTGATTTCTGAGATACTGTCATTTCAGTTCTATCAATCTTTTCCCCAGCAAGATGTGAAGTTGCAAAAAACTGTCTTTCGGATTAGCCTGTACCAGAGAGAGACATGTTCAAAATAAGAAATATTTTCATATTAATATCTTGTTAATGTCTGATAAGTAGCATATTTTACTTATTTACAATATTTAGTATTGCTTACTCACTAAGACATCCCTCTCAATTACATGGATACATAATGGGTATTTCAAAACTGGTATGTCAAGGATCCACTCCCAGGTCCCATCTCCTTCCTGCTCACACACCTTTAGTGTGCATCACCGCCCCACGCATGTTGTTTTCTGCTGAATGGAAACTTGGGATGCAGGCGAATGATGCCTTTCAGTAGGGGTGAGTTTTGTGGGACACAATATGGAGCTCATCTGGTAATGCGTCCAATTAAATGCTATAGTCAGGATATTCATTTTAATTGGTGTTATGCTGTCAGCATTTTACAATTCTTGTAGCAGTAAGAGTCATCGTAAACCTTGATCCTTGTACAGTCACCTTGCTTTCATATGGATAAGCATTCTAGGATGTTTCCAGAAAAGGGAGTTCTTGTTTTCCTTTGCACAAACTCAGACACTGAACAGAGCAGCAAGCAGGGGTGAATGCCCACTGGAATATCCAGAGGTAGGCTGAACGTAAATTAATTCCTATCTTGGAAAATCAGTGCATCCTGATTCATAATCCCTTAATTTTGAGGATGTCAGAAGTTTTACTTGTGGAAAACTGAAACTGAATGGTCAGTGTTTACTGTATGCCATTTCTAGCTTTTCTGACAAGAACTTAATTTTCTGTTAAGTGGAATGTGGTGAGATAATAGAAGATGTTTTAGCATTGATTTTCAAGCAAGTTGTTTTGAGAACCGCTGTGTCATATCTTCCTTTTCCTGCAATTGAAACACATATTTCCATTTCTATACTTGCAAAACTAAAGATAGGTAAAGATCAAAGTACTTACCTCTTTCTGATGAGCACAGAATGTCAGACAGTTAGCCATTCTGTAAACACAAGGATGCAGAGCTTAGAAACCAAATTATTCCCGTGAAATATAAATGAAATGCCTAGAGAGTGCTTTGTCTGTCTGTTCTTTTGCTGGAGGATTAACTTTGCATACAGCTAACCCACTGTCACATCTGAACTCAGCACTGCATAATAAAATCTGATAAATTATGTTGGCCTTATATTCTTGTATTGTCTATAGCTTTCACTTTTTGGGCTTAAGAAATAGCCTGTGCTGTGATGGACATGTGATTTAACAAAGAAAATCTATAGACATTTAGAATGCTACTTTTTCATTCTTCAGATAGCATTCGGATTGCTTGATAACTCATAGGACACCCATTTCACATCCAAGTTTATGTTCATTTTCATTTTAGGGGAACACAAGCTTCACTTTATTCCAGCACTGATTGGCCCCTTCCTGGAAGTGACCTTGATCCCTCAGCCAGACCTGAGGAATGTAATGATTCCTATTTTCCATGACATGATGGATTGGGAGCAAAGGCGAAGTGGCAACTTTAAACAGGTACTTTGTGTGAAGCTGTTTATAAAACAGGACTGAATATCAAGCATTTCATAGAGTCCTAGTGGACTTGAACCTGGAGTTCCATTGGTGGTTCAGGGTGGAGAAGGTATCCACAACTCTGCTGTTGGAGAGGGATTAAAAGGGTTTTCCCTTTTTACTGTTTGCAGGGCTAGTAAGATTCTCCAGCTAATACTATCATGTTAGTTATGTAAGATAAGGGATAAAATCCATGGCCTGCTGAAGTGAAGAACAAAACTTGAGCTGCTTGCAACAAGGTTGTTGTGGTGGTTTTTCACCTCTGCTTTACAGTAGTACAGACTGCTGGTTAGATAGGATTCAACCAGCTTCCCTTCTGGTTACTATGGAAAAAGATCAGATGTTCTTCTTCAGTAAAGATCCAAGCATTCTTGTTGCTCAAACACTTTCTTAATGGGCTAGGAAGGAACGACCAAGAATGCCATCTGCTCCCACAGCTCCCACTCAGTTCTTTCAGACTGCCTCAAACCATTCTCAGTGCCCTCCTTCCTGATGCTTCAAAATGAAGGAAAGTAGAAACATTTTAATTACTCCCAGGTAATCATAATGCTTAGAGTGGGAGCTGCATCCAAAACACAAAACAAACTATTAAGAACAGAGGAGTGCATATGTTGTAAGTAGGTAGTTTTCACTATCAATATATAAGCTTATTTTTAAAAATTACCACAGAAATGTTAACAAGAAGTGAGAAAGAAAAAAATCCACTTGTTCTGCTTCTCTGTGTTTTCAGCTTGGGTTTAAATGTAGATTGTAATAGATTTATTCTATAATAAAATAAGACAACAGCTTGGTTTCTCTCCTAGATTCGTGATTGTTAATATATTACTGTTAAAAAGGAGGTTTGAAATATGAATACACAGTGTAGCATCAGCTCTATATTTTTTTATAATCAGTACACTTAAAAACATGCATTGGAAGAATCATTAACCACCAGATTTTCTTAACCACCAAGTTTCTTTGATAGCTAATATCTAAGTCCAGCAAATTTGATTTCTAATGAAATACAGTGGCAGGTAGGAGGGTTGGGAGAGTGAGCTCCCAAGTATTCTGAACGGTGCAGGCATTCATGAATATTAAATTATAAAGAATGGGGTGCAGGTCAGAAAAGATGATATTTTTACTTAAGTCTAAGAAAATAGCTTGTGCTTACAGCCTTGCAGTGAGAATTCAGGCAATTTATTTGGGCTGTGTGCTTTTCCTCTGACTCCATAAATAGATAGCTGCCTTAGCAGCAGCAAATGCTACTCAGCCTGTAGTTTTAAAGTCACGTTGCTCAATTTAAATTAGCTCCCTCCCTCAAAAAAAAAAAAAAAAAAAAAAGAAAACCCACCAAAAAAAAAAGAGAAAGCCCCACAAACCTCAGGAATGATAACAGCTTCAGAGAGATGAAGTGACTTATCACATGATTGACCAATAATTCTAAAATATGCATTTAGCAAAGTCCCTTACATAAAACCAGATCTTTCCTCCGTTTTCTCTAATCTCATTAAAGGAAAAGAAGCTGTTTACACCACACTTATATGTTGCAGGTGGAAGCAAAGCTAATTGACAAACTGGACAGCCTAATGTCAGAAGGTAAAGGTGATGAAACATACCGAGAACTCTTCAACAGTATGTGAGTAATATGTTTATCTTATAATTCCTTGAGTTCAGTTGGTTGTATCAGATACTAATGTCATTGTAGAGAAGTAATGCTTAAACCAGTTGAGATGCTCATTTTTTCTTTTCTTTTTTTGTTTCCTTAAAATCTGAAGAATAAAACATTTCATGGTGTTGTATAGCATCTGTAAAGTCTGGCAGTACTTCCTGCATACAGCTATAATTGGGAAAGGCTAAATCTGTTGTATCACAGAACATTCTCTTTCTCTACCTACTAATTTTAAAATCAGAAAAGCAAGAAATGCTTCCTAATTGCATAGGGTGCAGGTAGAGCTCAGAGCATTTTGAAAACAAGGCATGACAATTCAACAAAAAGTGTTTTATAAGTGATTTTCTATTGCTACAAACTTGTACTCCTCTGAGTAATGTCACTTGTTGATTTCTTGTTTGATGTAAACAATTGCATTTATTCTGATAAGATTATTTCTTTTAATTTTCTTTTATAAATTACTGGCTAAGCTTTTAGTGTTTTTTAATAAATGACGTGTTACTTAAATCTAGTAGGAAAAGCACATGATAATGCTGAAGTCCCTAAAGTTGCCCATAAAATATTCCCCTGACTCAAATAAATGATTGTCACAGAGTACAGGCACAAAATAATGAACTGGACTCTGTCTCTGTTGTTCCTTAGAGCTCAATTCCACGAAAGTGAGAGATTTCACTTATTTCTGATGTGATTATTTTAGTAGGAAATGTATTGTTCCTCTTTAGGATTCCAAGCTGCTGTGTTTTCTTCAGTACTACTAAATACATGATTTTTTTTTTTTTTCCTTTTTATATAGTTTCTTAATCATTCCTTCTTCTTTAAGTATTATTTTTAGCTCTCTTGTCTTTGGTTAAAGAACAAGATTCAGGTCTTGGTGTCTGAAAATAGCAAACACATAATAATCTGTGATTGTACTGAGTTAAAGAAATAGAGTTCCTAAATATTTATCATGTATAGAAGCAAAAGTGAGTAGAGAGATTAGGCAGAATAGTATGGAATTGAATGAATAATAGCAAAGAGCAGTTCAGTGTGCTAAAACAGAGCTTCCCTGTAATTATTCATGACATTTTCATAATCTGAGTAAAGATAATAAAAGGTAAGATATTTTCAATATTTTAGTAATGCAGTATTCTAACTGTAAAATTAAGTCATTAAAGGAAAATCTCTAATTATAAAATGAAGCCTATGCAAAATACATCAGTGTGTCTATCACTGAAATAACTTCAAATTCTATAAGAAAGCATACTGGTATCAAACAAAGTTCCTAATTTTTTATGGTTTTGAGTCAGATTTCAGCTGGGGAATGTTAAACATTGTACAGTGAAAAATGTTGAGAGCCTTTTATAAATCTAAATGCTGAAGACATAGTCATGGTAATTTAAATTGCAAAATGTCTCACAGCATCAGTATACTTGTGGTTTCTGTCATGGTATAACAGAAGTTAAAACTAAACTCTTGGGAAATTTCAGAGTAACTGCTCGAGTTCACTCCCAGCTAACAAAAAAGGTAGTATTTATGATTAGTTTTTTACTTTGATTTGCATTACCACCTCTCAAGAGGAGAGCCTGTAGAAGATACTAATTCTAAAATGGAGGATGACATATTGTTCTAGGGTATGTGAAGAAAAATGATGAAAATCAGATGGACAGTTTAGGGAGTTGACTGCAGGAGATGGGGTCAGTTAGCCTGAGATTTTGGGGTTTCTTTATTTCTTCCATGGGTAATTTAAACTGAGCAATATTAGAGGATCTTTACACAGCAGTATTAGGGTGTCTTTACCCAGTGCAAGAAAGCAGACTTGCATAGGCTGAAGTGGCAGAGATGTAGCAGGCACCCAAAAACTGAAATAGTTATACAGTTTTGCAGCAAGCAGTGGTTTTTTAGTCTTTAATGAAAGCAAATGCTACAATAGTACCTGAACTTTCTGAAGATTAGGCATCATTACTTTTGATAGGTATAACTGGGAGCCAAGGGGATGCACACACCTACTTTGAATACAGCCTTGGAACTGCAGTGGGTGTGACACTTTCAGGTTTTGTCATGCTTTCTGTTTATTTTGTCTGAATTGGAAAATGAATTTAAATCTCTTAACTCCCACGTTAACTGCTTTTTTTTTCCCAGATACAGTCACTGTATCTTTCCTCTGAACATCTGTTTTCAAGGATAAATTATAGGCATCTCTGGAGAAAGCTAAAATACTATGTGCTTAGAATTTACTGCCTACAATGGAATTATCTATATCAAATAAAAAGACAAAAAGTAGGGGGAAGGTGACTGCTGTTTATTTTGAATCAGTGTCTCTCTAGGGACTTGAATGTGACCATTCACTGATTAGCTCCTGATGTCATTTGAAGGAGCTGCAAAGCATGAAGTACTGAACATTTTGTTATTATGAGAAACTAGATGTTGCAATTGGTATCTATTGTAATTATGGTATGAAAGCTGTTCTGATCTACATTTACACTGTAATACTGCAATTGAACTCCTAAGTTAATTAGCACAGGGAAAAGAATGATTTTACTTTATTGAACAGTTGCTGGTTAAAACAAAATCTTCAGAAGCTAACGTATATACTCAAGTAGCTCTTTCTTCTGAATCCAGTGGATGCTGCCAGTTTATTACTTCTGTAGCTGTATTTCAGTTTGGCCTAAGACAAGCCATTTCAGATTTGGAAGTTAGGTGGCTGCATTGCTGAAGCACAAAACCTGGACTAACGAGTCCTGCTGGGGGCCTGGCAATGAGGCTTCTCTTTGAAGAGATTATAGCTGACATTCAGCTGGGCAGGCATTTATTACTGAGTTCTGCCAGTTTCTGGGTGATTTCTCTAGCCATGAAGCTATTATATAAAAAGTGATGACTGCTACCTTTCCTGTGCTGTCTTCAGTCATCTTAATTTCTTCCCCAAACGCATGACTGAATTCAGCACTGCCCAGACCATTAGACTCTGTCTGGAGTGAGTCTTTTGAGAGCCTTTGTGACTCGTTCAGGGAACCTCTGGCTGTAGTGAGGTCTTTGTACTCCAAAACAGGCATCCAGATGTTTTAAGGCACCTCTGGGATTAGCTGCCTGTGAGCTAAAAGTCTGAATAAGTCTGAGGTTTAGGCATCCAAACTCTGTTAACTAAATGACTCCGCTAGCCTGAACATTGTTCTAAGCCTGGTGGTTGTCCCTGGAGAACTCTGGTCTTCTGGGTCAGCATTTTCTTACTCTTGGGATACCCAAGATTAAAATAATTAACCCACCACCAAACAAAACAAAGCAAAGCATAATTGTTCAGGTGAGCCCAGGTGTTAGGCTATAGTAGCATGGATAGACAGAAACATTTTTATTGTTTCCATGTGTTGTTTAACCCCCTTATGTTGTTTAACCCCCTTAGTGCTTTGTACAAGATAGCCAAGCATCTTGGCTATGCTTTGGGATCTGTAAGAACAGGGATTCAGTTCTACCTAGATTTAGCCAGGATACATTTGAGTAGCTTTTTCATTCTCAGTGTTTGTTCTCTGCATTGTGGTGGAAATGTGTGGTGGGAAGAGGGAGACATGCATCGGAAGGCAAGTCATAAATTTTTTCAACCGACGACATTGATGTCAGTTTGAATACATACTTTGAATGTAACTGCTCAACCCATTATTAGAAATTGTATGTTTATAATGAACATGCCAATGCAATTTTAAAGAAAATGCATAAGTCAAATGCAGATAAGAACCATCTGTTTTGAAAGAGAAGTCATACTTCTATTGTTTTTCTAGAGGAACTATAGGTAATTATAAGACACAAATGCTTGTATTAGAAGGAACATAAGGGGTTCAAAAGTGAATTAAGGTAGCCTGTGTATTCTGTATGGAAAACAGAGATGCCAGCTTAGTGCTTCAGTGTTTTCTGGTTAAGGATGGCCTTGTCATCTGCCTGCTAGCAACAAGAGATAGCCAGTCTCTGTTTGTGAGGGAAAGACATCTGATTGCCTCCTGAAGAGAAGAAGTGAGTTTAAGGTCCATACAAGGGTGCAAGGTGAAGATCAGTATTTCCTCCTCACTTCCAGCAGAGCACAGCTTCATTTAGGTCAAATTCGTTTGGAGAATTGCATCTGTGACATCCCTGAGTCTGTAAGGAGCAGAGCTGGAGTGTATAGCTGGTGCAGTTGGCATGTAGGAGTTCCTGAGTGCTGTTACATGTTTGAAATTTGGACGTAGGAGTTCTCAGGGACTGAGCATGCTCAGGGTAGATGAAGGTCAGTGGAGCTGACAGCTTGCCCACTGCAGAAGGAAGGTTCAGAGATGCTATTAACAACTCTCTAAAAGCTCTTGGTATATGGATGTGGCAATTTTTAGAGGTTCTAAATAAACAATAACTGAGTGCATTTTCAGGGAGACTGCTGAAATATCTCCATGGATGTGTCATCAACCTAAGCTCCTTTACCAAAGCATAAAAGTAACATAGCTCTGTTTATAAATATTTCCTTGCTCATTCTTATAGACAAAATATGGGAAATTCATGCCTAAATGATTAATAAATAAATTGATAAATTTAAGCAGTGAAAATCAGAGGCCTGTAGCAGAGTTATACTAAGAATAATAATAAAGAAAATTATATTAAGTATAGTTTTACTGACAGCTCCACTTACATTACCATTTGGAAATCTTTCCACTTCAATGTGTAATCTGCATTTACATTGGTGTAAGAACTCAGCAAAACAGTTTTTAATAAAAGAATCTTATGACACTTTAAGCTAATGGAATTGTACATGTGCATTGATAGTATGTTCTCAGGAAGAAATATTAAGTGAAGAGAGGGAATCATCTTATTAAAATCCCTCCCCTATTCTTAAATTTCATGCATACTGAAGTATTAGAGAAGAGAGGAGATAAGGAAAAAATTGTTAAAAAAATTGAGAAGGTATATTGAGCTGATAAATATTCTTTTCTAGAAACACCTTTAAATTCTGCATTTTCTGACATATCAGCGTGAAGTAAATATATAAATTTTATGGAAGAGTTGTGTTAAGTCTTTGGGATATAAATATATTCTGAAAATTAGTTATTTGAAATATTTTAATCTGATTCAGCTAATACAAAAATCGTTTGTTTTGTCAATGCTTCCTGGACTAGAATTCCACTTTTTGGTCCTTATCCTAGGTAAGATATTGTTTGCAAATTGTGCTTCTTGGGAGGGTGTTTGTAAAAGAAAATTTAACTATCAAAAGTGTTGCTGAGTTATTAAGGTACTGGTAAAAGCAGAGAGGTTGTCATAGTAACAGTTAAAAATAAAGAGTGAAATTTTTCTGGCTTTTTTTTTTCAGTCTGCTGAAGAAAATTGAGCGGGAAACATGGAGGGAAAGTGGCGTTTCATTAATTGCCACTGTGACTCGCCTCATGGAGAGGCTCCTGGACTACAGGTGAGTGATTATCACAATTTAGAAGTAGGGTTGTCACTTTTGAAATATTAGGAAACAAATACGGTTATCTTGCTCAGTGACTGCACATGGATACATGGATACATCAGCTGTAAGTGCTTAGGATCTCTGACAGCAGCTGCTTAGTCATTAGGAAAATGCAACTGGCAGGATGAAAACAACCAAGCAGTCTCCCCATGGTGTAAAAATCCAGTAGCGTGTATGAGTTTCCTGTCAGGGAAGGTAGTAACTTCTGGCAGTAGGTTAGTGACTCAAGTCTGTCTGAAGACACGGAGCTCAGTACTAATCACCTGACAGTTGTTTTACACAATATGTAAAATTCTTATCACTGTGTCAATCATGCTTAGTTGTAGTGTCAGCTGGCACAGTAAGTATGTATACAAAGACATGATCTCTGGGTGAATACCTCGCATCTGACTGTACCACATGATCAAAGGAGAGAGAAATGAGAGGCATGTACTCTCTTTCAGGAGTGCAAGACTAAAAGCAATTTTCCCAGTCAGTTGTGAGCCTGTGTAGAGGCTTCAGATTTCAGCTTAGTCCTCCTTATTGCCACCAGCTGTAGCACTTTCTAGAGCTCAAGTGTAAGGTTAAGGTTTTCTCTCTGATTCCATAGGGACACAGGATGAGACCTAGTACTTCACTTGCTATCAACACTGATAGTTTCAAAGGAAAGCTACTTCATCAACAAAGAGACTGAACTCTTAATTTCTAGAGGCATGGCACTGCTATTTTTCTTCAGGGATTGGTTGGATTACAACCTCTAGGACACCCAATCTTTCAAAACAGTGGTGGGCTGTTAGTTATGAGAGTATTTGGGGCAATTGTTTAGCTCATGTATACAAGAAGGTTTTAAAGTTATGTTAAATTTCTTTTAGTGACTACATGGTGATGTCTGCCTGTTATTCTTTTATTTCAGCATGGTTATACTATTTTTATCTGTGTGATTAAAAAAGTTCACATACTGATGACAAAGACAGAAAGAAAACATTGGCTTTCTTGACAACTGAGGTGTTCAATGTACTACAAAAGGAGGCATGAAATCCCTTAGCTACTTAGGTCCGCTGTGAGCCCAAATGCCATCATTTCAGTCAGCTTGCCAAGTCAAATATGTCTGTTTTCTGAGGTGTACCTCACTGTTAGAGGATAAGCATCATTCCTTTTGACTTTCATTACTTTCTGCTTTAGGGACTGCATGAAAATGGGAGAAGTGGATGGCAAAAAGATTGGCTGCACTGTTAGCCTTTTGGTTTGTATAATACTTTTTCTTTCCCTTTTTGATTTCAGTTGAGCATTTTCTACTATGCAGATACACATTTGAGTAGGAGATACTTTGCTTCTCGTTGCAATTTAAGTGGAATTTGATAGAATAATACTATGCTTAGGATCACTGATTGTTTTTTTTCAGGCTGAGATCGATAAAGTAGGGAGTTAGTCTTTCTTGGCATTTCGTAGCTGGGTTCTGAGGTCTCCAGTACTGCTTTATTCAGTTTCAAGTCTCTTTCTACTGGATAAACTTCACCAAAGTACTGTCCAAGTTTTATTAGTCCCTGAGTTCATAGAAACAAACATGCCTTTCCTCCTCTCCCAAACCCAACAAAACTTACCTGGTTTTTCTTGTTTCTTTTCTTCCCCAATAACTGATGCAAGTTGGTTCTTATAGCGTATAATATGGGATATCTTGTAAATACTGCAGGCTGACTATTCTCTCCTCAGTAGAAGAGACAGAAATGCTGCTCAAGACCTCCTGTTGTCATGTTATCATCATTACAGCAAAACAACAGTGCTAAACCATAAGTATGAAAAAGATGGCATTTTTGTTTAAAAGATGCATTTTGATTCTAGCCCAGTTTCCACTGACAAGTGTGTTGACTTCTGTTAACCTTGGAAAGTTTCCATTTTCATGGTGGATCTTTTGAAAATCTATATTTTTAGCCAGAGGAAAAAAAAAACAAAATCAACTGACTTGTAATTCTGCATTTTTGACGTCAGTGAAACAATTTGGTATCACTTCTAAGTAGCAGTTATACATAAGAGAACAAAGGATTTGTTCAGTAGAACAACAGTGCTCTAAATAGGGATGATATTTACTATGAAGCCATAAAGCAGCTGGCTTGCTGTCAAAATATCTGGCATGATCTGAATTCTGTAAAGCACCTGGATTATTTTCATCTATTATTAGCAAATCGTCCAAGATTTGTACAAAAAGAAAATAAAAATATTTTAAAATCCCAAAACACCATATTACTTTTTGATGGGATTTTCAATGACTCATACAGGCTAAGGTGGACTTCATATCCTAATAATTTTCAAAGAAATTTTTAATACTCTTGCACAACAGAGAGACAATGAATGCTAAATTTTCTCAAATCAGTTTAAAAAATATTTTCTCTATAATTTTTTTTATTTTTATGTTTTCATAGTGTTCCTCCCACCTTTTTCTTGATAATAACTCAATTTAGGAAACAGTGGCACAGAATAAGAATACTGTACATTAGGAGAAAAACTGCTTAGAGTTCAAAATAGTGATTTAAATAATAGAATAGAAATTGTTAATTGCTAATGAGAACCAGTGCTTAGATTCTTCTAGCCTATAAATTTTTATTAACCAAAGCAGATTATCCTGAACGTTGAATATGTCTAGCAGGAGGACTTCAGCTGCGTGTCCATTTTGAATGTGGCAGTACTTGTGAACAGTGCTATAGGGTTGTGCTCCTCTCCCTGTAACTTTTTCATTCTTTGCTTCAGGGCTTGTAAATAGATAATGAATGTTTTAAACTAAGAATTATGATATTGCAGTCCATATTTTATCCACGTAACAACAAATAGCAGTTATATGTTCAGAAATCAAATCTATGCATGTATTTCTAGAGTATTATGTTTGAAGTCTTTTATTTGTAACCACTGTCAGAAATTTATTAACTACTACATTTTATTACAAAATTCAATTTTATTTCAGAATTTTTACAAGACTGAACTGAACAAGGAAGAGATGTATATTCGCTATATTCATAAGCTCTATGACCTACATCTGAAAGCACAAAACTTCACAGGTAACTGAATACAAACTAGAAAAAGATATTTAGGTCTGTGGTTTGCAGTCTTTTGCAAACCTGTAATCTGTATCCTCAGTGCAGAACATACCAACCCAGGCAACAGCTGAGTTTCCTTGCCTAATCGATGTCTCTTAAAATACTGCTTTTCTCAGCCCCACAGCTCTGCTATTTGCTGAGCCATGCTGAAGGTAAATGACTTCTGTTGATACACACTAGCAATAAATATGTCATATGGTCATTTTTCACCCAAAAGGAGTAAAGTTTAGAGGAAGTTTTTATGAATTCATTTAGTGGTATCTGAGCCTATACCCTTTCCTGTAATGCTTCTGACTATCTGTTTGGTGAGGTGTTTCTACACAGCTGTGTTTCAGAACCTCATTTTTACATCAAAAAAAAAAAAAAGAAAGCAAGACCCATATCACTTACTCATGATGAGGTAGAGACCCTAAAACCTGTGACAAGTATTGCAATTTCATGATGTCTTTCTAAATCTTCACATACCACATTTGCAGTACTATTGTATGCTTTTCTGCTATCCATAAGAAAGATTGTTCACTTGGAATTTCCACGGTCCCTTTGCAGTTCATGGATTTAAGTGTAGACTAGATAGCAGGATATGTTAAGGAGAGATTTTAATTTCCTCGTGTGACCTGGCAATAGTGAGTCACAAGACTGTTTTGATTATCAAGAAGTCTCTCTGCCACAGCTGGCTTTTGTGCCAAGCTATTCATTTACATAATAGATTTTAGTAACTCTTTGAGTAGTGTTGAGTTCCGTTTCTGTATTATTCTGTGCCCAGTTTACCTCCAACTGGGATATGAACGTAATTTTTTAAAATTGTTTTGCCATCCATTTTGATTTTAAGCAGTATTTTGCTCAAAATTTATTTCCAGGACTTTGTCGTATTTCCTATGTGTTGATTATCAATGTGTGATATTCTTTGCATTCTTTGCTCTGGTAGATATCACCACCTTTTTTTTATTCTTTTATTTTTTATTAATTATAATTCTAATTTTTTTTTTTTTTT